>JANZLC010000201.1:27519010-27531139 GCA_026413385.1 Erythroxylum gracilipes
ATTTGTCGAACTGCTAGATTTTTGTATAAGATGTGTAAATATTCGTTTGGAGATTTCAGTGTAAACTTGATGAATGAATGTTTTTAAAATTTGTGATTTTCTAGCTTGTTAGATGATGCTATGTGTTAGTTAGATTGCCATGTGTATATCGGATTGATTTGCCCCAACATACCGTTATCATAAGGTATGTACTTAAATGTCCTTAAGATATTCAGGTATTTGCTCTATGGTAGTGGGATGTTGCACGTTTCTTTCAGAAGCATTTTCAATCGCAGCATTATAAACATTATATGACTCATCAAAATTTCACTAGTCGCTTGGGCCTATTATAGATACAAAACACTTATAAACATAATTATTTAAATACACATGATAAAATTATTTCTGAAAACACAATTTGATACAAAAGAAATAAGAAATAAAAATGCAGATTCGAACTGATCCCGACATCTACCTCTTACTTTATTATAGTAGGTATACTCCCGTTTGCCTAACAGGGTAGCTCTTTTAAGCCTGAAAAATATTGCAAAATTTTGGGTGAGGTTTTGCAAACTAAGTGAGTGACTATCGTCGATGGCTCACTCAATCATATAACATATACAATTTACATATTCACATAATTCACATCGTTCATTAATACTCATATTGAATCACATACACTTGATAAATCATTTCACATTTTTCATTCAACACATACCACACTACAAAATCGTTCAAACCATTATAATCATTCATATCTTATGCATAAGCAATACTTATGAGCCTCACTTTTTGTTTTATTTCTTTGTTGTGACCAAGTGCCTATAACTGCCCTGTATCTATTGTGCATCCTAGGCTCATTAATAACTGTCCGGTATCTATTGTGGATACCAGGCTCAATAATAACTGTTCCATATCTGTTGGGGATACCGGGCTCATTAATAATTATCCCGTATCCGTTGGGGATACTGGGCTCATTTTACATAATGAGCCTTTGGCTCTTAATCACTTTCTGAGCTCTAAGTTCTTTTTCACATTCTGAGCTCTAAGCTCTTTTTCGGTGGCTACTCGGACCACAACTATCTTTATCTTTCATGCATTCATGTAATGAAATGCATCAATCACATATGATCAACTTTTCACTTTCACATATCATCGGGCATTAGTCCGGCATTCAACATTTAAGTTGATAATCATTCTTTTTCATTCATATGCATATTCACATTTTTCTTCGGAACTAGGTTCGACATTTAACAATCAAGTCATGTATCATGTATTTCATCAAATTCATATACAAGGAGCACTTCAATGTCTCATTCATACCTCACAATCATCGGACCTTCTGTTTAGAAATCAATACAATCAATCACATTCATATGATCATTCGGTAGTCAATAAATACAAAAATTTAAAAAAACAAACAATGAAATGAGACCGTCTAGGTCGACTCACAGTACGCTCCAGATTAACATTAGCTTCCATGATCTGAAAACGTCTGGATGGAGACGTTCTATCCTGTATCATCATTATGTAAAACACATATTGCACACACATTATTAGTTACACAATCATATAATCATTTAGTTTTACACACATGTATATGTGTAATGTATAACACATGCTCAATGACAATCCTGGGTATATTTTCTAAATTCACATCTTATGCTCATTCTCAATTAATGATTCATATTTGTCTAATTGAACTTAGATTTATACTTCATTTGCACATGATCATTCTAAGTTTCCCATTCAATCTTTACCCTTAGTATGCGCCTAGCTTATTCATAAGCTTACAACTCAAGAACACTTGGTTACTCTATATCATAACTCAATTTCTCATAATCTCTTTTTTAGCCACATATGATCGCATAATATCCAATTCTCATTCACAATTTATCACTTAACACATCTTACTCAACTTCTTTGAATCATAGCTATAATTACCTGAACACATCTTCATTCCCATTATATTCATACGTTGGGTTCCTTGATATTATTCCTTCATTCACTAAGTTAAAGCCTTCATTTTCACTTCAAACCTATCATAAAATATCCATATAAATCAAGGATCATTGTAAGTTCAATTTAAGACCCATTTAAGCCTCAATTAGGATCACTTGACCCATGAATGTTCGTTAGGCGGACATCAAAATATCTTTTCGAAGCCTTAAGTTGTAGATCTCGAAGTCCTCTTTAAATCCATAACTAAATGACCTCAGTCTGAGTTTTACAGAAAACGTTATGCCTCTTGCACCAAAGTATGTCCAATTGCTTTCGATGTTTTTCCAGATTTCTAACTCCTTACTTACAACATTCAATTTCTCATGCTTAGCCTATCATTTCGAGTTCAATACTCATCATTTATCCATTATTCTAACTCCATTTCAACTCAATATCATCCATAACCAAATTATAGCCCATGATTGATCATAAACACTAATAACAGAACATACACATATATACACATTCATCATCGATTTTCTGCACATATTCAACTTCAGTTCCACTTTCATTCCACTTCTAACTATCACCTTGATCTTTCACATTTCAAAACACCACTTTAATCCTTTCTTTAACTTTAGACTCATTTTATTTCATCACAAAAACACCCAAATAGATTCACATTAATTCATCAAGAAAACATAACAAAACCCATTATGTTTCCAGTTTTTCTGCACTTTTTCCTACACCCAGTACTCAAATTCAAGTCAAAATTAGAAACTCTTACTGACAGACTTTGAATTTGATTTCTTCATAAGAAATGTAGAAATATGTCTCTACTTTAATCCAAACTAAGAATCATCACATTTAGATCACATTTAGATAACTATCACACAGAAGCATATCAGTGGAAGTGTTTCTGCTAACATTTTCCAGATTTCAAAACTTCCAACATTTTACATCAAATTCATGTTATACCTAGAATATCTCTTCCATTTCATTTTTTCATCATTCTCTACCCAATTCAACTCAATATATCAATCACAAACAAATCATGATCTATGTTTGATCATTAACCAAAAACAAGACATGTTCATGAACCTATTCATCAACTATCAACTACATCTCATCATTCATAAATTCTTATTCTTTCTCCATAACATATTTCTTTCCTAAGTTCATTATTTCAAGTTGATAATCACTTCATGTATACTTCAAGTTTAGCTCAACGTCATCTATACACAAATCAAAATTCCATGCTTGATCATAAATACCCAAAACAGAACACAAGCATACGCATTCATCCATTAATTTTCTACACTCATTTCTCACCCCATTATGAAGATCATTCAACCTCACAACATCTCTATAAATCATTAATCATCAATAAAAGCAAGAAATTTACATATTCTTCATCATTCACGAAACACACATGAACAAAACCCTATTTCATGTCATTAACCTCTAACTCTCATCATAAATGCTTCCTTTAACAAAACCCATGATATTTGACAAGATACTTGCTTGATTTAGCTTCCAATTCTTCAAACCCTTCAAGAATCTCCAAGAACCCTAGCCTCCAAGCATCCTACGATTATCATATTTTAGGGTAGAATAAGTTAGGTTCCTTTAGAAACAAGAAGGTAGCAAAGTATTTAAGTGGATAGTGATGGAAGAAGGCCAGGTTCAACTTTGATGCTTGGATAAATGAGTGTCGTTATTAAGGAGAGGGAGATGAAGAAAATGAAGAAGATGGAGATGAGAGGAGAATTGTCTTGTTTTGCAAGTCAAAGACCCAAAGCATGGTCTTTCACTTGATAAATTCGTGAATTAACATGTGATGTGGAAAATGACATGTCTCCATTTGGTCCACTTTAATGACTAGTCCATTTTGTCTCCAATTTCTACTCCAATTGTCTCCCAATTTTCAATGACATAAGTCATTAAATCTTAATGTCACATATAAAAATTTCCCTTGTCATTTGACTCTTATTTCGGCTACCATTTAACAATCGTTTTGCCATTTGGCAATTTTCCTAGTCCCAAAATACCCTTAAATTCTAGAAAATTTTCATATTTCACCAAAAATTCTAAATAAATGCTTATACTCTCAAAAATCAATTTTCAATACAAATAATTCACAATTCCAATTATGATCACATTTATAGATCAATTATGCCCAACAATTGTCAATGAATGCATATACAATTATTTTGATGTGTGCAAAAATTCAAATTCACATGCATGAGTGCTATCATTATGCATGAGCATGAAATGCATTTTTTACTCTCTTATTGCTATTTTCTCAATAACTGAAATCTAGGGTTCTAATCCTTAGTATGGAAACAGGATGTCACAATTTGGATGGCCAACTTTTGGTTGAATTTTTAGTTATGCGTTGGTTGAGAGTTTAAACATTTGTTTAGTTATGCTTTAGTTAACAATTTGGAGTTTAGTTATACTTTGGTTAACAATTTGTACGCGCTTTGGTTGATAGTTTGAAATTGCTTTAGATGAGTATTTGAACATGGATTGATTGACAATTTGAATATTGGTTCTTTTTTCACTAGATGACATTGTTTTGTAAGTGCTATTTTGTAAGAGTAAACAACATATGACATATAGTCCATATTTTTTTACATATTAAAACGAGATACATCTATGATTGGAGATTATTCATCATAGACTAGGAAGTATAGGATAAGACTATGGTGTTCTCAACGAGAAGCCTAAGATTAAAGTCAAAAAATGAAATTTCTTAAAGTTAAGAAATCTATACAGACACTTGTAGGTTACACTTAGATTAGTTAAAAAATTGAATATGAAATATGTTTATTGAGTCATTAGCAATAAGAGGTTAGTCAATCAGCTTTTATATCTTATTTTTAGTAGTTTATAGGAATAAGTTGCCAAGGAATTTGGTCATTATTTATTAATTATAACATTCATCACTATTATTTATACAACTTCCATGAATTTTTCAGAATAACCAAAATTTTTAAATTGTTAGAAAAAGAGAAAAAAATTTCATAACTTTTTTTTGGTAAATCAGTAATTTGAATAAATAAGTAAGAGTTATGAACAAATCAAGAGATTGCCCATGATACAAATCTCTTTCCTATACCAAAAGGAATAACCTTACCTAAGGACAACGCAGAGTTTGGTAATGACGTCAACGATGCTCTAGTACGACACAAATCCAACTTCGACCAAATGCATATTACTATACAAACCATCTTTACTAAAATGCAATCCATGAAAACCACACACAACATCTCCAATTACAATCCCTCACTGCCTCCCAAGGTGAGACCAATCCTTTTGCTTCTTTTAAACCCAACACATCAAAACGGCAGCCCCAAACACCAAAAACACCTAGGCAAACCCCTATCATAAAACAAAATCCCTCAGGTTCCAGTAATTCCACAAACACTAATCCCAACCCGAATAACCATCACCTTAAACTTAACTTTCCAAAGTTTGATGGAAACGATCCACAGGGCTAGATATACAAGGCGGAACAATATTTTGCATTTAAAGAAGTAGCAAATGACCAACATGTACATCTTGCCTTCTTTCACTTGGAAGGAATTGCTTTGCAATGGCATCGATGGCTTAATAAATTTAAAGGTCCAATGACATAGGAGGAGTTTACGAAAGCGGTTCTTTAACGGTTCAAACCGACTGACTATGAAGACTTTCGAACCCTTAACTATACTAAAGCAAACAACCACCGTAGCAACATACCAAGAAGAATTCGAAAAATTTTCTCATAAAATTGATGACTTACTTGATAATTTTCTTGTAGGTTGCTTTGTTGCAGCCTTAAAGGATGACGTAAAGCTGGATCTCAAAATTAAACAAACTAGAAACTTTGCTACTACTATTGGGGTTGCTCAACTAATTGAGGAACGAAACAACCTCCAGGAGAAGACACTTCCAGGTACCAAAACTAGCTGGCCAGCCAAGGCAAATACCATTGCTGGAGTAATCGGACTAATTCCTACAACCAAAAAATAGCTCTATTGAAACTAACCCAATCTGTAAAGTCTCCACACAAGAAGCAAAAGAGCGACGGGACAAGGGGTTATGCTATTATTATGATGAGAAATTCATTCCAGTACATTGATGTCGTCGTCCCCAATTATTCACGATAGAAGATGTGGGAGAAGAAGACATGGATTTGGATGAAGATTCACCCAATGAAAAGTCCAATAACACAGCACCTGAAATTTCTTTTCATGTAATAGCGGGAGTTGAACATCCTCAGACCATGCGACTTTATGGGAAAATAAGAGGACAGGAAGTAGCCATTCTAGTAGATGGCGGGAGTACCCACAACTTTATATATGAAACCTTGGAAAAGAAACTTGGATTACAGGTGAAAACAAACCAAACTTTTCATGTTCTTGTTGCTAATAAGAAGCAAGTTGGATGTGCAGGACTATGTAGGGCTATTACTTTTGATATACAATGATTTCATTCCTTGGCTGACTTTTATATCTTGCCCATAATAGCTTGTTTAGTTGTAGTTGGAGTCCATTGGTTATCAACATTGGGATCAGTTGAAACTGACTACAAGCACCTCACTATGACCATTAATGCTGATGGAAAAAAGATTGTATTCCAAGGGATGAAGCAAGGAGACATTATGGCATTAAAAAAAGGAAAACAACATTAATACTAGAATATTTTTTGAAATCACATTGGCCCAAACAGAAAAGCAGCTTACACGTCCAAATCACCCACTTAAACTTACCACACTGTTAGCTGAATTTCAAGATATCTTTGACACTCCCACATCCCTACCAACACACCGATCACATGATCATCAAATTCCACTCTTACCACAATCCGGTCCCATCAATGTCCGCCCTTACAGGTATCCTCATTACCAAAAATTACAAATAGAAATTCTAGTACAGGAACTATTACAGTCAGGCTTAATTCGTCCCAGTAGAAGCCAATTTTCATCACCTATTTTGCTCGTCAAGAAAACGGATGGTAGTTGGAGATTTTATGTTAACTATCGAGCTTTAAACAACATCACCATTAAAGATAAATTCCCAATACATGTCATTGATGAGTTATTGGATGAACTGCATGGCTTGAAATTTTTTTCTAAATTGGATTTACGTTCGAGGTACCATCAAATAAGAGTTTTTGAAGAGAATATTGCTAAAACTGCTTCTCAGACACTTGAAGGGCGCTACGAGTTCTAAGTCATGCCCTTTGGGCTCACAAATGCCCCCGCCACATTCCAAAACTTGATGAATGAAATTTTCCAGCCATATCTATGTATGCTCATATTAGTATTTTTTTGATGATATATAATCTCAGAATTAGGTGTAGCTATTGTTCCAAAGAAAATTCAAGTTATTTTCTTGAATTTTAGAGGCTTCCTTGGCTTAGTAGGGTATTACTAAAAATTCATTAGCAAATTCGGTCAAATTGCTGCCCCACTCACCAAACTTCTCACCAAGGACGAGTTTCACTGGAATTTTGAAACAAAAGGGGCGTTCACTTCCCTCAAGCAAGCGCTTTCCACACCCCCAATTCTACAGTTACCAGATTTCTCACAATCTTTTTTTTGATGAGTGTGATGCAAGTGGAACAGGTATTGGAGCCATTCTCTCACAAAATGGACGACCAATTTCATTTTTAAGTTAAGCATTAAAAGGCTCATCTCTTCTTCTATCAATATATGAGAAGGAAATATTGGCAATCGTGAAGGCCATACGGATGTGACGGCCTTATTTGTTAGAAAAATCTTTTGTAGTTAAAACCGATCAAAGGAGTCTAAAGTATCTCATGAAGCAACGAGTTACAACCCCTGCTTAAGCACATTGTCTTCCAAAATTAATGGGATATGATTACATTATTAAATACAAGAAGGGAAAGGAAAATACTGGAGCAGATTCTTTAAGTAGGCGTGATTGTGGGGAATTGTTTTTTATGGCATTACCTCTACCTATAACTGGTTGGTGGGAACGTTTAAAAAAAGAAGTAAATGAGGATTCTTTTTATTCCAATCTACAAAATAGGAATCAAAGTCAATCTCAACTACTTTTAAGGGATGGCATGTGGTTCAAAAAAGGAAAGGTATTTTTGAGTTCTAATTCAACTTTAATTCCAGCTATTTTATAGGAAGCCCATGCCTCAGTTTTAGGTGGACATTTTGGTTATAAAAAGAGTCTTAGCCATATGAAGCAATCTTTTTTATGGCCTTGATTGAGAAAAAAGGTCAAGCAAGTTTTGCAGGAATGTTCCACTTCCCAAAGGTTCAAAACTGATACTATGGCTTTAGGAGGGCTCTTGCAACCACTTCCCATTTTAACAACCAGCTGGACAGATATCTCCATGGATTTCATTGACGGGTTACCACTATCACAGGGATATACCACAATTCTTGTTTTCATTGATCGGTTGTCCAAGTATAGTCATTTTATTCTAATCAAGCACCCTTTTTCTGCAACAGATATTGCCAAGATTCTTTTTCTATTATGGTTTGATTGCATGGGTTTCCACGATCGATTTTAAGTGATAGAGATCGGGTGTTCATGAGTATTTTTTGGAGAGCTTTATTTAAACTCCATGGTACAACTTTAAATATGAGTTCTAGTTATCACCCTCAGACGGATGGGCAAACAAAGATGACTAATCGCACCTTGGAGCAGTACCTATAGTGCTTTGTAGGAGATCAACCTCACTCTTGGTCTGAATGGATGCCATGGGCAGAATACAGCCACAATGCAAGTGTTCACTTTGCTACCAAGATCACTCCTTTTGAAGCTGTCTATGGGAGACCACCCCCTTCTCTTCTTTCATACATTCCAAGGACTTCAAAAGGAAACCCACCCTACAAAAATTGTTCCTTACAACCACAACAAACCACAACTACAAGTCTATACATATCTACCAACCAAGATCACCTTATAGAAAAGGTACATCTTACCAGTAACACAGAAAATTTCATAACTTTCAATTATTAGAAACTAACTTCTAAATCAAAATTCAATTCAATTTTCATAATACTGCACTATTGGGACAATAATGCATCTTGCAAACATATGACAATGTCTCCATCCTTAATCTAGGTACATTAAATGCCCAAGATATGTAATCACTTGGACTTACAAAATAGATAAACACAAATATTACATTTATATCAAATTTTCATTATTTATATGACTTACTATATATACTTACTTCTTATGAGCAACAATGCATCTTGCGAACAAGACTCTTATCTTAACACACAGAAGATTTCTAACAAATTTTTTCACAATAACAAACCTTCAACTCATTCACTAATGCTAAACACCCACAAGAAACCTACAATTTGAATATTGATTAAAATTTTGTATAGTAATGGTATTGTTAAAAAAGTTATAATTGAAATACTTACTTTTATATTAAAGCATTAATAAAAATGTTTACCAATGTTAAGCTTAGCATTTGATTTCCATAACTTCATCTTCTCATTACAATTGGGGAAACCAATATTGTAAATTAAATAAAATGAAGTACAATCAAGGTATCACATATAACAATAAAAATATTCAAATTATTTTACCGTTAAACATAATGCTTTCTCTTGATAAAATTGGGAATATATCCTTTTAACTTTTGCTAAATTATAAAAACAATAATAAATAGCATTCTTGAATCCATTAACAACACCTTTATACTCTTCCTATTTCAAATATATACTAGGTCTATAAGCAATGAAAGCTACATATATTTTATTTCCACCCATATTTATTTATCATATTACAATATAATCATACAAATATTTAATTAATAAAATATATCACATACAAATAATATATTATACCATATCAAATAACAATGATAGTAATGATAAAATTGATTAAGAAAATGAGATAATCAAACAATGACTGTTATGTCTCTAAATAATGGAGTTCTTATCTCCCATATTGAAGGAGATATTATCTTAATCGTCTACATATTGCATGGGAAATTGATTAGACAAGGAAAAATATTTGTAACTTTCATACCCTTGAATAATCACGTCCTAAAGTGGCCTAATATATAGTATCACTCCCACTAAATCTTTTTCATATAATAACTTACATGTCTTCTGAACATTACTTCAAATTTGAGAAGTTCAATACGTCTTCTTAGCAAAATATTTTACATGAATTGGATATGATTCAAGTAGATAGATTGAAAAGTTTGCAAAAGCAGTAAGCAAAACATGTGAAAACAATGTTTAGTTTATCTTCCATTAGACTAATATAACAATTTAAAATTAGGTTTCAAAGAAAAACACTAGCTTCAGTGGTTGGTTTTCCTTTCTTGTGAACTCAAAATCAAACCTCCAAACTAATAAAGCTTCTAAGAAAAATACAAATGGAACTTGTCCAAACCTATCAAAATTAAATACATGAACACAATCAACATACCGTTAATATTTCGTAGCCCATTACATTCAGCATACAACCTAACGAAGAAAAACTACACAAGTTTCACTAAAGAAAAATGAATGATTACTAGTAAGGAAGGGATAGAAAAGGAATGATTACTAGTAGGCAAGGGATAGAAATATTGCCTTCTAGTGCAAAATACTAATTTTGTAGCCGATGAGAAAACAGTCATGTATAAAACTTAACAAAATCATGTTTTATAGCTAATGTGAAATAGTCTTGTGCAAAATAATTAGAGAGTTAAAGAGTCTAATGTAACAGTTTGTTATATGAAGATGAGCAAGCAACTGATGCTATGAAACAAAAAAAGTCTAGTGCAGAACAATTAGAGAGTTGAAGATAAAGATGGTGATAGTCTGTTATGTGAAGAGGTGTAAGCAACTAATTCCTAAATTCAAATATAATAGGGTTTATTATTTCATATTTTTTTTACTTAATATTAATTAATTAATTAAACAAAATTTTGAGTTGAACATCCTTTCCTCCTGTTATCTTATGTGTCAAAAATACATTGGTGTGGCTTACCTTCTTAGCTCCACTAATAGAGACATTAAAGTCGGGCTATTTTTGCGAAAAAATAAAAGTTCAAGTATTTAATCTCAACTTTTTAAAACTCATACTATAAATGAAAAGTTGAGTAAAGTTTTTAATTTTTTGTAATTAACACTTAAATAAATAAGAGTTTATCAATATAATACAAAGTTGAAAACAAAGTTAGTCTGCTATGTTTATCTACCCTAATACATATTGTTTGATCTTTCTTTTGCTGTTTTTCTTCTTTTCTTACATTTTTCCCTTCTTTTACCATCATTTCACCTTTACATGATGTATTTTCCCTTTCTTTTTTTGACTGGTTTTTGTTTTAACACATTCCTGGGTGTCATTCTACTTTATGGGTGTTTCCATTTTATATATAATCTCCTTCATCTCTTGCCATTTTAGCTTCTTTTCATATGTGATGGTGATTCTTCCTTCTCTTTGAATTGGATCTTTCTTTTAACATGGCAACCCTTTATTTTATGTTATTTACTATTCATTCCTTACTCATTTTGCATGTTAGTCCCTATAGGGAAATCAAAGATTTGTAACTAACAATTTAAAAAAAGCCTTAAATTGTAATTAGGACAATATTGAAATTAAAAGGCCTAAAGAAATATCTAGGGAACAAAGATAAAAAGTCTCCAAGAAGAATCAACAATTTAACTATTACAATGTATAGAGAGGCATATAGGATTTCAAAATAATAATAAAAATCATTAATTTAAGAGGTATCTAATACATAAAACAAAGATTATAAGACAAAAGTTATCTAAGACATAAGACTAACAGTAAAAAGGCCTAAAGAAGTATTCAGGATTAGAAAATTAAAATTTAATAAGAGAAAATTAAAATTTAAAACCTAAAGAAATATTTAGATTTTTATATAAATATTGAAGGTCCTAAAGGGGTTTTTGAGAATTATTAAGTAGAAACCTAGAGAGGTGTGTAGAGTTTATGGGGAAAAAAAATTTAAAGATCCTAAATAAGCTTTTAAGAATTAACAATTGCAAAACTAGTGAGATATCTAGGTTTTAGACAAAATTGAAAGTCCTATAGAGGATTTTAAATATTAACAACTACAAATTAAAAGAGGTATTTGGGACTTTAGACCAAAAAAATTAAGCTTACTAGAGAAACTTTTAGGAATTAAAAACTACAAACCTAAAGAGGAAAAATTTTGAAGATCATATAGAGGTTTCTAGGAATTAGCTATTACAAA
>JANZLC010000201.1:27538754-27551928 GCA_026413385.1 Erythroxylum gracilipes
CCTCATTTAATATTTCTTAACCTAAGCAATTAAAATCCTCAATTTTTATTCTAACCAAAAGAATATTATTAATCTAAACCTCAAAATAATTTAAACATGCTTATTGATTATGAAAAAGGAATCGGGGCCCAACACCCTTAGATTCCAAACACCTTCATAAGACTTCCATAGGTTCCCTGTGATAAACCTTCTCCAAACTAATGAAAACCATATATAGGTTACTCTGTCTATCCCTTTAGTACTCCATTAATCTTTTAAGATGATCTTTGGCTTCTATCGTGGATCTCCCTTACATGAAACCAAATCGGTTCTCCTAGATAGGTAGCCTTTCTATCACTATCTTCTCAATCAATCTCTCTAATAACTTCATGGTATAACTGCGTAGTTTGATGCCTTTGTAGTTGTTAAAAATTTGGATGCCCCTTTGCTCTTATGAAAAGGGATTAGTGTGCTAAGTCTCCACTCATCTGAAATTTTAGCAGATTTGAGGATCACATTAACTAGCTTAGTTAACCACGTATGACCCTCTTCTTCTAGGCTCGTCCATACCTTTGTGAGTAACTCAGCAGGTCCTACTGCCCTTTCACTCTTCATCTTCCTTAAAGCTCATCTAATTTCTTCTCTTATGATACATTGGAAATAACCAAAGTTGTAGTATTGTTCAAAAGTGCTAAGATTACCCAATGAAATGTTATTACCTCTACCTTTATTTAAAATCATTAGAAGTAGCTTCACCATCTTATCTTGATCTCATTTTCATCTATAAGCACCCATCCTATTTAATCCTTTGTATAAGAAACTTGATCCAAGTCCTTCGTTTTATGTTCCCTAGCTCTTAACAACATAAAAATATCCTTTTCTCTATCCTTAGTTTCCAATGTTTGATATAAGTTCTCATAGACTCTACTTTTGGGTTCTAAGATTATCTTCTTTACCTTTTTCTTTGTCATTTTATATCTCTCTCTATTGGTTACTCTTTCTTCATCCGTGTTGCTATCTTATAGAGCTTTATATACAACCTTTTTTATCTACACCCTGTCTTGAACATCTTTATTCGACCTTTCAGACTCCTTTATATAACCCTTAAGCCCTTTAGAAACTCCCAAGATCTCCTTAGCGACATTCCTTAAAAGAGTTGTTACTCCTTCCCATATCTAATTAACATCTCCTTTTAGTTTCCATACTTCCCCAAATATTACTATATCTTTAAGTTGTTAAATAGTGTCCCCTATTATATTCCACCATCTAACTTAAGTGCACCTCCAAGCACTTCCTTTTTTCTCCAAACCTTAATTATAAGATCTATGACCAATAACTTATAATGAATTGAAAAACATGCGTTAGGTATCACCTTACAATCCTTGCAATTGGTTTAATTGCTTTGCCTCAGAAGAAAGTAGTCAATCTAAGTTTTTGTGGTTCTACTACTAAAAGTTACCAAATGCTCCTCTTTATTATTGAAGAATGAGTTAGCTACCACCAAATTAAATGCTAATGAAAATTAAACATTTAAGAATAATAAATAAAAAGGGAGCAAATAAAAGACAAAAGAAATTTATTTGTCTCTTATTTACTATTTGCAATCTAAAGTATGTATAATCATCATTTGAAAATCATTTCTACCTTGTAAACAAATAAAAATAAAGAAAATGAAAAAAATAATAAAATTAAAATGGAAATTAAACATTAAATTAGACTAAAATAAAGTACAAAATATAAGTGAATAATAAAAATAAAATAATATCAAAGCAAGTAGATAGGTTATACAAAGAAGAAACATTCTTGTAAAAATATACATGCCATAGGGGAAAAGAAAATGAAAGAAAATAGAGGCTCAACTTGTAGTAAGCTCATAATCAAAATCACTCTTCTTTTTGTTCCTAACTACAAAAACATAAGAAAAAAACATAAAATGTACTAAAAATAAAAACTATAAAAAATAGAAACTTATTCATTAATCTAGTAAAAATAATCTAAATAAACACCTAAATTATGTATCCTTAACACTAAAATAAATCCTAATCAACTTAAAATGAAAATTAAATATTGGTTAGATTACCTCCCAAAACACTTTTGATGAATTTTTCAGTTGAAATATATACTGAAACTCCTTTTTTAAAAAAAATCTATACTAAAACTCAATTAGTTAACAAAGTAAGATGTTTTCTGTCTTTTTCATCTTTACAAAAATTCCGTGAAAAGGATCATAATCGTTTTAACTATTTCCTTCATCCTTACTTACTATGGCCCTTTGATTTCTTTGTCCTTAATGGTTCTCTAAATAATATTGGAATGATTAACTTGTCCCAATCTCTAAAAGGCATAAGTTTCATCTTATTATGGAAGAAAACATGTTCTTCATTTCTATTATTTAGATATCTAGGAAGATTTATTTATCTCCTTTACTTAATTTTGATTCATTATCCTTCTCTTTAGGGTCTTTCTCTTTCAAATCTTCTTATTTCAGTTCTTCTTTGTATTTCTCCTAAATACTAGTCTCTTGTTTCTTTACTATCTAAAACAATCTAGTAAGGTAAGAAATTATTGGTTTATACTCCTTTAATGGTGTCCTTAACTTACTCTCTTTTTCTTCCCTAATGTTAGTCAACTCCTTACCTTTTAGGATAATCTCATTCATAAGGTACAATATCATTAGGCATGGCATCTTATGAGCTCTCTATGATAACCTTAGTAGATTGGCCTATCTAAACTTTAAGATGTCTCATTGAATCTTTGTGTTCTAGAATAAGGAAGTAATTTCTTGCATAAAGTGTCTTGAAATATCTTTTAAACTTAATTGTTTCCTTTTTTTACACAGGCTATTGAAAACTTAGTGGGGGCTACCTTAGAGCATGCTATTACTCGAGGAGACATTAGCATGATTTCTTCACCTTAAATTATATCTTACTATAGGAGTTATTCTACCTCTATAAGCTTCCCATAAAATTAATTTGCTCCATTAGTTTTTCAATAGGATTCACAGGTTAACAATGTATTCCTTGATGTCCTCTCCTCTATAATTCATAACTTATAACTTAAGTTATTCCTAAATGAGAGCTTTGATTGTCTAATTTCTAACTATTATCTCCATTAGAGATTTTAATTCATTTATTGCATCTTTATTATAGATTCCAACCAATTTATTTGATCTTGCCTTTCTTAACTTGTACTATTAATTGTTTATGGCTATCTCTTTTATTAATTCTAAAGTAGTTTATAGAGTTTTATTGTTCAAAGTTAATCATATTATACCATCTATCATCGTTTCTATACATTTCACTAGAGCATTATAAAAAGTCTAAAATTAAATCTATGTTGGGAGTTCACTGAGTGGACACTTCCTTAGCAAGTCATTGTATCTCTCTCATGTCCCATATAAGGTATCATTATCCAATTGCTAAAAATAAGAGATAATGTTCCTATTTTACTAGTTTAGATGTTGAAAATTATTGCTAAGAAACTTCTCTATAAGACTCTCCCATGTTTTGATTATTCTAGTTTATAATGCTTTCAGTCACTTATTTACCTAATCCTTTAGTATGAATGAAAATTTTCTCAGCCTAATTGCGTCTTTAGTCACCCAATTAATCTTAAATGTGTCATATATCTCTAAAAATTAGTCATGAGTGCATGCAGATCCACATTAGGAAATCCATTAAATTGTACTTTCTATTAAAAAATCTAGACTACATTGGGCATAATCTCAAAATAATTAGCATTCATCTCTGACCTTACAATACTCAATTGTGTTCCCATAAAAGATGGTTTAACATACTCCATCAAAATTTTCCCTTCTTCTTCCATCCGTTTAGGTTGTAATTATGGTATATCTTTTAGTTTTTGCTTGTTTTACCCCCTCCAAGTTTACTGCAAACTTTTTCTAAGTTCTCAATCTTCTTTAAGAAATACAAATTGTTGACTTCTTATCATACACCATAATTACTCCTAAAATTAGAATAAATAAAAATAAAATAAAATTCTTTATATTTACATTAAAAAACTATATAAGGAAAAAAAAACTAGTTATTTTTCAAACAAAGACACCAAAAACTTAATGAGTGGGCTGTTGATATATAGTTTTAATTTTATTAAAGTTTTTTCTATTGCAAATATATCACTTAATAACTAGGCAAGCATATATATCATTAGTAAGGATGTCAAATTTGACCCAGCCTAACCCAATTTTGTCTTGGGTTAATCGAGCCACAGGTGGGCCATAGGTCGAGGTATGGCAAGCAATATGATATAATGATTAATCATATTATAATATTAACCAGTCTAAAGGTATAATAGTAACATAATAAGTAGGGTATCTATCTTACAAAGAAGTTATATGGTAGAAAAGCCTTATAATATTAACCAGTCTAAAGGTAGTAAATAAAAAGATGAATTTTATGTATTTTAGAGTAATGAAACATAAAATAAAATTTAATCTAGTATTGGAAATAGGTAAGAAAATAAATGATATAATGATTAATCAAAAGAGACTGCAAACAAATAGTTATGTCTAGATGAGTACTTCCTTTAACAAGTTAATTAACCTATAACTGCATTCATGTTTTCATGAATTAAAAGACTTCCTAGACACTAAAACTACACTCTTCCAAGCTACATCTATCTACTTTCCTATTTAACCTATATCTTTACTTGTGACGGTCATATGTAATCTTCAAGATTAATGATTATTGAAATAGATGAATTACTTAAGATTAAAAGGTTTATCCTTAAAATTTGGTATTATTTAGGTTGAAACTATGCTCTTTAACTCTTTAACAATACTTTTTAATGTATTGGAGTCAGTTAATAATGATTTGTACAAATATTTCCCTAATCATCTAATGATATTTGCCTCTAAAGGAATTAGGTCTTCAACACCTTCTACATAACTGATTCATTCTTGATAGATTTATACTTAGGTCTGAGTATCATTTTCACTTTTGAATCAATCAATCAAATCGTAGTATGTTTTAATAATTTGAGGAAAATATTTTAAGGTATTCTTATATATATTATATTTATTTTCAATATCCACACTCGGTTACAATTTAAATTTCTCAACTTTTTATTATTTTGAGGCCTCAATTCTAATTTCAATTTCCTTAACCTAAGGGCATTTTTATAACTATATTCAGGTAATCTTTGAGTTTTCATTAGGGGTTCATCATCACTATCATCATAATATGAATTAGGATTGTTTTCATTAATAACATTAGAGTACCTTTTGAATTAACCAAACTAATTTTCATATAAACCGGTCCCTTAATACCATAATTAGCCTAAGAAAGATAGGAAGGTAACTAATATTAAAGAACATCAAACCAATAATAATAGAATAGTCACCAAATATGTGAGTTTCAAGTTTTTTGCATACTTGAGATATATGCATAGGTAACAAACACTAGCTCAAGAAATAATAGAATTGAATTGTGGGAAGAGATCAATCATTATACAAGGCCTATAAAGAGTGAAAAAAATATTCAAACATTCATGAGTTAATTATCATCCTCGAAGTTCAAAATTTACAACTAATAAGTAAAACTATTCACATAAGTATCACTCATGATCAGTATAAGTCAAATCCAATTAAATTATTCATAAGTGTGAAAGAAAAATAATAAGTGAAATAGATAATAAATGAAAAATTATGCTTAAGAAATGAATAGAATTGAAGAGTGAACCCAATTTTCCGTAAGCCTCTCTTTTAGAAACTTTGTGCTTATCATATTTATGTGAAATGTATTAGCAAGATATTTTCATTAATACTTGGAACGCTCACTTTTATATTCAAAATCAATGTTTTTAAAACTAATATAACTTTATCCTAAAAAGTGACACAATATTCAATTGAATGTTTGAAACAAATCCATTATAATAATGGCATATAAATTTTGTTTTAGACCAACAGAGGCTTAAGGGTTCAAATTTCTTATCGACCATAGGTGCAATGATATTTTGTATTTAATAAAAGCTTTAACAGATTTGACAAAGACATCGACATAGGTGGTAATAGTTCATCATATTTCTCTAACTTCTTTAATTATATTACCCTTATTACTATTGTTATTGATGTTGTTATTATCATCCTTATTGCACTGAAGTTTTTTTTTTCTGAGTGGAGCATAGTTTAGTTGGACTTGCATACTAAAATTTTGTTAAGGAAGTGATTATTATGGGCAATTTTATGGTTGAATTTGCAAGATCAGTGATCACCTAAGTGGTGGAGGGAGTTATTGATTGGTTGGGAATGAGTCATTTAAAGAACATATGGTATTACAGGTTAAGGCATATGACGATAAGAATATGAGAATTGGTAAGTTGAAAGTCTAACTAAAGTTCTCATTCTAGCTTGATTCCTATTATAATTATTAGATTTTAGAACTAAGCCACCTAAGGAACATACTAAATTGCAGGCTAAGGCACATGTTGACAATAATATGAGAATTAAAAGGTTGAAATACTAGCTAGAGTCCTCTCTTTTACTTGATTCCTACTCTAATTGTTAGATTTTAAATAGTATTAATAGGTTATTATGGGTTAAGTAGAGGTACCATCTTTATAATTCATTTATACTTCAAAAAGTGTTTCTTAACATACTTTATGATAGATATTTCTATCTTTATTTTTATGATAAAATTTTTCAAGAATTATAATTAACTGAATAACATATTAAATGGGCAATTTAAGAATTTTCATAGCTTATACTAAAAGGATTTTTAAGTATCTCTATAAATAAATCCTTATCTTCAAATTCTGCAGTACTACAGGAGATAATGTGGTGTTAAGTTGTACACTAAAGAATTAGATTGTTTCCTAGAAAAGCACATTATCTAATGGTTAAACGTCTAGTATTCGGAAGCTACCAAGTTACAGATTCCTACAATATAATTGCATACCAAAGGATAAATTGCTAAGAATACACCTTAAATGCACTTAACAACTTACACCTTAAAATGCACTTAACAACTTACACCTAATGCACTTAACAACTTACCAATCTTCCTATTGTAGTTTATGCATATATTGGCAAACCAAATTTATAGAAAATGAAGTCTAAAACCTAGTAAAATTTAAGTATTATAGTCCACTAACAATACTATGATAAAGGGATGGATTATCAAATGGAGGAATCTCACCAAATTTCAATTTTCTTTAAAGAGGAGTGGAACATAACTTACAATTCATCATATTGGCTCATTTCAATATACTAGTAACTTACATGGCTTGAGAAAGAAAAACACTGTTACTATTATGGGTAACTTAAATGTCCAAAAAGTAATTAATATTTCTTAAATTTATTATAGAAAATTCATGCTAAAGTGAAGTAATGAGATGATACGATATGATTGAATTTTGTGTGGTCAATATGATATCATATACATAGAGAAGCACGACTGCTTTACCATTAAAATTTTGAAATGTGAATAATGAATGGTCATATTTACAACTTTAAAAACTAATTTGTTTCAAGTAAGATGTTAAGTCAATTAAAATACATATCTTTTGGACTTAATATTTATTGATTTGAGAAATTGTGTTCATAAATTAATGGAATTATTTGTAAAATGTTCACAGGTGGTTGTCAATATCAAAAAGACGAAAAAGGATCGGAAAGAGGAAAAATAAGGACAGAATCCTAAATCTGTAAAATTTCCAGACTCTATCTTCAATTAGAACACAACAGTCCAAGATCGTCTCAATCTCTAAACAAGACATCTCCTACTGAAATTAGAAGACTATCTAATTGGGATAAAATCTGATCAAGATTATGGAGAGATTTAATTCAAGTAGGAAACTATTGTTGATTGGCGTTTATAAAAGGAAGCAAGGGTTACAAGTATCATCATCGTATTCTATATAATTTTTCAGATTGCCGCAAAACCTATTTCTCCTCTTATTCTTCATTATTCACAGTGTCGCATCTCTTCTTGTTTTCACATCGTCGCACACTCTTCTCATCCTTGCTGTCGCAAATTGCTTTCTCCTCTGTTCCACGTTCTGGATTCTTCTCCAAGGCTGCCGCAATTAACTTTCTTCTTGCTTTCTTCATTACACCAACATCATCCATCACATACCCATCAATCCTTGGCTGCCACAATTCATTTAATTAGTTTTCTTGATTTAATTATTCTGAACTTTCCAAGTAGTAGTCGCATAGATTAGGGGCTTTTAGTTAATTTAATTTTCTGGTTTATTTGTTTTCAATTTCTGCAGATTTCAATTAGAGATTTTTATTAATTTCATTAAAGACCAGTTATGGAGACAATTCTTTTTATTATTCATTTTGATTTCAATTTAATTATGATTAACTAATTTTCTTGTCTTGGTCAAGGATCTATAATAGCATGGTAATATCGGTGACCCGAAACCAAGGTATTTTTCCATTTAATTTTCAGATTTAATTATTGCTTTTGATTTGTGATTTTTCCTTTTATTTTTGTGATTCAAAACCAACCCCCCTTTTGTTATTTGTCCCGTTTAAACTAACTAACCTTTACCATTAGAGATTCCTCGTGGAAACGATATCCACTCACTGCTACTGCATTAATTTGTTTTAATGGAAGTGATTTCTTTTATATTTGATTGCAGGCGACAGCATTACCACTCTCACTCATCCAGACATAACGTTTGCAGTGAGTGTAGTTTCGCGGTTCATGGAAAATCCATCTCAAACTCATTTTGCAACAGAGAAGAGAATTCTGCGGTATATCGCAGGCACGGTGGACTTCATAATATGGTATTCAAGTAAACATGACATGTCTGTTGATGGGAAACTCTATGGTTACTCAGATTCTGACTTTGGAAGTTGTCTTGATGATCAACGAAGCATTTCAGCCCATGTTTTTCCTCTAGGTTCAGGTGTTGTTGCGTGGAGCTCAAAGAAGTAGCCTATAGCTGCATTGTCTAGCATAGAAGCTGAATATGTAGCTGTGACATTCGCAACATGTCAAGCGGTATGGATTAGAGGTATTTTTAGTGAATTGCAAGAGGAGTCAAAGACACCGACAATCATATTTTGCGACAACAAATCAACCATTTTCATGACAAAGAATGCAACTCTTCATAGTTGAACAAAGCACATAGACACAAGACTGCATTTCATCAGAGATTTAGTTGCTGGGAAAGTTGTGGATGTTCAATACTGCAGTACCCATGATCAACTCGCTGATGTCTTAACAAAAGCTTTATCAAAGGACAAGTTTATTCACTTCCGAAAGTTGCTCAGAGTTTGCAATTACGAATCACGAGGAGGTGTTGGGAATTTTTAATTGAAGTAGTAAAAAGTAGTCCTGAATATATGGAATCTGAAAGTTGGAGTTAATAGATATGCTCAGAATAATATTCCTTGAATATAGGAGTATCAGTAGCTTTTAGTTGTTTGTTCTGTTTCTGTAGATGTATGAACTACCTATATAAAGGCATTTCCAATATAAATAATATTACCGCAGTATCACATATTGTTTTGTACTTCTTTATTTTCTGCACTTGCAATTTCTGAACACCAACAGCAAATTGGCAATCCCGTCAATGTTTTTAAAATATTGTTTTTAAAATTAGAAGTGTAAAATATTATTATTTTAATTAAATCTGGGTCTAAGCTGTCCAAATGTAGACCTACTTAAGGTATAACTCTTATAAGCAAAACGATGTTATTTTATTTAAAATAATTGAGTCTCGAGTCAGTATGGGTAGTCTTATTGAAATCAGCTGAATCTAGGCTCATGTTCTAGCCCATTACCATCTCTAATGACTACAGATGTACAGAGCAAAAATGAGAAAATTTTTCAAAGAAAGACATACGTGTTCGATTTATAAATTGTTTTTGCAAAGCTTTTTTGTATTCATTTAAATATATGCTTTATAATTAAAGAGTAATTATTTCATGCATGATTACGTACTGTAGTTGAATTGTAAATATAAGGGATAACTGATTCTAAAGTATTCAACCTTTTGAGTTTTTTTAATTCATTACCTAAACTTTTAAAATTTTTAATTGAATGACCAACTTTTAAAAAACTTGACACTTTAGATCTACGTGAAATTTAGTAGACAAACCATGTCATCAAAAATAACCTTTTGGATTAAAATGTTAAGGAGTTGCTTGGTTCCATTTCTGTTTTTTCTATTATACTTTTTAGTTTTTGTTTTCTTTTTTTGGTTTATATTTTTAATTAAAAACAAAAACTTATTTGGTCTAAATTTTTAATATAAAAACTGGAAAAAAAACTTGTTTGATTGAGATTTGTAATTAAAAAACAATAAAAAACAAAAACATGTTTGATTTTATCATGCATATTTTATTTTTGTAATCATACTCTTATGCTAATAATTTTAATATAATATATTATGTTTTTAAATTAATTAGTTATCATTATAGCTAAAATTAAAATATATGCAAATTAATATAATTAAAAATTACACATTAATTGTATATAATAAAATTCTATAAATTAGAAAATTACATTAAGTCATTCAAATCAATAAAAGATATCAAACATATTATAATTATTGAAAACATATAGTACTATCATTTACCAAAAAAAATCAATTAGAACTAATATAATCATTCCACATTTGTCTAGCAATTTCATCTCACTTCCAAGACATACCTCAAAATTGTGTTAAAGTGATATTGTACTTCGTTTGAAAACTTACATCTTCATTTTCACTTTCCTTAATTTGTTCTTCATTTTCAGCATATTTGTCAAATAATTTATTGCTTTGTCCATACTTTCTAATATGAATGTGTATAACACAACAACCAATAACGATCTATTTTTTATTTTTCATATCATAACTCGACATGTTTTTAAGTATAGGGAATCTTACTTTTAGAAAATCAAAACATCTTTTAATAACATTTCTTAATGAAGAATGCTTGTAGTTAAACAATTTCTGTGGACTTTGAGGTCTTCCTCTTCCTCTATAATCTCACAAATGATATCTCTCACCTTGGTGTGGTGAAAGAAATCCAAGCATATTGGTGTAGCCCGAATCAACCAAAATAGAACTTACTATATTTATTTAAATTAATATAATATCTTGTGGAGGTATAGGAAATTGATTTGTTGGATTTATCACTGTTTCTAAAATAACTCGAGAGTCATTTGCAATACATTCCCATTTAACCATTGCATATATAAAATGCATGTCAAATGAGCAACAACACATAATATTTTGGGTATGATTAATTCTTTTACCCCTGTATAGTATTTGTTCATCAATCAAAAAATGTGCATCAATATTTGTATCATTTATTGGTCCTATACAATCCTAAAAATTACAAATATATTAATCATAAGGACATAATTAAAATAGTAATTAAACATATGAATATACCTGGAAATATGGAAAGAATTTTGAATAATATTGAATCCCAGGAGGTGTATTACTAAGAGATGGTGGAGTAATGACTTTTTTTTAAGACAATTAACTGCATATAAGACTTTATGAAAGTACTTCGAAATTATCTAGGTCGAACGTTAAAATGGTTCTGCATTGACTCTAGTTGTCTCACTATGTCCTATAGTCATCAAGAAACTTATTACTTGTTCCTCCACAGTCAAATGACCTGTTGCCTTTAAACTTTATAAACTCTTCAACTTATCATATAAGCTCGAGAAGATTATCTTTCTCATTCTTAAGTTTTTCTAAGTCCTTATAGGATTCTCATTTAAAAGTTCTACTATCCAATCATGACCTCGTAAAGCAGGAGTTCTACATGGTTGCTTTTGTAAATGAAAATATTTATTCTCTTCCACAATTAGAGAAATAATTATTACCTTTTTCAGTTCATCATTAGAATCTGATTCGAAATGTGATAAGAAATCCATGTATCTATAATGCTAACATTAAATAATTAATAAAACATTCAATCAAAAGGTTTAATAAGATATAGACAAAATATTCATTCATTAAATAATTAATAAAACATTCAATCGAAAGGTTTAATCAGATATAGACAAAATATTCATACAAAATATATACTTAACATTAAGTCAAAATTTCATACAAAACATAAAATTAAAATATTCAAACTATGGAATAATGTTTAATATAAAAGTGTCAAAATTAATAAGATATGCAATAGTATAAAAGTATAACTAAAGTGACATAATCCAATTCAGCTTCATTGTATCTATCATCTTCATAAAAATATCCCTATAAAGTAGAGAATTATGTAAAACTTTCATAGCTTTTCTATATTGCACACTGTCAACACCCAATTCATCCAAGGAATTCAAATATTCCGTCAATTATGTTAGACTCTTGAGAACTATTCTCTGCAGTGGATGATGTTTCACTAAATTTTTTCTCCAGTAACTTCCTTTTTGATTGTTCACTAATTATAAGCAAGACCTTTTCTATAATGTTAGAATGTGTCTTCTTTGTCTTCTTATTCTTAGGAGATTTCTTTCTCTTAGATGGAGAACTTATATCTTAATCATCTTTTTCATTATACGAGCAATCTTCATCAACATCATTTCTATTTTTCTCTTCTGTACTATTTGATGGAGATTTAGTTGATGGATGTGTATGCAAACTAGTTATAATAGTATCTCCAAATATATGACACAAGTTTGAAAATTCCTTACATCCTTTTTTCTTGAATTTGTGAGCCATTTTATACACCTATAATGATGAAAACAAAACACGAGAATAAATATTATTGTTGGACCCCATTTTTGGAGCCTAACTATCACTTTTTGATACCGAAGAGTATTAGGCCCGAGTCCCAACTCCCAAGGCTGAACCCGGGGTGATTCATCGGGACAGTCGTATGAGATAAAAGTGGAAAGGATTGTAATTAAAACAAATCCCAGCATGACAACAAAAGGATTTTGCCGCAACATAAGTTCCTCGCCAAGGAAAAGTCGCAAAAAGGGGCGTTCGCCACAGCAACATATCGGTTCGCCGCGGCGAACCAATGGAAGTTCGCCGCGACGACCACTGGCTTCTCTGCGGCAAAAGTCCTAAAATCAGAAATCCGACATCTAACATTCAACCATTCAAAACAAACACATACATTCACATCTAACAACAAACTAAGCATACTCATACACAAAAGAAACTTCAATTATGCATACTATTACAAATCTCATGAGTTCAACAACTTTGCTTACACAACATCATACATACCAAAGCTTCAAACAAAATACATAAGGATGCTCAATGT
>JANZLC010000201.1:27564080-27578059 GCA_026413385.1 Erythroxylum gracilipes
AATAATTAAAACCCTAAATTAATACTAACCAAAAGACAATACAAATTGCAAACCTATTTAATAAGGAAAAAGGGATCAGGGTCTAACAATGATAATATTTATTTGTTCAATTAATAGGTCGGACAAAGCTAAACTATAAGTTTTTACAATTAATATAGTAAGTACTTTTACTCCATTGTCATCTTATATGTTTATTTTGTTTATTCTTTTGTTAATATCTATACATTATTAACAATCTATTCGTTGTTAACATCTTTATATTATTAATGATCTACTCCTTACGAACATCACTTAGCTTATGATGTCAACTATTTTCATAATAAAAATATAATTGGTATTAATTTTATTGCATCAATATCCTATCTTAATAAACTTATAATGACAAAAAAAATTTAAGAATAATACTCAACTGTAATTTGAATGTTATTATCATAATTACATTATAATTTCATTTAATCATTGATACCATCAAATATTTTATTTTTGAAATAAAGATTAAATATGATTAATAAGATATAATTAAATATCATAAAGTAGCACCTCCCTGGCAACTTTTCTCATCGCCCCTGGCATTAACGCTACGGCTACCAACGTTGACAAGCTATTTATGTTGCTCGATCTATCAGGACCAACAACAATGTTTTCTTTATCACTTCCAACATTTTTGACATCACATTTTTGTAGAAATAATGTCAATTTCCATGACGTTGGCAAATGCTAAGAACAAGAATTTGGAATCCAAAATTAGGTCTAGAATTTGTAGAGAAGCAATAGACATGGATGAGTTTCCATGAGGAGATGCAATGCTAAAAAGGATGGTAGTGGACAAGTGATACTGGAAAGAAGAATGGCAGCAGAGCGATAGGCAAGAATGCAACAGAGAAGCTAAGTTATTTTGTTTCTGCCTTTTTCGATGGTATTGACTTGCTCTTGGGCACATATGTGTCCATTCTGGGACACAATGATGTTTCTGTTGTTATCGATCAATCATGCACGAAGATAACCGAGAAAGAACAACGGAATGTAGAGAGAAGTTTTAGTGAAAGAGTTTACACCGAAACAGGGGAAAATAAAGCAAAGTGAAGAACTCAACAATTCGTTGAGGTTTCATCAAAATGTTATTGATTATCAAACTACAGAATGAATGTATACAAATCATATTAAATTACAGTATTTATAATGCTCAATTCCTAACTGCCAAGTAACTGACTATTCTTGATCTTCATTGATCGCTTTCTTGTACGTTGATGCATGGCTTGCATGATCAAGCTAATCCGACGTCTATCTGAACTTCTAAAACATCTCCAACATACTCCTCCTTGGATCAGAGGTTTAGCTTCTGAATTCCAACCATTTTCCTTAATTGCTCGAAACGCGAAACATTAAATCCTTTTATGAACAAGTCCGCAATCTGATCATCTGTGTGAATGTACTGAAGCTTCAACTCACCTTCCTGTTGAATATCTCTTAAATAATAATATCTAAGTTTAAAGTGCTTGGTTTTGCCATGGAAAACCGAATTCATTGAAATTGATATTGCGGCTTGATTATCAACGTTGATCACTGTAGCTCCTTCTAATTGAACTTGTAAATCCACAAGCAATTTTCTAACCCAAATTACTTGTTTTGTTGCTGTTGTGGCTGCAACTAATTCGGCTTCCGCTGTTGAGAGCGCCACCAATTCCTGCTTCTTCAAAGTCCATGAGAAGCATGTTGAACCTAATATTAGGCAGTAACTGGTGGTGCTCTTCATATCTTCTGTTGCTCCACCCCAATCGCTATCAACATAACACATAAGCCCATTCTTTCCAAATTTCTCATATATTAATCCATAATCAGGAGTTCCTTTCAGATATCTCAGGACTCTTTTTACCGCCATTACATGCTGCTTTCCTGGGTCACTTAGGTATCTGGAAAGTACACTTATTGAATATAGAACATCCGGCCTTGTAGCTGTGATGTACATGAGACATCCGATCATGCTTCGATAGTTCTTCTTGTCAACTTCATCGTCTTCTTCCTTCTTTACTAATTTTTCTTTTGGGTAGATTGGGGTTGACACTGGTTTACATTGATTCAACTTGAATCTTTTTAATACATCTCGAATGTATTTCCTTTGACATACGGTGATGCATCCTTTGCGTTGAAACACCTCCATGCCTAAGAAGTATTTCATTCCTCCAAGATCTTTCATTTCGAAGGTTTTATTGAATTGTTGCTTTAGGTGGTCAATCTGCTTCTCAGAACTTCCAGTAAGCAACAAGTCATCTACATAAATCGCAACTATAGTCACTTTTCCTTCTTCCATCCGCACATAGATCGTCGACTCGTTGAAACTTCTTTTGAAATGTATCTCTAAAATGAATTCGTCGATTCTCGTATACCAGCACCAAGGAGCTTGCTTCAGCTCATAAAGGGCTTTGTTGAGCATGTACACCATCTCCTCCTTTCCTTTAATTACGATAAATTTCTTCTTGTAGGATCCCGTTGAGGAAGGCAGACTTCACGTCCATTTGATGTACCTTCCACTCCTTCTCGGCTGCCAATGTCAGCAACAATCGGATTGTCTCTATTCTGGCCACTAGTGCGAACGTTTCCCCGAAATCAATTCCTTTGATTTACGCATACCCTTTTACTACGAGCCTCGCTTTCAGCTTGTTTACAGAGCCATTAGGATTTAGCTTCGTTTTGAATACCTACTTTAATCCTATGGCTCTCTTGTTCGGTGGTTTATCAACCAGGCTCCAGGTTTGATTTTTGTCAATCATCGACATTTCTTCTTCCATGGCTTTTACCCATTTCAGATTCTTCAATGCTTCTTGGGTCCAGGTCAGCTCCAGAATTGCTTTGTTGCTTCTCTCGTAGATTTCAGCTAGGCTCCTCATTCCTCTTACTGGTATATGATCGTAATCATCCTCACTTTCTTCTTCAGAAATGTGTTCCTCCTCAGAACTGCACTTTATCTAATCACGCTCCTGTTCAGCAACATCTCCGGGTTCAGCCTCCCTCTCTTCTTCATGTTGGTCTGGGTTGTCTACTGTTGTTGGACTGTCTAAGGGCATCACCGTGATCGGTTTTCTTGTTCCATTTACCACCTTATCTTCTGGCCAATTCCAACTTTCATCTTCGAAAAAGTGTACATCCCTACTGACTTTTATTTTCTTCTGGTCCGGATAATACAACCTATACCCCTTACTGACCTTCGAATAACCTACGAAGATCGCCGACTTTGTTTTTCTGCCTAGCTTACTTCTTTTAGCCTGAGGAATGAGGACGCTGCAGAATGATTCGAATACTTTCAGGTTTTTCATTTTTGGCTTATATCCATGACACAATTCATACGGTGTCTTATCCTCGAGTGTTCGGGAGTACACTCTGTTCAGCAGGAAACAGGCGGTGGTCGCAGCCTCCACCCAAAATTCCTTCGGTAGCTGCTTCTCCTCCAGCATGCAGCTCGTCATTTCTACCATGATTTAATTCCTTCTCTCCACTACGCCATTCTACTGTGGAGTGTAGGCGTGGTGAGCTGGTGCTGTATCCCTGCTGATTTACAGATTATACTAAACTCGTTAGATAAAAATTCTGAACCATTATCCGTTCTCACCGACTTGATGTTTAGGTTCGTCTAATTTTCAATGTATACTTTGAACTCCTTGAAGACCCTAGCTACCTCTCCCTTGCTCTTAAAACAGTAGATCCACGAGTATCTGGAGTAATCATTGATTATCAACAAGAAATATCTGCTTCCATTTAACGGCATTACCGGCATGGGTCTGCATACATCCATGTGCAGCAGCTCCAGTCTTTCCTCAGCTCTCCATTTTGCCTTCCGAAATGGTGCACGAGCTTGCTTCCCCATCATGCAAACTTTGCATGGCATATTCACGTACAGTGTTGATGGTAAACCTTCTACCATCTTCTTCTTCCTCATCGCCTCCAACCCCTTCATATGATAATGCCCGAGTCTCCGATGCCAAAGATCCAATTCAGTTGACTCTCCTACAAGTGCTTCTTGTTGCAACTCCTCGGGCTTCATCGAGAAGCTCTTATTCCTCATGCGCGTGTAGAGAATCTCCTGGCCAAGATTATCAAAAACCTTACAAGAATTTGATTCAAAATGCACGGTCATACCTTTCTCGATCAACTGTGCTACACTCAAGAGATTGTGCTGAATCTTTGGAAGATACAGCACATCTGATATAACTTTGATGCCTTTCTTGGTTACCAACTCTGCCTCACCTTTCCCTTCCACTCGAATGCTGTCCCCATTTCCAAGCTTCACTCGAGCTCTTACCTCTTTATTTAGAGTCTTGAATAACCTTGGATCCGGAGACATGTGGCTAGTGCATCCACTATTAATCAGCCAGTCAGATGGATAGTTCTTGATCTAATTTCCGATCACCACAAAAAGTTGCTCTTCTTCTTCTTTGGTCACTTAAACGTTGGCTGCCTCCTGTGGTGATTCCTTCTTACAGATAGCTTCCATGTATCCTTTATGATGACACCTTCTGCACTCTACGTCTGGAGCATCTGAAGGCAAGATGATTGGATTTACCACAATGTGGACAAGGATTATAGTTGTTTACCTTATCACTACCAGCATTCTTGCTCCCATGCTTATGGCGTGATTGAGAGCCTTTAGAACCCGACCCTCCTTTCTTTTTCTTTTTCTTTTTCTTGGATTTTTCTTGAGTCTCTGTTTTGGAAAAAACTTTATAAGCGCCTTCAATAGATTCGGTCTTCCTCATCAAGGATCTTTGTTCTTGAGCTTGCAAGGCACTCACAACTTCAACAAGTTTTATTTGTCCAATGTCCTTCGAGTTCTCCAGTGAAACAATTGTTGCTTCGTATTTCTCAGGAACCGATACAAGAAGCTTCTGTATAAGTCGTTGATCCTTGAATTCAGCTCCTAAGAGCCTGATTTGATCCACCAAATGAATCAATCATTCACAGTAGTTCTGAATCATCTCATCTTCTTTCATTTGAATTCTATCGAATTCCCTTCAGAGATTCAAGACTTTCATGTTCTTTACTTTCTCGTCACCCTCGTATTCTTGCTTCAAGAAATCCCAGATTTCTTTTGCAGAAGCAAGTCCCATAATTCTAGTAAAAATTGAGGGTGATACGGACTGGTATAGGCAAGATTTGGCTCGGACCTTCTTCGTCACTCTCTCCCTTAGCCACTATAACTGAGTGATTGGAGCATCTTATGGGATATCAACCGCGTAATCTTCTTCGATTGGTTCCCACAAATCCTGTCCTTGTAGGTAAGCCTCCATCTTGATCGCCCATATTTGATATCCTTTACCATTGAATATTAGGTTGCAGACTAAGCGTTGAGCTCTCAGCCATCTCCGCGTGTTCCACGCTTGCCGTCTACCCTTGTCTGAGAAATAGTTACACTTCCGAGCCAAGTTCCTTACCTACGCCTCCACAAATCCCTTAAGAATCTAGCTCTGATACTACTTTGTTGTTATCGATCAATCATGCACGAAGATAACCGAGAAAGAACAATGGAATGTAGAGAGAAGTTTTAGTGAGAGAGTTTACACCGAAACAGGGGCAAACAGAGTAAAGTGAAGAACTCAACAATTCGTTGAGGTTTTGTCAAAATATTATTGATTATCAAACTACAGAATGAATGTATACAAATCATATCGAATTACAGTATTTATAATTCTCAATTCCTAACTGCCAAGTAACTGACTATTCTTGATCTTCTTTGATCACTTTCTTATACGTTGATGCATGGCTGGCATGATCAAGCTAATCCGACATATGTCTGAACTTCTGAAACATCTCCAACTGTTTCTTTTACAACCTTCCTTTTGGTTTTCTAACAGTTACCAAAGTCAGCAATCTTTTAATTTGACTTTGGCTGCATCGCGTAAAATAGTCGCATCTAATTTGGTTTAAAGTTTGTTTGTTCATTAATCGTGAGAATGATTTATTGAAGAAGAGAATTACTGACGAGATAAAAGGTTGCATAAAAATAGTTTATTCACAAATCATCTGCTCATTCTAAATAATGACTTACCAAATTTCAAGAGAACATGGGAAGATTCAAATTATTGATTCTTTAGGTATTATTTTGTATGTTTACAAATAAAAGATTTAAGAGAGTTTCAGGTTGATTTTTGTATGTAAAATTTATATATCCATATCATCAACGAGATTAATATGCACAAGGTATTGGTCATTTCCGTTCTTATTTGTCACTTTCGAAACATGACTTTGAAACTAAAGCATAAGAAAAGATCAAAACTCTGACTAAAATTTTATCGTTCTCACCAAATAACAAAACGAGCTGTCTTCTGTAAGAGTTAGGTCACTTTTGAATCATTGATTTAAGGGTTAATTGATAATTTATTAATGGAATGAAATATTATCCTATCATTTAGGATGAGAGTTTATAATGGAATAAAATGGAAGAGAAGAGTTTCATATTACATCTCATTTTATCCTAAACAGTAAAAATAAAAAAGAGTTCAAGATGAAATGTAAAATAATAAACAACTTTACAATATACTATATTATAAACCCTTCAACTAAATAATATTTCACTATATTACATTATGAACTCTTCCATTCCTTCTAAACAACAATTTTCTAATATTACATCCATTTATGTTTCTATTTAATTAAAAACTTTACGTCCAATTAAACATAACCTAAATGAGAAGATAGCTTCTTAATCTAACTCTTTCTAACTTTTAAGAATGTAGAACTTGGCAACAACCATGTAACTGAAAGGTGTTTGTTTTGATGGTTAAAAGTTATAGCACAAAACCTAAATGTTTCTAGTGCAAAATCTTAGTTGAAATCAACTTATAGGATCGAAATCAAAGGATGGACTCTTATATCACGTCAACATTTCTTATCTACATCCTAACGCCTTCGGAGATCATAATCATCCAACAGATCATTCTATCCTTAATTATAATTCTGTAAATACTCATGTACTTCCCTTGTCCATTTTTGGTTAGGGTTCATATAAAGGCTATATCACCTTAAATTATAGTCTCATCATTGTTTCTTTAAAAGAAACGCCACTAATTAAGACATTAAAACAACAGTAAATTTGCCTGATCTTTCAAGCTGGCAAACGCAAAAATGCAATATTAGCAACAAGAAATGGAGAATAACAAACTTTATTCTGTTGCCTTGAACAGTTTATATCCGTTAAAGGAATGTAAAAAGTGTTAGAATTTACAATGGACCTACGAGCCCACACGAGAAGGAAAGCTAGACCACATATAAGCCCAAGTAAGGTTCCTTCTTAAAATCAATTGGTGATAGGCAGAGTAGTCCACTAGACTTATATATTGGTCTTCTTTCCTCTTTTTTTCTAATATGGGACAAACTCTCACTCTTATATTTCAACAGAAAGCAAGGGAATCAAGGATAAAAGTTGAACAGAATTGATGAAAGAATATTTATGCGGATACCACTGCAATACAGATTTCTGTCCTTTTCCAAGAAGAAAATGACCCCAACCTTTTGTTCCACATATATATGGCAATAAATGCCAGTTATAGTAAACAAGAAAAATTAAAAGAAAATTAAAATTACTTGTCTTAAGCAACTTATCAACCTTAGTACCCCGAGCGAAATTGTGAGGTTAACTTACAACATACTGTCCGTTCTAGCAGGCAGCCTGCGGAAGAAGTTGATGGGCGCCGACGGTGTCCTGTACCGGAATCTTGGATGCCTCATAACAAAGAAACCAGCGAAGGCTGCAATAACCTGAAATGGGGTAACAAAGAAAACTAGGGCAGCCACAAGGCAGAATAAAATGAATATTGCTGAAGCACGTGGATCTCGCCAACTTAGCAGTGCATGAAATCGCTCCCCTTGTGTTGCTATATCACCAACAACAGTCTGGATCCTACCAGCAACACTTCGTAAGCGGTCATACCTTGCCCTCACCAGCTCCGGGCTCTTGCTTGTTGGGAAGGTATCAAATTCCTCATCAAGCTCATCAGGATACACTGCCTCTGCTTGTGAAACTTTTGTATTCATATGGGGAGGATACCTTGGCCGATAACGATAATTCCATATTCCTATTAGAAACATGTATAGGAAAACTGTGGGCAGTATAAGTTCTGGGAAGCAAACAAGCATAAGATAGAGCACATGAACAAGCACCGTAGTGATAGGATTCTTCCACATGCAAATATCTGCAAACCATTTTCCTGCAGCGAATAAACCTGAGAACACTGTCATTAGTCGGAAGAAATTTGCTTTACTTCGGCGCATGCTCCAAAGATGTGAATCTACATCCGACATATACTCCACCACCTCTTTGCGAAGTGGAGGTTCTGCCCGACCTAGTCTCATTGCCACTATGTTCACAGCCTGGTGACGAAGCATGTCCAGTTGCATTACACTAAAGGGCCTTACATAGTGCATTTTAGGTAAGAGTGGCCGTGAATACTGATAAAGCAGGTTTGCGAAAGATGTACATGTAAATCTTATAGCCAAATGCAATTCTCCCATCTTTTTAACACCAGTAGGATGAAGAACAAGCAAGGGATAAGAGTGCGTATAAATACGTCCAGTTTCAAGAGTAGAGATGCGAATCCGAACCTTCCCAATTTTCAAGTCCTTACCATTTGAACCTTTTTCTCCAAGCTGGCAGTTGTCAAATACACCAACAGTAAGAACTGTAGCTGGGTCGAAAACCTCCCAGGTGTACTGTTCATTATACTTCGGACAGAGGTTATCAATGATGGTACGTGTCCGGACCCATTTGTGGCCATATTTTGCTACACAATATGTATCCGATGTGCCCCTCCCAACTCGAGTTTTCATAGGATGCAGTCCTATAGCATTTAAAATACCAAGTTCCAATAGCCCCATTGCTGGCCTCCAAAGCTGCTTTGCGGTGGGACGGAGATCACTACTATAATTTGTAGACTCGTCAAGAACATGGTATCCTCCATCTAGACAGACTCGAAGATGTATGCGGCTTGAGAACTTTTCTTTCTTCAATTGATCTACATCTACAGCAACCGGCTTCTCCAGGTTAAACCAACGAGAATGAATGATCCGATCATCAGCACGCTTCTCCACCGAGCTCAAAGGAATAATAACCCTCCCTATTATCTCATCCTTTCCTGGACCAACACGATCCTCAACTGAGAGAACTAGATGATCTTCAAATGGTTCAGAAGCAACAAATAGAAGATCCTCATTCCACAGGGCATTAAAAGTTTGAGCCTGACATGTCTTTGTTTTCAGTACCTGATGCCCTATTTGAGCCTTGACATACACATCTGGGAACCGATTTTTCTCTGTTGGAACCAAATCTTGAGCCTCAACAATATTAACACGCACATACCACAAACGTGGTGCATGATAGACCTTTGAACGTATCATTGTGGAGGCAGAAGGTGTGCTATCTACAGGCATAGCCGCATCAGAATGCCATGCATCTGAAAAGGCCTCATCAGCTTGGGTGCCAATCCAGACTGCAAGCATCAGTTCACCCTTAACTTTTTCGCCCTTTTTATCCTCAAGTCTATACCACTCCGGAGCTAGAGGACTATCAGGTGGGACTCTCAATGGAACCTCATTAATGTCAAATCTTACAATGCCTACAAAATCATCTTTAACAAGATCCTTGTCCTTAACCACAACTTCTAAAACAGAAGCTTGCATCCGTTCCCTTGAAAAGGCGAACACCTGGTTCCAATCAGGATTCTGCTTTTTTTCAAAATGCTTTGTAATTCCTTTGTAGTTACCAATTCTCACCTCAACAAATGGATCAATACTTCCCGTAACATCCATGGCTGGAAGGTCACGAGCTTTAACTACCCTTACATAAAGAAAATACATCCTCTCTACAAGATCATATGTGCTTGCAGTCTTGTCCCGATGAATGACACGGCCCCCAACAACTTTACCGCCACCAAGAAAGGGGCTTGTTTCTTTAAGCGCAAAGTCAACAGGCTGTGATGGAGATCCGGAATACATGCGAACTAATTTTGGAGGCTGCGGTTCATGTATCATCTCATCTGCTATATACTTAGGTACATGATGTGTAACATTAGGAGGAGGTGACTCATGTTCTTGCTGTTGTTCAGTGCGATTTGGGTTAGGGAGGTGATGAAAGGTATGTCGGCGAACTCTCTCATGAGTTGCTGTACTTGTGACAGGGTGAACTCTCTGAGAATGCCCATGAGCTAAGCCTGGACCTGCAGTTGGCAAGGATTCATCCACAGTATTTGACGATTTGAGGGACAAGTCATCAGTGATATAAACTTTCAGGCCAAGCTCTCCTCTAACATGAGAGAAAATGCTACGCTTTTCCAGAGGGTAGTGCAGCACAACAGCATCCGAGTAAGGAACAAATGAATTCCCTGTGAGACTAATTTTCCCAAGGAAGGTCCTAGAGTTGGTAGTTCTAACAATATTGTAGACATAGGCATCAAGAGTGAGATAATGGAGGTTTGAAGCGTCAGAGATGTTGAAGTAGAAACTCTCATTCCAAACAGGATTCAGATCCTTTTCTTTGATGGTGGTGCGGAACTTCTGTCCATCAAAGTAGAGCTCCACAAAGGCACTAGACGAACCCTGCCCATCTTTTGGCAAAAGATTGTGGGCGCCAACTACGTCTACACCAAGCTTAAGGTTGGTCACGACCATGGTGATATCAAAGAGGAAGGAGGTGGCCTATTTTAGCAAAAACTTGAAGATCAGAGGTTGGAAGTTAACTACAGATACCTGCAACGAATAATATAATAATCATTACTTCCATGAAAATGCAGCATGGACATGTATCCAAGAAAAATACATTTAGGTTCACTTTTATTTAAGAATGGGTGTGAAGAGAAACACGGAATTAAAAAAATCACTGAACGAAGTGCTGGAGTAAATAGAGAGCAAAATGTATTCTTAGATTAGTTCAAGGAAACACCAGAAGGATTCATGCTTTTATGGGCAATTTGATTTCTTTCAGTCAGCCCAAAATTAGAACCATTCGTGACATCTTAATGTAAACAAAAAGAAATTCAATATAGCAACTCACTTGCACTGGACTACTGACTTTTTTTTTTCCCCTCAAGGAACTCGATCAGCCAAGTTAATAAAAATGTACCAAACAGAAGTTCAGAAGTCCTTAATCAAATATAGATCACATTTTAAAATACACAACTCTTTTTAAACAGCTAATTGAAAGTTCTTAAAGCACCTTTACTGATAACTTTGAAATGCAGAAAATTGAAGGAAAGCCGAAATCCTAGTAGAAGAGACTGGGACAAGAAAACAAGTCAACACATTATAAACATTGCATGTGCTACAATGTAAGATTCAATCCTAGAAAGCTGTGAAAACGTTAAAATAAAATTTAAAAAAAAAACCATACACTGTAGACAATATATATATATATATATATATATAAAAAGTGGTAAACTGTCACAGATAGAGATCCTAAAAGTGCGCTCAAGATACATGAGCTTATTATACAGAGGATTCCACGGCCCATACTATTCTATACCGGAAGCCATGTGGATATTTAAGTTGACTCTTTGTATGATCCTTAAGGTCCAAGCAAAAGTTGCAAAAACAAATCTAAAACATTTCAGAGACTTCAAATTCATGAAAAATCAAAACTCAAGTTTAACGACAGATTCAAAACTATACTTTCCTCAATTTTCTTTTTCAAAACGTTCATGCAACACCAGAGATATACTCAGGAAAGGAGAACAAACGATCATAAAGGACCTCTTTTTACAGAAAAAGAAACCGAAAACGTTAATTACGAAAAGACAAGATTTACAATTTCACCCAGAAACTTACATCCCCGGGGATTAACTAACAATGAGAAACAGATCAAAGAAGAAACGTTAAAGCCAACAAAGAGAATGAAAGTGCTCACCGTTCGTCTTCTTCTTCTTTCCTTGTTTAGCAGAAATCATCACATGGGGACAAACGGACATTTTCAGGATAGCAGGAGCTCCTAGAACCAACAATCTCAGCTTCTTCCTCCCGTTGCTTCAAGGGTGCAACCGTGCAACATTTAATAACAAATCAGATAGTGAAAGAGAGAGCTATGGCAGTGAATACAGGACACGGTTGACGAGGAAAAAGAGAGAAAAACACATTGTTGTCATGTACAGTGGGCTGGAATTTAAAGCCTGCAAGAACTCAGCAAGTGGTGGTTGTTGGCAGTAATGCTTTTGTTGCTTATTACAAATATTGTCCTCTTCAGTAGAGCAAAACTTGGCTCTGTTCTCTAGTTTCGAGGATCGCAAGCAAAGTTGGTGAGGAGTAATACAGAGGGGTCGGTTTCATTGTGCTAACATTGAGCTCTGTGATTGATTTATGGGTGAATAGAGATGCGGTGGTCCTCCAGTCGATTTAACCGCTTCTATCTTTAGATAATAAAATGAAATTAAATGCAATAAAGGAATGCTCTTAAACGCATACACCAATTCATTTTCGACTATGTTGTTATAATTTTCGATTGATTTATAAAATAGTTGTTAGAACTTGGAAGTATTATAAATTAGATTTTTCGCACTATTTTTTAATTATGCAAAACTTTTAATAAATTAGGGAACATAATTCCACGACTAGCCAAATGAACAAAACCCCCTGATACTTTACCAGATCAGCCTCCTCCAGTGTTCTCTTTGAATCCAGTGTTCTCTTTGAATCCAAACCGTATGGGCAGTGGTTTTAACGGCGCTAACTGGTTTCTTGGAAAGACAAGGTTTTGAATTGTGAGACGTCGAAGGCTTTGGCTTACGACGCTAAAGAACGACTCCCAGTTGATTTAATTGCTAATGGGATAGTCCAGCAGGGTTTCAAGGACAGTAATAGAAATTTTCCTGTCTTTAATGTTGACCCTACGTATATAGAAAACTTGGAGGCTCTTTGGCGACAAGCGGTTGTCGTGAAGTTGTTAGGACGTTCGATTTCTTTCAGGGTCCTGTATACCAAAATCGAGCAATTGTGGAAGCCAGTTGGAGGTTTTGATGTCCTGGATATTGGGCATGATTATTTTCTTGTTAAATTTAATAATGGAGCTAATTTTGATGTGGCTCTGGAGGTGGCCCTTGGTTAATTTTTGACCATTACCTCATTGTACGTCCTTGGACACCGAGGTTTTCGGCAGTGCAAACTACGGTGGATACTACTCTTGTCTAGGCTCGGTTTCCTAAAATTTTAATGCAATATTACGATGAGGATCTGTTAATGGCATTGGCAACAGGAATTGGAAATCCTGTCAAGGTAGATAAGAACACAACGCTTGCCAATCGGGGTCGTTTCCCTAGAGTTTGTATTGAGATTGATATGGACAAACCTTTAGTAGGGCAACTTGACATTGATGGTCGAACTTATTATGTTGAATATGAGGGATTGCATACTATCTGTTTCAAATGTGGGAAATATGGACACAAGGATTCTACTTGTCCTATGACGCTAGCTACGGATGCTAAGGCAGACGATGTCGTGCCTGTCCTAGTTGATGCTGCCGGTGAGTTACAGATGGAGGACGAGGCACGATTACACGGTTTTGAAGGATGATGCGAGACAGACAGATATTGCTGCAAGAAATAAGCGCTAATCTTTGAACCGTTACACGGTTTTGAAGGATGATGACTATGTGGAGGGGGAGTTGCAAGCTTTTGCTGCCCAAGGTCATGACAATGAGAAACAGGCTGGGTTTGTTTTTGAGTTTGGTAATGGCAGTGGGCTTAAAAGCCCAACGAGGCAAGATAGGAAGAAAGAAGGAAGTATCATGTCCAAGGTCGTACCTAGCCCACTATCAAAGAGTAAGAAAAAGGAGCCTATTGTTATGAATGAGGGACAAAGTGGCCTGCACCCCAGTCCTCGTATGCGGCCTGGTAGAGAAACTAACCGAGCTATCCATCAAAGTTCAACTCCCGATCTTATTTTAGTCCAAAATATTGCCACCCAATTTTGTCAGGCTTTTCAAAACTCATCACCTCCCCCACATTCCACTGCAC
>JANZLC010000201.1:27590031-27608973 GCA_026413385.1 Erythroxylum gracilipes
CTCCTGTCCAAAACTTTCAATCCCTCTACAAAAGAAGCAAAAAAATCTGCAAAAGGACCTGTCCATATAATTTTCTTTTTACTGATATATATATGTAAAATTTTCTTCTTACTAATAAAACGTCATAAATTATGTTATTTTTTTAGTGATTTGAACTTTTTAAAAAGCTATATTTTAACTATCAAAAAAAATATATTTATTAAAAAAAGTTCTTTTTTATTTTATAATAAAAACTCTTCTTTTTTAAACTTTTGCTGTAAAAAAAAAATGCTCATTCAATCTTCAAAAGCTCAACTAAACAGACACTTAACAAGAGACTTCGTATTGAACTTTAGAAATTGGCATTATGTGTCATCAGAGAGGGTAAGGATCATTTTAAATAAGATTTCATATCTCCTATACTATTGTTTGCGTATCTCCTGTCCAAAACTTTCAATCCCTCTACAAAAGAAGCAAAAAAATCTGCAAAAGGACCTGTCCATATAATTTTCTTCTTACTGATATATATATGTAAAATTATACTATGATAAAGAGTTAATCAGTTATGGAGAGGGTTTGGTCCCCCTGGAACTGCTCTGTCTGAGATTTCATAAACTGGGGGTTTCTTATTTTCGCCGGACGCTTGAGGAGCTTTTGCAGGAAAATGCCATGAAAACTGTGTAGAGAACTCGGTTTCGACAGGTGGGCTGCTTGTTTGATAACGTACACTTCCATGGAGTTGACGACAACTTGAGAGTTGGCTAACAGCAAGTAAGATCACCATGACTAGAAATGGGAGTCTTGGATTTGGAGTCTTCATGGGCTTGATCAACTAGAAGTGAAGGCACAAATACAAGCAGAAACTAGTTGGAGTTGAGATTATGCACTCCAAATAAAAACAGGAAAGCAAAGACAAGTTTGAAGCCTAATATTGTGAGATCAAGCGACAAGACCTATGGTGAAGATACAGCGAAAACTCGCAATTAGCCTTGATGCGATGGCAGAGGTTCCCTCTAAACTGTCAGTCGCAACTCTTTAGGGAGAGAAAAGAGCCAAATTTTGGCGGAAGTCACTTGTACCGGTTGTCTTTTCTGAACTGCCACAGTTGTAAATGGTGTATGATGCTCTCATTTCTTCTGAATATGCTCTTCACTATAAAGCATGCAATCATGTAGGGGAGATTCTGGTGAATAAATGCAATATATAAAGTAAAAGGCTAGTATGGTACTTTGACACAACCTGATTGAGTACTAATCGATCTGAACATAGTTTTGGGGAAAAGCGTTGACTTTTCATATAATTATTGACGAAGGGGACACGTGCAATGACAATTGGTTCACACGTTCTGCGTATTATTTTTAGATGCTTGGCTTCATCACATATCTTTTGCGTCCACGTTATGGATACAAATTGTAACTGGACATTTAAAGGGAGGCTACCGCATACTTAGGATCGTCCGGCAGGGTTATTAAATGCCAGTGGCCTTTATGTTGTTATATATTAGGAATTAATGTTATAACAGTCAAGGGATGGAATACGTAAGATACAAAGGTTTTTGGTTCAAATGCTGTGGCATGATATGATATGATGGAAGCATGACGTCCATAGAAAGGTGTTTGATTCTTGCAAGGAATCATTTTTTGCGTCGGGGTTAGAAAATTTTTGTACCATAATGTTTTGAAGTCAATGAAAGGATGTCAGACGATACTGGTAGACTTTAGACTTCAGCCATACAATTCAAGGATGAATCGTAGGAAAAGATAAGGAAAATTGATTGACGTGCCTTGTGATCCCTTCCCATGTAAAACCACAATTCTATGGGTTAGTTGTACAATAGTAATATATTATTGTTATTTAAACTGCACTTGATCTTAATTTACGTGTTATGCAGTTAGTCTTCGATACTTTGAAACAAAAATGCAAGTCGGCTTGGATCCATTATATAGAAAATTGAATTTTATGTAATTTGAAAGATGAGAAAGATCAAAACCTTTGAATGGTAAATGCTAATTTAAGTACATAAAGGTGTCCGTATGACGTAGGCTTTAGAAGCCACCGGCTAGATGCATTCGTTAGGCAAAAGAAGTCAAAACCTATATACAAGTTGGACAGCCGGTTTTTAATATGCCGTTTTCGTACTGGTCGGCTTTGACGATGACCGCAACTTGAAGCCAGAAACCTCTGAAGAGAAATATTCTCCATGACTTGCAAGTTACTTAGCCTGTTGCTTTCTTCAACAAAATAAGTCAAACATTGCGAAATTCCTATAAGAAAAACAATAGGAACATCGATGACTTTGTTGCTATGCTTCTTCCATCTGACCTATTTATTTCTCTTTTCTGACATCGGTGATGCTATTAAAAAGAATTAAGGTTGGCAAGTAGTAAAACAAGGCAGAAAAGCAATCAGGTAAAATTGCCATATAACTAACGGGGTCCTTAAATCAACGGAAAATGGGCTACATCCTACCTTATGATTTTTTTTTTTTGAAGTAACATCCTACCTTATGATATTTATATATTTTCTCACCCAGTGCCTTTATATGTATATTATTGTGAGTTTTTAAGCTAAAAGAAATGCTAATTTATGTTTATAGTGTTGCCTCCGTTCAAGATATAGCAAGAGACCCAAAGGATTTGACCCACATACCATATAAGATAAAGCAGAAGTAAATGACCTACACAGATTTTAAGATAAAAATTACTTTGATGGCCGCCACTTGCCATGTTGGATAAATTAATTTTAAAATTTTAGTTATTAAGTCAGTGATTTTAAAATTAGTTGATGGGCAAAATTATGATTCAAGATAAATATGTTAAAGTCAATCTTTGTAGCGAAAGTTTGGTTGTTTCCATCATGAGTTTCCTATAATATTTAGTTAGTTTTTGAGGATTGTTATTGTTACTTCCGACAATTGCTTTGCAACACAAATTTGACATTGTCATCTCTTACGTTATCAAGCACATAAGTGTCATAGCAACCAACTATTTCCACTTAGCAACAGTATTTGTCTTTTTTTGCTGTAGTTTTGTACTTAGCCTAAGGTGAGTTTTTATATCAACAGTATTTGTGTTTTTTGCTGTAGTTTTGTACTTAGCCTAAGGTGAGTTTTTATATCAACAGTATTTGTGTTTTTTTTTTTTTTGCTGTAGTTTTGTACTTAGCCTAATTAAGGTGAGTTTTTATATCATGATCAGCTATTATCAATGTTAGCTTAATATATTCACGTGTCTGCATTAGTTGTAAACCATTTTTCTATTTAAAGTTTTGAAAGCTACATATACATCTATAGGAGCCATAAGTAAGAATGCCACTGTGACATATGAGATAATATAGAGTTTTTGGGTTATAAATTATTGGTAATTTGTAATTCAAATTTTGGTGACCAATATGAGTTCCAACATAAGTTTCTATTTGTTTAGAGTGAAAGTATAGTCAAGAGGGAAGAAAAGTTTAAAAAGGACAATAAGGAAGAAGTTCCAATGTGCATGTGGAAGAGCTGATATCTTAGTGTGACACCCATCCACTTGGCGTGAAGTTTTTTTTTTTTGTATATGTTGTAGTTTTTTTTTTCCTGTAATACAGTTTCTTAATAATGTTGTCGTACTTTTGGTATAATATAACGGTGTAATAGAGATGAGTAAAGAAATAGAGAACAAGAAGAGTACTTTAGATGTGATGACCTCACTTAAAATGAGAACGAGGATTGAAAAGTTTAAAAAGATATTTAATTTGTTCCAAAGAGGAGGAAGGAAAATGTGAGTGGAGAATTTAAGAAGAGAACATTTTCTTATCATCAAGGCTGGTTACATAATCATAATGGTTAAATGAAAAAAAACAAGATTAGGTAGAAGATTTCGGTATAATGCTCGAGTATGTTTTCAATTGGTTGAAGGTGATTAGACTATAATCAAGTTTGAAGATGTGTACAACTATGATTTGATTTCAAATATTGAGAGGTTTCTGAGACAAAATCAGGCTGTAGATAGCCAAATAAGACAGATTATAATTGAATGAACATTGTAGAATAAAATCTTGCATAAATGTACAAATTGTTATTGTAGGCATAGGTGGTATGAAAACATAAAATGTTTACAAAAGAATTATCTTATCATGCAGACATATTGAGATGAGTAAGATTCAAAGAAGGAGACATGTGATTAGTCTACAGAATATTTATTATAATGAAAGAAAAAGATAGAAATTTTTTTATGGAATTAGCGAAAGAAAAAGATAGAAAATTTCCTTTTTATGGAATTGATTGGGATGAGCAAGGAAAGGTGAGGAATGTTTTGTAGGCCAATGCAAAGAATTGGATAACTTATATTGAATTTGGTGATGTAGTCATATTTGATGCACTTATCTCATCAACAAATATAAAATATCAAATATCATTTGCTCTATTTTTTGATGTAAATATTCATGGCCAATCTATATTACTGAGTTTTACACTATTAAGCAATATGATGACTGATAAACTTTGTTAATTTTTTTATACACAGTTGAGGTATATGAATGGCAAGTCACTTAACATTGTAATTACAAAGGCATGCAGGAGTATAGGCAATGCCATTAAACCGGTAATCCTTGCCCTAACACATATATTATATGTGTAGTCTATACTTAAGAATGTACTTGAGAAATTTGGTGAACATAAGATTTATAAAAAAATCAAAAGATATAATTATGGATATTGTCTATAATGCCACTAATACCAAAAAATTTGTAATAAAATCGAAAGAAATGGTTGTCGAGTTTGACTTGAGAAATGTTTGCTAAGTTAAGGTAATTTCAAAACATCGTTATAACTTAACAACCAAAAAGCTCTGCATCGAACTTAGTTACACCTACTTGTTTGACACTATACTTTGATTCTGATCTTCTAAACGGAACATCGATCGACGGGAATAAAAGAAATAACTAAACAAATTCCTCGATGGTTCCACTCTATTTTCTTTTTTTTTCAATTTCATTTTTTAATTCAAAAATTTTCATTTTTTCCCGAAAGTTCGAATCATTTTTTAGTGCATTTTATCATTTTGATCTGCCATCTATTTCTCTGTCATGGCGTAATGGAATCCTTAGAGTCTCAGAAGGGGAACCCGCAATCTCTTACCTATCAACTTATCCATTTTCCTAATTTCCATTTTTTATCATGTTAGAAAAAATGGAGTCAAGAGTCAATGGACCTCTCCGGATCTTGCATTTGGTCTTTATTTGATGATTGTATAAACTACACTCTAGTAAATGTTAAGGAACTTTTTTACACTTGAATGTCAATGACACAAAGAAGTAAGGTTATGAATACTTACTTTGACAACTATATACATGCTCGTGGCACATTGAGATAATTTTCTGAGCAATATGTAAAAATATTAAGCATAAGATAGAGTTTGATCACTTGAATGCATGGATTATTATGTCCTTGGTTATATGATTTAATATTAGAATAAATTTAGAAGACATACATTAATGGTTTATCTTATATTGTACAACATGAACTCATAAGTATAATGTATTGTGATGTAAGAAAAACTTGAATTGAAGGAAATAAAAATTTGTACAAGGTAGAGGACACTACAAGAAATTTGTCGTTTATTAACGGAAAAAACGCTGGTAAACCGCAGCATTCTGTCGGTAATAATAACTACCGACGGAATAAAACAACCAACAAAGGTGTCATTAATACGATCTTAGGTAAATTTAACAACAGAAATTATATGTCATTCTGTCAGTAAAATATACCGATGGAATGATGTAACCGTCGGTAAACCATCGTTGAGATAATCGCAAAGGTTTCAATATTGCCGATGAAAGAAAAAGAACGGTCAGTAAATAGAGCAAACAATTCCCAATGGTTTATAGTATTCCATCGATAATTATATGCATTTCTATGACGGTCTATATTCCGTCGGTAATTGAAAGTAAGTTTTTTTTAAAATCCCGATATGAATTTTTATTTGATGATCTTATGAAAAATGCATAATTGCAACAATTATGAATTATCTATGCATAATAAATTTATTTGTTTATATATTTCATTTGTTTAAATAGAAAGTTAATTGATGATATAAAGTTAAAAATTTCTTAATTGATAATAAAAACATTACAGTGTACATAATAAGTCTTTGTAATCGAAAACAAATGACTACAACATTCTTAATGTATTGGTGATCGCGAGTGCTCTGAGCTGCTACCCTGCCCCTTCAACTGCGCCATCTCCTATCTCAACTAAGCCATCTGCTCCATCAATTTCTGCATACATGTCCGAAGCTCAGTGACTTCACTGGTTTGCACTGGCCTATTAGACGTTGCTGTACTGGATATGGAGGATTACGAATAACATATGTTCGCAAATGAATCTAGCCCGAATATCGGTCCACGACGGTCCCTACCACCGACAACATCAAGATATGTTTGAGTCTCATCAACAAGTTGTTCCTCCTGAGACTGTCGTTGAATGGTTTGCTATATTTGATCCTATTATGAAGCAATGTTTACATTAGTAAGGAATTATTATTAATAAATAATAATAATGTATTAATTTCACATATATTAAGTTCTCTACATTGGCTATTGATGAATGTCGCACCATCATGCTTCTTCATGTGAGTGTGCAAAAACAGTTGAATAAGTGTAGGAGGAATGCCCAAAGACTTTTACTGCATATTTAAACTAAATTGTTAGATGTGAACTACATTATATAAAAATTTCGGCGGAGTTTCCTCTATTTTTATGATATTTCCCCCTGTTGAACAAATAAAAAACTCAACACAACCATATATAGTGCCAGACATTTATACCATTACCATTATCTATAATACAACAAAGTAAAACATTTACAAAATAAATGTGAAGTTTAGATACTTACAAGTCTTTTTGCATGCTCGTGGTTGATCCTCCTGTATGTACGGGAAGACTCTCTTCCCTTAGGCCTCCATGTCTGTTAGTGGAGTTACGTCCTGAGATTGACATTGCCTCAGGGCTTCTCCAATACTCTTGCTAATGACTCCATATTTGCTCCGAAATATAAGGTGGTCGTACACCCACCTTGTGTATTGCACCAATAAAGTCGCAATAACGTGTAGGAGCTCGCCTCTCCCATAGTCTATATATGATGGGGTCGATACTAGAGTCCTAGAAAAATTCTTTCCGAAATAAGAAGAAAAAAATTTGAACTACTATAATGTAATAATATTTATTTAATTAGTGTATATAAATCAATATAAAGAGAAAATAAATCTTTATTGTACCCCAAAATCCTGAAAATAAAATCCTTTTGTCGCTTGAGAGATATTCTTCCACATATAACCCTCAGAATCAATCCTTTCTTTAAATTTAGAAGTCATATTTCTGAAACACGGTCCAGACGAAACCAACCTAATATAAGAAGTTATTTTATACAATGAAAAAAGTGATAAACCTATAACTTAATTAAAAACAAATAGTGATTAATGTGATTTCACTTACAGATTGTTGACAATTGTTATGTACTTTCTTCCATTAGGTCCCTCAACTCTAAGCTGGCAGACGTCTCCTCCATCCAATAAAGCGGTATTGGATGATATATGAGTTAAGGATGGGGATGGTGTAGCATGACGAGCAGTACGTGATGCCTCATCTACAACTGTAGGCCCTGGAGGGGGAGGAGGTGAGTCAGTGTGAGTTGTAGACTGTGACGATCCACCTTCACAGTAAGTACCTCTGAACATGCCTCTAAACCTGGACTGCATTACCTCACATTGTCTCTTTGGTCCCATATTTTTACCTGAAATTCATTGTTTATCGATATTTCTACTTATAATAGAATTTGAATTCAATCTTTTACATAATATATGGAAAAGGAAATAAGGCAATTTGTTTAATATCATATTCATGTACAAACGATGAAAATGACATATAACAAGGTAAATGAGTCTTTACAGATACAACAAGAAATCAACTTTAAAGTTGAGTCTAGTATATTGCATTGATAAATCAAAATGATATAATTAATTTGATTGATTCCACGTGATATGGGAGTCAGTAAAGGTAAAGAAGTCTTCGATGTCTGGATTCCTGAGAAGTGTCCTGGCATGTTCAAAAGCACCAATTGAAACAGTGATACTTCTTCCCTCAGGTGTAGGCTTTTGCACACCTTTTTGCAATAGCGTTTCCTTTATAGCTAAACTTGTAGAGGATACAGTGAATGAGTCGCCACTTTTATTATGGAAGAATAAGTCTCCAGATGAACTATTGGCGGGAACATATTTACCTAAAACACAATCAATGTAAAACTTTCATAATGTCATATTAGAAAACCGTTAAACGAACTAACACTAGATATTATTGCATACATGAATGTCCAGACGAGGTTTGTGGAATTGACAAATTTGCCAAAAGAACCGATCTCCCTAATCCTTTATAGTTGTTGTGACATCGCTTTCGCCTTTATCAACATTCATGTCATGTTTGAGATTTAAGGAAACTTAAAACAACATGTAGTATAGACCATCAAATGTGAATATATATAATAAAATCATCAAAGGAAATGAGATGTACATAATAAGGAAAGAGACGTTGTCCAGATCATACTAAACACCTTGAAGTAAAAGATCAGACAAGGAAGGCAAACGATCCTTAGAGTATGAAGTGGCGATTTTTCCTGCATTGTTTATTCTTTGGGTTGGGACAATTTTGCCACATTCCTCCCAATGAAAGGAATTACTACCATCCAGAACCAATCGCCATGTCGACATTCCTTGAATAAGATTTTCAATGAAATACTGTACATAATATTCTGAACAACAAATAATTTATGACGTTGATTAAAATATTCAATTACAAACACTATTTAATCACTATCATAACTTAATTGTAAATTACAATCATCTTCTTCTTCGGAAGAATAAGAATCAAACTCCGACTCCTCTTCAGATCTCTGACCCTCGTCATCCTCTCTAGATAAAATTTCAACATATTCGTTAGGTGGATCGTTTAAAGGTTCCTTATCGTCAGATGTGACAGATGCATTTATAAAAGTGACATCTTCCTGAAACGCTTAATTTTCAATTCTCTGCTCTCCTTTTCCATGTGATTCAAAAACACCCCTAGGTTTAACTTTGCAAACCACCAACCAATCTATCTTATCTCGTTGTAAGCTTGGAAAAGGGACATAGCACACCTGTTTTTCTTGCATTGCCAACACGAAAGATTCAAATTGTCTCAATCTTCTTCGGTAGTTGATTTCAACTAGATTGTATTAGCTATGCGCTTTTATTCCAACATTTGGATTTAGGTCATACCAGTCACATTTAAATATCACACATCGCTTAATTGGAGAAGTAGGGTACTCAACTTCAAGTATTTCAATAATTTTACTATAGTAATCCATCAATTCTCCCTGTATGGAAACTCCACTATTTATTGTTGCCATGCTATATCCATGATATTTTGTATTGTATTTATATCCATTCACGATATATATGTATATATTTATAATGTATTACATCCATAAATGCAATTTCATAACATAATGATTTTGTTTTTAAACATGCGTGCATTTCCCATATCAATATCATGTCACATAATCATCACAATCACAAATCACAAATAATAGTGGAGGACTAACTATAACATAACTCTTACCCACATATCATAACCATAGGGGTTCTCTTGTTCCACACTGGTCACTTAGTTCAATGTAGTGGACTGTCATCCAAGAGCCACACTAGACCAAACTGCCATAGCCTCACTACGACATGATTTTCATCTGAGAGCAAGCTCGACCGAACTGCCACAATCACGCTACCTCTCACGTACCATATGTAGGTTGGCATTCAAGAGCAAGCTCGACCAAACCTCCTCAACTGCGTCATATCTCAATCAATGGATCTCATACTAACCCAAATATATACCCAACTAATCGACTCACTGTGCATATAGCCTAATGACACCCATTCGGCTATTCATACCACAACAATCCTCCACATCATCAGATATCAAGACAAACACAACATTGCGCAACAAAAATATGTATACATATGTCAATCCATATGTATGAATTTCATGCATGTATATGATAATGATGGTGATTTCTATGATGAATATGAAATTGTAATACATGTTCATAACCATGAATATTAATTCATAGGTAGAATGAACTCCTTCGCACTAAATCTAGTATCTCAAAGTGGAGGGTTATGCTCCTGATTGATCTATAGAAAGAAAAGTAGGAATGACTATTAAGATTTAAAACCTAAACCAATTTTAGACACCCCGAGAATAAGACCATTAATTAATATTAAGGAGCTCTATTTTTTATTTACAAACGACGATGTCATGTTTTACGAGGAGCCTACTAAAAATTCGGTAGAGTTTTCCCTATAAAACAGACATCCCCCTTCCAAAAGAAGGGCCATTCCTGTAATGAAAAGACACTTCTATAACTACCAGTAACCACAGCTCCATTTGGGCTTTCAAACTACATGTCCATGCCTAATTGAGCCCATATTTACATTGCAAAATTTTATAATAAATCCCATTATAATTCAAATATACTAATTTCTATCCCATACGCCCTCATTTATACTCAATACATCCAGATAATCTAAATACTAATCAACAACGACACAATTTAACCCTTTACAAATTTTTATCTCACAAGTTATGAATAATTTCAATATGTTGATTTTATGAAAATTGATCTATATAATATTTGGAAATTTTAAAAATTATTTCTGTTCATTTTTTGGCTAGTTAGAAAATCATCACAGTCATCGGAGCGTGGGGTACACGTACCGGAGGGGCGGTGACCTTCACCACCCTTATAGAAATGAGGAGCTCACCTTAAGGAATCCAATGGAACTAGTCTCGCATCGAAGCTCCTCTCAGTTTGCAAAAGGATTAAACCTCATAGGTGACCCTTTTTCTCATCAGTAAAATGGGCTGATTGGTATCGAGTTTCCCTCCTCTCCTACTTTTTTAGGGTCGTTAGACACAATGGTGGTATTAGTTTTGCCCAAAAATGACTAGAAATAAAAGATCGATGACCTATCTAAACAAACCGAAATTTCCAATCGTGATTCCTCCAAATCTGTGTCATTTTTGTGAAATAAGTTTAGGGATTTGGTAGAGCTTTCCGTGGAGCCCTAGGTCACCGGAAATGGTGGTCAGACGGTAAAGGTATGAGTGTCGGAAGTTGGAAGTGAATAGTAACCTATAGGGAAAAGAGATTAAGAGAGAAATGAGCTTAAGCTTTCTCAAGCTCAATTTATAGTTTTATAGGCTTTTCTCATTATTGGTCCATTATGAGTAATTTAACAAAAAATTTGGCTCATTAAATTTAGATTTTGAGTTGGGTTTTAATTAAATTTATAATCATTTTATTCCTAATGTTTTATAAAATTTAATATAATTTAAAATAATCTCCTTTATAGAATTCATTCTAATTTAAAATCATCTCCTATATAGTTAAAATAAGATATTGATATTTTATACCATTTATAACATTTCATGTTTAGTTCAAAGAAAACAATATTATTTCTAAAAGAGTTAAATAAAAGTTGCAATAAATCTGCAAAGATTTATAACTCTTATTATATTTATTGAGACTTATTTTGACTATTTAGTTAAAAAAATATTTTTAATCAAGATTTTAACAAATGTAATTTTATTTTGAGTTTTTGTTAATTCCTTAAATTCCTCAAGAAAAGTTTTAGTTAGTTCAATCATCTTAATCTTTCATGTTCTTCATTGTTACTACTTCGACGTCACAGACGCTATGATTCATCTTCGAAGCATTTTATAATTTGTTTTTAAATACAAGGGAAAATGCGAAACACATTTAAGCTAATGCTCACATCGCTATGCGGTACTTAACTCCTTGCCTGTCCTTTTGGATGAGATCTTGGACTAGTAGAGGAGGCTCCTAAAGAATATGTAATCCTAGATTGGTCTTGACTGCAGTGGCTGCTAGATGGTCGGCGTACTAGTTTCCCTCCCGATGTACGTGCTAGATTTCCACCTCCCATTCACGTTGGAGAAATCCAAGGGTACCTGCCAATGAAAAGTTATTAATATCAGTCTCGAGAATGGGAGATGAAAGCAAGTTAATGACCTCTAAGGCGTCCACTTCTAAGATGACCCTGCAATACCCTAATGTCCAAGCTAGTGTGAGGCCTGAGTGGACACCCCAGAGCTCGGCCCTGATTCGGAAACACACATTTTTCAACTTCCTGCGCTCATACTATCCATTCTACATACGCTATAACTGCCTGTGTTCCTTCTTTCATCCAAACAAAATTCTTCTTCAAAAAGACTTTTGTTTCACCACGTCCAAAGCATCCAAGATGCAACTTTAAATATAATGGACCATTCCCCTTGCATTACCTAGGAGTGCTTGAGTAGGTTGACCTTCACACAAGCTACCTCAGCTTGATGGAAAAAATCTATATCGACTACTTCCGAAGGAAATTTCCCCCAAAAGGCTAGTACTCTCAGACAGTCCCGAATGACATGTACGGTGGATTCTTCTTGGCGGCAAAAGTGGCAGCTGCTATCTGACGCAATGTGTCGTGCCACCCGTTGTTGGTTTGTTAGGAGCTTGTTCTTTGTTATGAGCCAAAGGAAAGTTTTGATCCATTAGGGTCTCGGCCATTTCCAAATTAAATTCTATGGACCATTGGAGCTATCTGGGATGTGCCCTTCAATTAACTCATAGGCTGACGCTACCGTGAATTTTCCATTTTCAGTGTGTCACCATCGTAAGGTATCTTCTGCTGTAAGAGCGGTATTGGGGTTTAACGTCGCAAGGTCCATGCAAACTGAGGCTGGAAGGTACTGCTGAAACAAATTCCACTTCCAGTTTCCATCCTCGTTCCGTAAATCTGCTACTTTAGCGTACAGTTCACCCTCAGGTATTGGACAGGTCGCCACAAAGAGTAGTGGTCCCCAATCTTTTACCCAATTATCCAGCCAGAAACATATGTGTCTTCCATTACCCAGTGTCCATTTTAAACCATGATGGACGTACTGCCAAGTGGTCGCAATGCCTTTCCAGAAACTCGACGCCCCTACACAATCCACCATGGTAGGGATATGGTATGGGTCCATACGATATTTAGTCCGTAAAACCCGTACCCATAAGGCCGTTGGATGTATAATCAGAGCCCATCCCATTTTGGTTAACAAGGAATCATTGGTAGACCTAATGCGCTTAATGCCTAGAACCTCGATCTTTTTGGGTTGACACACAGCATCCTAATTAACTAGGGACATTTTCCACTGCTCTTCCGTGGAACCCCAGATAAATTTGTGCATAATTTTTTCCAATTCATCATAAAGTCTTCGCAGTAGGCGCACAATTTGCATTATGAAGACTGGGAGGGCCGAGATCACAGAATAGGTTAATGTGACACGACCGGCTAATGACAGCTGTCTTGTGCGCCACCCTGTAAGTTTCCCTTGAGCGTTATCAAGAATGTGCTGATAAGTGTTGTGCCTGGTATGCTCATGAAGCAAGGGGACTCTTAGGTATTTTCCTAGGTTGTTTGTGTGCTTGATGTGAAGAGCTTGGCTGATTCGACACACTGTTTCCGGCTTAACGTTCTTCGAAAAGAAAATCTTTGTTTTTTCTGTGTTGACTTTTTATCCGGAAACCTTACAGAACTCCTCTAAAGTCTTAGAGATCATATGCGCCTGGGAATCCGTTGCTTCCGAGAGAAGAACCAGGTCATCCGCAAAGAAAAGGTGGGACAGAGGAGGCCCTATAGGGCTCAATTTTATCAATTTCCAAACACCTTGTCCCACTTCTTGGGAGATAAGATGACCTAGGCGTTCCATGCAAAGGAAAAAAAGGTAGGGTGAGAGTGGGTCTCCTTGTCGAATCCCATAGGAAGGGTTAAAATAGTCCGAGATCGAGTCCTACCAAACTACTTGCGTAGTCACTGTCATTACACACTGCATAATGACCCAGATTAGTGAAGCCAGGAGACCAATATCTTCCAATGTGTTACGGATAAAATCCCAACTCAGACGGTCATAAGCTTTTTCTAAGTCCACTTTGATTGCCAAAAAACACATCCGCCCTTTCTTTCTTCACATCTAGTGAACAACTTCCTGGACAATAATGATATTATCTGTGATTTGATGGCCCAGAATAAAACTACATTGGTTCTCCCTCACTAGAAAGTCTAAGTGGGATTTGAGCCTGTTGATGATGATGTTCGATATAATTTTATAGAGAACATTCTAGAGGCTTATCGGGCGAAACTGATCGATACTTGTCGGTGAAGGATGTTTTGGGATAAAGACAAGGATGGTTTGGTTTAAGTCTTTTTTCCCATTGTTCCTGTCTGAAAATTGACTGTATGTACTCTGTCACTTTAGGACCACCCCTCGGGCTAATTGACGTTGTTGCCCTGGGTCGAAGACTATTTCTCCCTGGGAGTCCTTGAGTCGCTCTATCATCATTTTCTTTCTTTTAGTCAGCGTGAGGGTGTGGTAATATTTTGTATTCCTACCCCCCCTTCGAAATCCATTCACGCCACTCTTTCTGGTGCCAAAAGATTTCTTCCTCACTCAAAACTTGAAGCAGGTCCCCACTCAACTGTTCCTCCAAGGCTATCAGGGACTCCAAATTATAGTCATTGATGGTTTTCTAAATGCCCTGAAGTTTAGCGAGTAGTCTTTTCTTTCGATGAAATATATTTCCAAAATCAAAGCGATTCCATCAAGTGAGGTGTTGAGAAAATTGAGCTAACGATTTACTCATCGTTTCGTCTTCCGGAAGCCAATGCTCAAGTACAAGCTCATCAAAGCCCAGGTGAGTGAGCTATGCATTTTGAAATCTAAACACCGGGGACCCTGATTGTCGGGGAGACGAATGATGAGGTTGAATCCATATGGGCCGATGGTCAGATCCGAGGAAGGGAGATGGTAATTGACTGCTTAGGGAAAGGAATGCAACCAAGTTGACGAACCAAAGGCTTGATCCAATCTAGCTTGAACCATGCCTAGATGCCATATAAAACTGGATCCAACATAGCCTATATCATAAAGGCTACTGGCATTTACCCAATTTTGAAAATTAGGGTTCACTATCCTCGTGGCTAAGGCTCCCCTTTGCTTATCTGCAACTTCCAGTTTAGCATTAAAATCACCGCCGACAAGCCAAAGTCTATTCTGAAATCTACCTATCCATTCCAGAGCAGGCTAGAGATGATGTTGAGAGGAAGTTTGAGGGCTAGCATAAACCACAATAAAATCAAACGAGTAATCCTCGTAATTTACCATGGTATGGATAAATTACCGGTGGGCTAAGACTATGGAGAGATGAAAGTTCCCCTTCCAAAGAATCCAAATCCCACCTGCAAAACCTACGGCTTCCACATGGAATGAAAAATCAAAGCCTAAAGTTCAAAGCACTCTGTGTGCTCTATTTCCACTAATTCGGGTTTCTAGTAAAACAAGGATACCCGGATTATAATGACTAATGTAATTGCACAGGATTGTTCTAAATCTAGTCTCTCCTGCTCCTTGGCAATTCCAAATTAAAATTGACATAAGAAAAGGGTTAACTGGATGCGGTACCTCCTATGGAAGCATCTTGACTATCAGTACTCATTTGCTGCAGTTCCAGCTCCTCGTTACTTCCACTCAGGTGAAGTACTTCTAGCAGATCTAACTTTCCTGCTATATTAAGTGGTTCGATGGACGGAAGGTCAGTAATCTCCCCTACACAAGTAAGATCCTCAGGTGTCTCGACCTCGTCCATCTATTGCATTCGCGCCTCCACTTCCACTTCACTGTCCTCTAACACCTATTGATCACAGATCATTTCCGTGTGTGAAGAGATAATAATAGCTATGTTTTTTCCGAAAAGGTGGGTTGAATTTGGATTTAGGGGCGACTCCCGGGCTTGGGATCGGGAGAGGACTAACTCGAGAGCTTTTGCCTATAAGTAATTGCTTGTGCCTCCCTCGTGGTCCCTTTATCCCTTTCCTTACATTTGGGCTTAGCCCTTTAGCTTTGAAAATTTGTCCATAAGGAGTGGGCTTGGTGGGTCCAATAAGTTCTGTTACTGGGATTCGTTGGCCTGCTACCAATAAGGTGCTATATGAAGCGCCCGCAGCAGATGGTTCCTCCAGTGTCTCTATCATGCCTGCAACTGTTAGAGCTGCAAATTTAGAACCGATCCTTTGAGTGGACTTGGTGCTTCTTCCCACGCCCATCTGATGTGATTTGGAGGGGAGAGTGGTATGTTGTATCCGTTACAGTGATGGTCTCATTTTGCACTGTACGTATACCCAAGGCCCGTAGCTATTTCCAATCGGTGACTAGACTGCTGCATTACTAAGTCCTAAGCTTCCTCCTTCAAGCACTGCTGTTGATATCATCATAGAAGGCCTTCCTTCGTCTGGTGTTAGGTGTTGTGTGGTAGCTCTTTGGTGTTGAGGGAAAGTAGTTGTAGAATGGCCCACCTTCTATTAGGCCCCATTTTTTAAGCCCAACTATCGATCCAAAAATAAAAAGCGTAAACGGGTTTCCTTGTAGGGTTATTTTCAATGAAATCTCTTTAACCATCATCGCTTGATCCCCACTCTCATAACATCTCAAGCCACAAATGAGAGCCCACACAATAAAATCATAACAATCACAATTGAATTCTTCAAAATGGTAGCTCTTAGTCTCTAGTTTATTTAGAAATAAGAACTACCTCATTCGGAGCTTTATAGCTCAAGATATGCTTAAAAATCCAAAGTATGTTCATAGCCCAATCATGCTCTCCCAACCCACCCCTCACTTCCTTTCCATCAATCCTTTTGAATTGAACACAAAATGCTACCAATTTTTTTGTAAAGGTATAAAAACGTGATAGGAATCTATCTCTTTAAGAACCACCTCAATCGGAGGTCGGACAAAGAAGTTATGGCCAAACAAATCCAACATGTTCATGACCTTACTCATATTGAACATGCCTTGGCACAATTGCCATAACGCTCACTACAGGTATCGTATTGACTTCATGTTTAGACAGTTTGAGAGAAGACTTCTAGATCTACAACTTTTATGAAGACCCTGAAATGAAATTCAGTTTTTAGGAGCGTCATAACATACAGGCCGTATAACCCAACACGGGCAGGCCGTGTAACCTTCGGGTGTAATAGTGCTCCTGCGCTGGAAGCACACGGCCTGTGTGATTTTACAAGGGCAGGCCGTGTAACCTTCTGGTGGAATGAATTTTTCACCCTCCAAAACCCCTCCAAAGGGTCCTAAATCCATCCTAACATCTTGTTGGGACCCGACTTCAGAAGCCGGACCCCAACTAAAAAATGAAAACAAAATCGGAATCCGAACGACTAAATGCGGAAACGAAAACAAACAAAGTGGTCCGAAGCGGAAACTAAAGGCGAAATGAACTGAAGGAATCGAAAGCAAATCGATTCAAAAGATCGAATTGAATCAGAAGTCGTAAAGCGAAAGAATCGAAAGCCAATCGAAAGTGAAACGAACTGAAACAAATTGTCCGACATCCGCGAACGAATATTTCAGAAAACTAAGTCGCGTTGGAAACCCTAAGACTAAGCCAATCTGAAATCCGGTATAAATTTTTCTTTTTCACTTTACCCTTTCATTTTCATACAAAGCACTTTAATCTCTCATTTCAAAACAAAAACATCCTTAATCCAAATCTCATATCCTAAGACTCTTCTTATTCCATCATATCATATACAATTTAACAAAAATCGGGCAGCATAACGGCTGCATTTTCTAAAACCCAAAAATCTGCAAAGGTAAACACACTTCAATAATCACAACCAATCAACACAAATCATCGGACTCCCCGTTCGGAATCCAAACACAATCATCTCATACTCGTATCCCAGCATAAACAAACTCAAACAATCATAACTCAAGCACTTCTATAATCCTCAGAATCAAGTCAGAATCATACTTCAATTTACCAATCATCATCCAAAATCATATGTAATTTATAAGCAAAACCATAATCCACTTCCACATTCATATACTAACCATAATTTACTTACATAATCCAATTCCAAAATTATACTCAAATTTTGTAACTCAATTCAATACACAAAACCATTGTTCATACACATTATAAATTAATGCTTACAAAAGATCTTAATGGCATTCCAAGCCATACACAACATCAATATTAAAATTCGAATACATAAAGGATACAAAATCCCCTAAATTCTCAACAAAAGTCTAAAATCTGGTTCTTACAACCATTTAACTGAAAACAATACAACATGTACATACACAACAAAAACCTTTACTTTCTTTTACTCGATCTTCTTCTCATCACCTGTGGATGGGAATGAAGGGGGGGTGAGCTTATAGCTTGTGGGTAACAGTTTATAACAAATAATAAGCAAAACTCTTGAAATCTTTTTCATTTTCTGGTCTTAGAAAAAACATTTCTTTGAAATTCGTAAAGCACATTTTCAAAAGTTCTTTTGTTGCTGTAGTCAAAATCTCAATTTGCAAAACGTATGATTTTTAGGCTTTCAGCCATAAACCCATAGATTATAAAACATGAATGCATCAACTTGACAATTCATAGGTGCGATGGCAAATCACATACGCAATGCACAAACAAATGGCTCGAGAGTTCTGTGGAACAATACGGATAACCCGAAGGTTAAACCGTGAACAAAACGAGTCCAATTTTTCAAGATCTCGTGGCCACAAGCAGGCAGCCGAGAGAAGGCTTTTGTCTACATACACGTGACTAACACAACGTTCCTCTCTCGCCCACACAAAAGCATATATCATGCTCAAAATCATTTATCAAATGATCTTTGCCGAATATACGAAATGCCAGGGAATCTTTCGAGGAATAACACAAATGTATTTTACAATTCATCAAAAGTTTATATATCGAATCAAAAATGATTTTTCAAATCATTCATACAATGATGCAACATTTATGATGCAATTGAAATCAGAAAATCT
>JANZLC010000201.1:27628637-27642937 GCA_026413385.1 Erythroxylum gracilipes
CCGTATGCCCGCTCACTTGGAGATTTCCATCTCCATATATCAAGAAAAAATCCTTAGTCCTTCGCACCTATATCTTTAATCTTTTGGGGTAGTTTTTTTTAAGGATGGCTAAGCACTCCTAACTTGTAGGAATTTGATGTATCTTTGAATTTATGATAGAGCTTCAACAAAAGGAAGTTATTTGAAAAGCTCTAAAACCTTAACAAATTGGTCTTCCTTTTAATCTTTCTTCAGCCTAATAGGTTATAAAAGTGACTATTTATAATCCTTGGCATCCTTTTCCTTAACTCCTCTTCCTTCTTCTTCTTTTTGGCCTTATACTTCATTTCTTTCATAACATCCTTTTCCTTTCTTTCCTTCTCTACTTTTTTAAGGATCATCTCCTTTTCACTTCTTAACTTTACTAGGCTTACTATTCTTAGACAAAGTACTCAACTATCTTTTGGAAATAAGCTTAGCGAGCTGTCCAATATACAGTTTTAAATTTTAGTTGGAGGCTTAATGATTTTAAAGTAATAAATTAGTTTTTTATAAGCAAGTCTTAGTTGTATAAACAATTTCATCATATGCTCCTCAAAATTAGGCTTCCTTTCTTCTTCTTGTTTTTGTTATTAAAAATTTGGTGGAGGTATTGGTCTTTTTTTCATTGAATTTCTCTATAACATTTTTAGATGGTTTCTCCATCCTATATTGTACATATTACTATAGGGGTTATTTTTAAGCTAATTCTTAACAAAATCAACTTGCTCAATTTGATGTCTTTGAGTACAAGTTGTTTGACACTCATGATTAGGATGTCTCCCACCATAAATGTCATAACTCATTACCTGTAATGGTTAAGCTGCCATACTCATGTTGTCAATCTTTTTGCTCGGAGCTTTTAACTTTTTCTCTAATGTAACCACCATGTTAACACTATAGATCCCACTTATACTTGGCTTTTTTTTTGCTTTCCCTATTGATAGTTATTTATGGATACGTTTTCTATACGTTCCTATAATTCCTCAATGATCTTAAAGTTGGTAATTCTCCCTAAAGATTCATTTATTAGTTACTTAACTAGGTAGCTCAACCCACTATGAAATATTTGTATATGCATTCCTAAATCAAGACAATGATATGACCAAGTCTTTAATAGCTCCTTCCATCTCTCTCAACTATCATATAACGTCTCACCTTTTAATTGTTAGAAAGAGAATTTTTATTTTCAAGCTTCTCTGTACATGTTGGAGGAAAGTATTTTGCCAACAATTTTTCAACCAGCCTATTCTATATAATGATGGATCTTAGAGGTAGTGACTTTAGCCATGGCTTAGCTTGGCTCGTCAATATGAAAGTGAAGAACAACCTCAATCTAATGGCATCTTTTGAGACTCCATTTAGCTTAAATGTGTCAAGGATTTTCAAAAGGTTGGTAATATGTGTATTAAGATCTTTATTTAGCAGTCCATCAATTTGCATTACCTACTGGATCTTGATCATAATAAGTTTTATTTCAAAGTTATTTGCTTCAAGTTTTGTACTCATATTGCTAGATCAACCTCAATTAACTAAAGTTTAGTATAATCCCTCATTTTCTTATCATGTCGTTGTGTCTAGTAATTGTATTTGAACTTATAAATTTATCTTTCTCAACTTTCTAAGCAATGTCTGTTCAATTTTTAGATGTAGCTCAAGTGGTATCTTGGGACTACTCTTAGTCATACACCAAATAACCTACACCTATAATGCAACCATAATTATAAGATCAAGAAAAGCTTTCTTTTCTAAATAAAACAAATAGAAATATAAAGAAATAAAAAAGCATTATTAGACTAATAAAAGTGAAGTTTTCCTATTATCATAGTCCATAATAATAGCAACAAAAATTTAATGTGAATTATATGGAATGAATAGAATAAAACATAAAGAAGAATATTAAAGAAATTATATGGGTAAGTGTTCCTATCATTTTTTTATAGTATAGTCTAGTTTAGTCAAGTGTTGATCCCATAGAGACAGTGACTATTAGTAATTATTGTCTTTTTATCATCTAATATAAATAAATGAATGGCTAATCAAAAAGTATAACAAAATTAACTAAAATATTAATTCAAAAAACAAAACTAAAGCAATAATAAGAATAAACCATCAATTCAATAACTAGATCTAGATAAGAATCCCCCTATAACTTTATTATGATTATTATGATTAAATTTATCCTAATTTAATGATAAAATATAGTTTCTCAGACAAACAAGAATCCTAAAGTTATAAATGTACACTCATGGTTAAAATATATATAGCCCCTATTTCTAAATGTTTTTAACCAAAAGTTATCTCATATCAAAGGATCCCCCTAATAAGTTTTACTCTAAGTTAGAAAGAATGTGGATTCTATTCGCTAGAAGGTAGAACTTTATTGAATACATTTATAAGTTAGTCTTTAGTGTGCATAAAATAGGTATTGACAAGCCTAAACTGGTCTTGCTTATGAACTTAGTGACAATCCACTTCAATACGTCTTATCCTTTCATGAAATATGAGATTAGAAGCAATATGCATGCCTACCTGATTGTCATAGAAAAGTATTAAAGGAGTAGTACACGGGTAACCCAAATCAGTAAGAAGACTTTTAAGCTATATACGTGCATACATTGTTATGGCCATAGTATGATACTCAGCTACTATACTAGACCAAGCCACCACATGTAATTTTTTTCTTTTTTTTCTAAGACTAGGTTACCACTAACAAACATATAATAACTTGTGATAGATTGAAGTTCAAGTGTACTTCCAGCTTAACTAGAATTAGTGTATCCAAAAATATTAGTATGCTAGTTTTTGGTTTTAGCTATCCAATGACTTTTTTCCCCTTCAAATTTCTCAAGAAGCATTTCACTATAAAAAAATGAGTAATAGTTAGTGCAAGAAAATAGTGACTGACAAAACTTATAGCAAAAGAAATGTGAAGTTATATGATATTTAAATATATTAGCTTTCCCATAAGTTTATGATAATAACTTAGAGAACAAAGAGCTTCTCCTAGTAAATCAAGCTTTAGTTTGTTATCTAGGAGTAGTATAGGTTTTGTGTGTAGCATACTAGGATCTTTAAGCAAATCCAAAATGTATTTGCATTGATTAAGAAGAAGACCTTTACTGGAGGTTGTCATTTAAATAACAAGAAAATATTTCAAGGAACCAAGGTCTTTAATTGGAAATAGATGTTAAAGGTTCTTTTCCAATTGAGCAATAAAACCAACATTACTCTTAGTTATAATAAGATCATCAACACAAATAAGCACTATCACTTTATCAACCTTTCCAAGTTAGACATATAATGAATAATTAGTTGAACTCTTTTAAAAACTAGGAGCTTCAAAGGTAGAACTCAATTTAGAATGCCATGCATAAAGACTTTGCCATAAATAGATTTATAGAGTTTATAACCAACTTGGAATTAACATTTTGAGGATGACTAGGAAGAAAATTCATGAATATTTATTCTTTAATATCATGGTTAAAAAACACATTTTTAGGTAACCAGCCATTATTAATAATAATGGAAAAACAAACTCTAATAGTGGTCATCTTAATAACCAGAGCAAAAATCTCCTTATAGACAACATCAAAATTTTAAGTAAATCTTTGAGCCATAAGATGCACTATATAGTGATTAATAGATCTATGATAGTTGGACTTAGTCTTAAGTACCTAACAAATACCAAATATATATTTATTGATAAGAAGACCATACATTAAGTATTGTTTTTTTCAAGTGCTGACAACTCTTTACCCATAGCCTAGCTTTGTATAACTTGAGAGTGATTTTTTTTTAAAGTTTTTAGGTTTATGAACATTGGAGATAGCTATAAGAAAAGCTTTTATTAAGGTGATAATCTTTAATAATTCAAAATTTTAGTAAGAGGATGCTTGGCTATGTAAGTAACATAATCTTGCAATTTTATGGGAGGTTGACAGACCCATAATGGATTATGCTATAATAATTAGCCTTATGTATTTGATGGTTCTTGAGGGCGAGCCTTGAAGAAACTAGTAAGGTTACTCCTTTATGACTGGAAAGTCACGAGTTCGAGTCACAGAAATAGCCTCTTTGTAAAATATAAAGGAAAGACTACATACAATTAGTGACCCTTCCCCAATCCTGGCAAAGTAGGGAGCCTTGGGTACTAGGGCAGCCCTTTTTATTTGATGGTTCTAGCTCATTTGAATTAGAAAAGGCTTCTTGGGATACAACATCAAAGGTATTTAAAGAGTCATTAATTACACACAAAATAGCTAAAGAATTTCTAGGTTGAGTTAGGACATCCTATTCTATAAGTAGGTCACTTAAATATATATGGCCAGACTCAACACTTGGTAAAGAAAACTCAATTATTATCTCCCATTGGCTAAAATTCACAAATATGGGCTTGTTTCAACAAACCAAACATGTCAAGTGACATTAAGTTTCTTAGTGACAACATCATAACATTTATTCTCCTTCTTTATTTGTGAGTAACATAAGAATGTGCACTTAACTGCTCATTTTTCAAGTTTTTCAAAGTGAGTCATTGTTAGTGCACAATATAGGTACAAACAAAAATCTTTAGGTGAGATATATCTATCTTTTAAACCTATAATACTTCAAGAGTGTATTGAAAATCTAATACTCCATTAAGTAAGCAATTGACAAGATAAGTGGCAATAAGCAGTCTATAAAACCAAAAGCCTTGTGAACATTTGTTTAGATCATTATGGCTTAAGTTTTCTCTAACAAATCGTGATTTTTATGTTCAACAACCCTATTTTATTGAGGTGTGTCAAAATAGCTAGTTTGATGCACTATTCCATTAGAAATTAAATAATTTGTCATATTATAAGATGCATACTCTATGCCAATATCAAATTGAAGAATTTTAATATAAGCTGAGAATTAAGCATAAATTAATATATTAAAATTTTTAAATAACTAAAAATTTTGCTTTTTTATTTTAATAGATATACCCAATTACCCCTTGAAAATTGTTAATAAAGGTCAAAAATATTTTATACCATCAATAGAAATGGAAAAAGGTCCCCATACATCTAAATGAACAAGTTCAACTGCCTAAATAGTTTTAGATAATGGTGAATTAAAAGGTAACCTAGCAAACTTAGAATAATGACAAGTCTAACAATCATGAGTTTGGTCGATGTGCTAAATGAAGATGTTACAAGAAATGCTTATTAATAAGAGTGGAAATAGCTTGAAAACTCTTGAAAACCTGAGAATGAGGTGCAAAATATTAAATTCCATGCACATGAATTCCTTTACCAATCATCTTCTTGGTGACAAGTTCCTAAAAGATAACTTTGTTAAGAGTAAATAAAACTTTACAGTTAAGAGAGGATGTAAATTTATGAACAAAGAGCAACTGAAAGCAAAATAAGGAACATAAAGAACATATGATTTTATAGCATTTGAGAGGAGTTTGAATTTTCCCTTACCCTTAATAGAAGCACGTCCCCATTACCTAAAAAGATAAAAAACATAAGTTAGATAAGGATTAAAGTCACAAATATTGGTTAGTTTATTTGTTATATAGTTTATGGACAAACTTGGGATTTGCGATCCCAGGTAAGATCGATTCAGGATCATGGGATCCTTTTCTATCAGATAGGAAGGGTTGTTTCTCCACCGATTCTTTCTAGGCGAGCTTCTCGGTCTGTCATTATACCCCGAGAAGTCTATTAAACCCGAAACTCCCAGCAGACGGCCAGTGACCCAAGGAAACGAAAGAATCTTAAGAATCAATAACACATAAATGAAGTAAATTACCAATGTCTATTGCAGTTGTAAAGGTATTTATAATACCTTGACTATTTTTAGAATTTATATTAGGTAAGAATCCAATAAATTTACTTGGAAGTGTAACAGGTTCATCATATCCTTGGTTTATAACTCCATCTTGGGCAACTCCCTAACTATGTTTTTCTTATAAGTATCTAACAAAATCATTAAGCAATGTAATAGCATCAAAAGAAAACAATTCAACATTATAGGTAGCCAAATGAGCCTAATGATTACTGACTCACTTTTTATCTTTTCCATTCTTATCCTTTATAAATTTAGGCTTCAATTCTAGATAAAGACTCCAAAAACAATCCACATAATATCCAGGGGAATTTTATTGGTCATATATTATATCTCTATATTTGCCTTTATAGATTTTCTTTTTAGAAGTTTGACAAGAAAGATAGGCTTACACGTCTAGGGCATGAATTAGCATCACAAGGCAAAACATTTCAACAAGCTTCTTTAAGTTGAATTGTTGCACATACACTTTTAAGAACGGAAGTTCAATATTGATCAAAATATGACACCTTAAATCCTCAAAATCAAGACCTAGACTTACTAATAATTGGAAAATTGATCTTTTCAATTTGTTTTCATAAAAACAACTTCATCAATAGAGTGGGGTGAATACACCTCCATTCCATTCCATAAGTTTTTTAAACTACCTAATAGACTAAAAAAAAGGTTTTCCATCTTGATAAAGGTTAGCAATGTCGTATTGAATATTGAAATTTGTGCAGAGCTATTTAGGCTATCATACATGTCTCGAATAACTTCCTAAAGATACAACGAAGGGTCACATCAGTAAGATTACATTCTATTGAATTTAGGATCTAAGACATAACTATTTGGTCTTTTAACATCTAGGTGTCATACTGTATTGAATTAGAACTAGGAGATTTTTACTAGCCATTGGTAAATCCTAATCTTGACCTTCCACTAATAGCAATAATGACTATTGTTAATTATAGAAAATAATTAAATTTGTTCAATAATATAAAAGTTATCTTTTGAGTGGTATTGACATCACCATCAACAATAACATTGGATGAGGAAACAACCAGCTCCTTTGATGACTTAGTTATATAAGTACTCTTTTTGTCAATTATGGAAAAGGAAATTTAGAAAACAAACACAAGCAAATAAGTAAAAGCATTCCTCTAATAGAATGAAAAAATTAAGAAAAAAAGCACTTTCAGATGAAGAAATATGATTTACTCATATTGATCTTATATATTATACATATATATATAAGAGAGTAGTAAGAATGGTTCTATGATTAGGACAATCATTCTAATTTAACCTAAATACATGCATATGTGATTGTCAAATCCTAAATTTTATGTACATAAATAATCTGTATTTATCTTCACTACACTACGAAACAAATAATTAGTTGATAATGATATATATGTTTATAATATTTTTCTATAGACTGAGATAGGTTTAAAGTCTAAATTTTTCAATTTAACCTTAACTTGAAACTTGGTCCCAAGTCAATTAACTTTGAATTGGATTAAAATAGACTGAGATCAAACCCTTTACCATCCCTAATAAAGAAAGGGTCCTTCTTACCTAGAAATTATTGTTTACGGATTATTATGTGGATGAGAATTTGTAAGTCTTGTTTAGGTTTAAACTTATTGTGTTGCTATTGAAGCTGCCTTTTAGCAGGCTTTAGAAGTGTCAGTTTTCATTTGTCAAATAGTTGGATTTGACTTTAGAAGAACTCAATCATATCATTATAAAGATATACAACCAATTTTTTTGACTTACTATATGTTTTTTGTTGCTCAAGAGACCAATAAAGGACTCAATCTCAGGGCACAGGTGAGTTGGTAAGGGGCTCTCCTGGCGTAAGTGAGGTCGCGGGTTCAAACCGCCCTTATGTATGTAGCCGTTTAAAATTTAGAGACAGAGCTTTGCCTCTCACAAGGGACTTACCCGGCTCGAGCGGGGATTAGTCTGAGTGTGTATGGCTTAAAAGTGTCTTCCTATAATTAAAACTCTCCTAGGACATCTCGTGGGCAACAAAAAAAAGGACTCTAAGAATAAACTAGAATACCAATATATAAAATAACAAAATTGTCATTATAGCTTATGACCATAATGATTGTTTGATTGATGCAAATATAATATCATTCTTGATAGGACAAATGTTGTAATATTTCCAAGGCTTGCAGTCCAGAATTGTAACCTAGATGATCCTTATGTCTGTGAATTAGTTTATCCTTTTAGCAAAGGACTAGGTGAATTTATCCATTTAGCAAACGATCAAAGTGAGCATACTAGTTTTATGATAGAACTAAAAGGTTGCATTTGATTAAGTGAAAGATCTTTAAAGTGTTCTTTAATTTTATCTCCTCTTACTATGTTTTGTTTTCTAATTTCTTAGTCATTATGTAACAACATTTTAATTATCATTTAACAAGGAAAAATATTTAAGAGATTTATTCAACACCGGATATATGAATTATGCACGTTTCCTTTGTTATTTTCTCTACTAAGAGTACATTGCTAAAATCTCAAAGAACTTACGGTGTCTTGTGGTGCGAATCTAAAACTTCGAAGCTAGAGTAGGTGCTTCTAATGTTGATGCAAGGGGTGACATAAGAAAAATTGCAACTCGGTTATGTATAATAAGAAAAAATAAAAAAGATAGAATTTTAATAATATTTTAATTTCCAATTATTTAAATTTTTCCTATGACTTAATACAAAGCACTATTTATAAACATTAATAAAAAATACAAATAGAAAATCCTAACACTCAATATTTCTAACTAACAAAAATCTTATTGTTTGGATATCTTGTGTTATTCCGTCTTGAGTTGATTTACACTATAAATAATAAAAGTAGTTACAAGTACATAAGATATTATAAGATTATGTTACATCCATAAAGTATAACTTCCTATATACATAAAGCTAATAGATTAGTAGGCCAAGGATAGGTGTTTATCTCTTCTATTGAGAAACATCAGGAGATGTATTCCTAGATTTGAATGAGTCAACTAAAACTTCCTTTTCCTTAATACCACCTTGCAAGCTCAATGGGAGAGAAGTTACATTGAGATTGGACAGTAAGCAAGAAAAACAATGAGAAAGTAATCCCTTAGTCAATATGTTTGCCACTTGATCAGCAAGAAAAACAATGAGAAAGTAATCCCTTAGTCAATATGTTTGCCACTTGATCAGTAATTAGAACATATTTTACTATAAGATTGCCATGTTCTAACTTCTCACAAAAAAATGAAAATCAACCTTGATGTGTTTAGATTTGTTAGGAAATACACGATTCACAGTTATATAAGTAGCAAATAAGTTATCACATAAAAGAAGAGTTGGTTGAGCAAGAGAGACACCAAGCTCTCGAAGTAGTTACTGAATCTAGATAATTTCTATTATAGTTTTAGCTAGGGCTTAGTATTCTGCTTCGATGGACAATTTGGTTACCACATATTACTTTGTTTAGGACCAATTGATTAGAATTCCAACAAAAAATATGCAATAACTATAAGTAAACCTATAGTTATTAGGATCCTCAACCCAATCAACATCAGAGTAGGCAACTATGGAGCGTTGGGATGATTTTTTGAAATACAACCATAAAGAATAGTGCCTTTGAGACATCGAAGAATCTTTTTGACAGCATGTCAATAAAAAATAATGGGAGTGCATATTTTGACAAATTTGATTCATTATAAAAGCAAGCTCAGTTCGAGTAATAGTAAAGTATTGTAGGGTCCCAATGATACTATAATAAACCCTTGGATCATGAAATGCTTGTCTAGAAGATAATAATCATGTACTCGCTTTGGCGAAGTTAAAATAGTTTTAGCACCTTCCATTTGAACATGCCCGAGGAAATCTTTAGTATGCATTATGAATAACCTGACGTTCTTCTATATTTAGATGCTCCTTCTTATTAAGGAGGAGACCTAACAAAGTATCCATAGAGATAGGATCATTTAATGTGTAAACAGTAATGGCTACTATAAATGTTTCATATCTTGGGTCCAAGCCATCTATAATGTGTTGAAAAAGTGCTAGTTCTAAAATTGTATATCCAACAATAGCTAGTCCATCTATGCACTTAGTTTTCTTTTGGACCTAATCAATGATAGTCATGGTGCCTTATTAGAGAGTAGTTAGTGCTTTACAGAGACGAATAATTCTCACTCGATTTTGAGACTTAAAAGTGGTCTCAAGCTTAGCCCACACTTGGTGAGAAGTCTCTAGTCTAGCCACCAAAGTAAGTACCTTCTTTGTTATGACTCCTTTCAGCCATACGTATGCCAAACTATCTTTCTTTATCCATGTTGTGTAGATAGGATTAATAGTAGGTTATTGATTCTATGTTAGCTCGATAAGATACTTGGTAGGAGCAACTAATCCTTCTGTATTAACATCACCTTAGGATTAATAGTAGGTTGTTGAGTCTGTGTTAACTCGGTAAGATACGTTGCAAGAGTAATTGCTCCTTTTATAATAACATCACTAAGTCATAGGCTACAAGTGTTTGTTTTGCTACACAAGCCCAAGTATAACAAATTTCCTTGATGAGTTTGATGGAGATAATTAGGATTGTGCTTTAAGTGTTTGAGTTAGACGCATTATTTCTAGGAATTATGATTAGTTAGAGAGAGGCCCTGATACCATAACAAAACTCATATTATTTATATATTGTTATAAAACCGAAACTAAAACTTAAGAATATTTGGGAGAGGAGAATTCTTCTTATAAATTGGTTTCTCTTACATCAAGTTAACCCTTCTATTTATAGTACAAAATTTCTAATAAAATACTATTATGACAATAGAAGTGGTACACTAACTATTAAGTGGTGCATTTGGTGTACTAACAATTAAGTGGTGCATTAACAATTAATGGCACACCATATTATTTCTATCTTTTATAACAGGATATACCTTTTTCTTGTATTCTTTTTAATACTACATTGTTTATGAAATAATTTCTTTAAACATATTATTTTTTTTAAAACGTTGCATAATCGAATTGAACCAATTCGTCTAATTTTATTGGCTTAAAAATTCATTTATGATAATAAGATATTAAGAGAGAGATTAAAAGGAATATCTAAAGTTAGTTAATACTAATGAGTCTATTTGATATTTTTCTTTTCGAGAAAAGGGTCTATCTGATGTTGTTAGTAAATGAAAGTGATTTTGATGGTAGGATGAGTTTTGGAATAATCGGTAAAGTTGTGCTTCTTTAATTTTATGTCCTAATATTGAGGACGGTGTTGGTCTAGGTGTGAGGGAAGGAATTGGATTACATATATGTGACCTTGTTTTCAATTTTTGTGTGTGATTCTTTTTTTGCATGTTGGTTATGCATATTAAGCCATCAAGCTTTATCATATTAGTTTGGATGAGCCCGAGTGTGTGCATGAAATTAAATTGGGCTATGTAAGTCTGAAGTGAATCATGCGGATTGATTGCAATAACTGATCTTGTAAACTTAGTCAAAATTTTGACATTTGAGTTATGAGATAATTTGTGGAATTAAGGTAAATTCTTGAATTAAACCTATAAGTAGATTTGAGCTTTAAATGACATCATCTTTATGTCATTCCATTTCTTTGTATTGTGTGATGCTCCTCTAATCATGTTTGCCTTTAGAACTTACACTAAACCAAATTGAATTTGTTTGATTACATGAGATATAGAAATGATTAAGGCCTTCTTTGTTTTTACACCCTTTAGCTTAAAAATTACCTACCTAGTTATTTCCCCTTTGCAAACATTTTTGAGCCTTTAATCTTATTTTTCAATCAATCACCTTACATTGAAACTCGAAAACCCTATTGGCCTTACCCTATCACAAGTTGAATGAAGCATTGAGTAATTTAGGACTTTTGTTCTGTATTGTATTCTGAGATATTTTTATAGGTACCTCTACTCATGTGTTTATTAAATTTTGCTGCTATTAATGTCTCTTGTCTTTATTGTTCTCCCTTATTTTTAAAAAAATAAAAAAAGAAAAGGGAAAAAGGAAAAAATCAGGAAAAGAAAAAAGAAAAGAAAAAGAATAAAGCATAGTAGCATAGTAGCATTAGTTAGTAATGAGTAGTTGTAGTCCTTTGTATTCACGTGTTTATCTCAGAATTTTAATCCGAGGGTACCTTTTACTTGGTACTTTGTGAATGCTTGTGATTAACCTTTGTCATTTTTACCTTACCTTTGAACCTAGTCCCATTACAACCCATAATAAAGTCTTATGATCTATGAGCTCATCTAATCCAAATGAATGATAACTAGTGAATTTGTAAGTCTATGGTGGTGCAATCTGTTATAGGGAGATTTGAGAGAAACACTTTAACCTTAAACACTTGAGTTTAAGAGATAAATAAGTGAGAAGAATTCATTTTGGTTTCATAATTGCCTTTTGAACAAAGATGTCTTACTTTGACTTTTGCTTATTTATATTGGTGAAAAAGTGATTATGATGTATGTTACAACCTAAGTCTTACTAGCCCAAGTTAATGGACTATGTGCACTTAGTCTTATGAAGGATGAATTGATAGAGTGTAATAGTTTGGCATGTTTGCTCGAGGGCAATCAAAGGTTTGGTGTGGAGGAATTTGTTAAGTTGTCATTGTACACTCATCTGGTATGTAAATATCTCTCATGTATTGAAATTATTATTCAAAATTGATGGATTTGTTTCTTAATTGTTTTCAAATGATTTTAAACACTTTGGAGATGAAATTGAATCAAAAAGAGGCAAGGAAAGTAAAGATAAGTCAAAATTCCAGACTAGCAGAAAATTCATTGAATAAGCGTAGGCACATGTAAGGATGGAAACCATTTGCATAATTTGTTTTCAAATTAAGATCTGATTCACTTGAGATTTTTATAATCTTGGAAGATCAGATTGCTACCTTACTGACAGAGATTTGCAACCTGAATATGTGGGAGGTGTGATCTGTTGAAGATCATGGAAAAAGAAGAGATCGAGGGAGATAAAGAGGAAGGGGTGTTACTGTTCACGCAGACCAATTTAGGGGAATAGTTTTACGTTTCTGTACTTTTCTTCTTCTGGCTTTTGTTAGCCATAGTTAGATCTTTCAATTTCTACAGTATTTCTCTAGGGATTTTCAGATTTTATAGAAAAAGACCAAGGATGGAGACCTTTCATTTGGCTATTTCTTTGTTGATTTTCACTTTTGTTATGAGTAGCTAAATCTCTTTTCTTGGTTGAGGGAAACCATGTTATCATCTATTATGTGTGAGATGTTCCAATAAAGTTTGATTTGTTGATGAATATTGAGTGCCTTCCGAATTGCTTTTTATGATTGAATTGGTTGATTTCTAGGTGTGCAACTAGGAATTGATTTGTTTAATTGCCAAATTAGTAAAATATGACGTTCAGTTTTGCTAATCACAAGTGGCAATTAGGATTACCATCTTTATGTTAGAGTTGAAAATTCTAAGGAGAATCTCGTCTTGATTAAATGCATGTCGTACATGTGTTATCTTGTTCATTGGTTTCTTAATTCTTAAAGCTATTACTCAATTGAACTTAAGATCGTATCTACTTTGTTGATTAATAAGAATGTTTAAAATACATGTTTCTATTCATTTACACTTAAGAGAAAATATCACTCAATGAATGTTTGTTGATGAACTGAATTTTACATCAAGCATCCATTTTAGTGTGTTAACATCGGTGACCTGAAATCATGGTCTGTCTATTAAATTTTCAGATCCAATTACTTTTTTTAATTTTCGATTTTTATCATCCTTTTCTAAAATTGCTGTGAATTGAAAACCGCCTTTTTTCGTTACTTTATTTTTGTTTTGAACTCGTAAACTCTTTACCATTAAAATTTCTCATGGGAACGATACCTACTTTCCACAACTACATTAATTTGTATTGATAGAAGTTGGTTTCTTTTTGAATTTGGTTGCAGGCGATAGTAGTACCAGTCTTTATGATAAAACACCAGGAAATTAAGGTACAAGGTACATTAAATAGAATTGTTATACATATATTGGTGGATGGGGGAAGTGTACATAATTTTGTGGACTATAAATTAATAGATAGATTGGGAAAAGATTTTAAGGAATTAAAAGAATTATTCATTATGGTAGCAGAAAGAATGAAACTGTTGGACCCTGAACTTTTCGTGAAAGATTAGAGCTGTTGAATGAGAAATTTTGGTGATTAGTCACGAGTTAAGAGCAAATAAATGAAAGTTCTTGAACCAAGAATTTATAGACAAGAGTAAAGTAGAGAATGATTGTTGGAACTCCTCCCCTGTGAGTCGCGGGCCCGACGTCCTGCGTGACATCTGGACGCGCATCCCACGAGGGAGGGATTCCCCACCACGAAAGAAACCTCAAATCAAACTTAATTTAACGTCATCCGAACAAAACTTGATAAATTTACCCTAATTATCTTCCAATGAAATTGATCTGCTTAGGGCCCATAATTAAAATCCAATTCCTAAGC
>JANZLC010000201.1:27661624-27685845 GCA_026413385.1 Erythroxylum gracilipes
CTGTCTATGCATGGTTATCTTGTATAAATTAATCCTTTCGTCATCTAATGTTCCAATTGGAATTAGAGTATGGAATTTGTGTATACTCTAAATAATCCAATCATATTTATTCTTGCTAATTAGTCAATGATTTATAATTGATATTTGAAAACAACTTTTTCAAATTTCAATTTACTTTGGACAGAGATTCCCAAAATCATTACTAATCATGAACAACAGAACATTATTCCTAATTACTTTAGGACGACGAATTCAAGCTTCTCGTCGTGGCGTAATTATCCTAAGAGGAGCGGGAGGGAAAATTTTGGACCTTCACCGCGGCGAAGTCAAGAGCTCGCCGCGATGAACTTTCCCTGAAGGCTTTCCGCAAAAGTGTAGGTCCATTCGTTGTGGCAAAACATGAAATTTGCTGCGACGAACTTTTGGACCCAGTATCCAACATTTATGGTTTCATGACTAAAGCGTAGGACTCCAGAAACGAGGCCCACATGTTATGATATCAAGGCACCATGATGAATCGAAAATGGTTAAGGAGATATAATTGGAATACGCCCACGTTTTATGGTTCAAGGGTTGGATTCCAGAAACGAAGTCCAACAAAGATCAAACTTTATAATAAGGTATGAATTACGATTCATGTTTTGTTATGATTTACATGTTAATCATTTTATAGAATTAAAAAGATCTCAATTTTTGATAAACCAATTTATGAAAAAGTTTTGTAATTATTTCATTGCGGTTAGGATCGAATCCCAGCCTAGTTTCCCAACAGTACATATATAGGGTTACAGCAACAACGCCTTAAGGGACTTGTGGTGAAAGACTTCCTAATCAACTATGACATATATTCAGCAAAAGCCTTCCTAACAACTCGGGCACTTATTCATAAAATAGATATATATATATATATACAATTATGAATATGCTCATTAAGAATTAGTTTTCTTGATACCATTAAAGACTCTAATGGGTGAATAAGATTGTTAGTTTTTATTTATAGCTTTTTACCTCTTTCTCTCTACCTTGGAATTAATTATAAGGAAGTGCGTTAATTTCTCTTTTAAGATAAATGTATCTACTACTCTTCACAAGTTTTGACATTTTTTTATTTCATGCCCATCCCTTTCGACTCAAGGTTGTTCCATAATAGTTGATATTGTTGTAAGTCTTAGGTTATGTTTGGTCAGACGTAAGATTTTTAACGAAATGAAATATAATTGAATAATTTATAATGGAATGGAATGTAAATGGATGTAATATTAGAAAATTGTTGTTTGGAAAAAATGGAAGAGTTCATAATGTAATCTAGTGAAATGTTGTTTATCATTTTACATTTTTTCCTAAACCTCCCAAATCATAGTTAACTTATTTTTACAATTTAAGGTATAATATGATGTAATGTGAAAATCTTCCCTTCCATTCTGTTCTATTTCATTTCATTATAAACCTTCCTTTTAAACAATAGAATAAGATTACATTTTATTTCATTATATTAATAATCACTCTACCATACTTAGCCTTAGGCTATTATGTTCAAGTGCAAATTTGGTATTTGCGTAGCCTTTTATACTAAACCTCTATGTATGGTGCATAAGACTCTTTGCAGACCTTCGTGTCACATCAAATAAGGTAGTTGATGTCTTTTAGCTTGAGCTGTTTTTGGTGAAGTGTCTCAGAACATGACTTTAAACCATCGTATGAGCCCATTAGAGATTTCGAGTGCCTTTGCTATGCTTATGTTCGTCCTAATAATAAAGAAAAGTTTGGTTCGAGAAGTAGAAAATGTGTTTGTCAGATATCCTTAGAACAGTAAGAAAGGCTGGCAGGTGAACGACAATTAAAAAAAAAAAAAAAAGGAGTGCCTAATTTCTCGAAACGTTTTCCATTAACATATTCTTCGTTACATGCAAAAGTTTGAGCAGGTTGATCGTTGGATGGATGATGGGAAAATCAATATGGAAAAATGTATGAACAACCTGTCGAGGATAAAAGACCCAAGTTACATCAAAAGGATGAAAATCCCACAAGGCAAGAAGAAGAGGTGACCAAAAATAAAGCTCGAGAAGAAGATGCTCCAGAAGAAGGCATCGAGGAAAAACGTGGAAGAGGAGAACGAGTATCACGGGGATCGCCCCACTTTGACGACTTTTGTAACACCCAAATACTCCCTGGGAGGATACATGGATGTCACCAAGACAGAACAAACAAACCGAAACATTTCACACATGTATTTTCTCAGAAGTTCTAGACAACTTCCAAAAATTCACCAAAAATTCTGTAATAAAATACTGACTTTCAAATAATTGTTCAAAAATACTCAATACGTCACCAACAATTTCTAAAAATCATTGAAGTATCCAAAAATTACTAAAGTCCGAGTCAATCCGAAGTTTCTTTAAACCAATGTACCCGAAAAATGTCATGAATGCATGCCAAAATTTAAATAGAACTTTACTATTCTAACCCCTAAAATGGGGCGTTATAACTTTATTGTGTATACAGTATATATATGACAAATGGTGCATGATTAATTTTGATAAATGTAAAACCATTTTAGATGGGTGTCACACGCAGCAGGTAAACTTGAGTTTCTCTACGTTGTTGACGAACGTCTATCTCTAATACACACAAAATTTTAATGGAAAGGTTAGTTTGAGATCATCCGGTTTGAGTGCGGAACATGATCTCGCTACGTGAAGGGTCTATAAATATCTCGTCATCACATAATTAATTTGCATTTTATTCCAAAATTCGAATATAGAGGCCATACGTTTTATGTGTGGATATTTTTAATCATTCCCACTCAAACTAATCACTTCGTAAGTCTAGTATTTTAAACGGGCGGAGAATCATTTTAAACCTGCTCAACTATCATCGGAATAGAGTATTTATTACTCTGTTGCGTTTCGTACTAGCGTGACACACTCGCTTCATGTCCACGTCACAGTCCGTCGCTTTTGTCACGAAAGGGAATTGACGGTGAAAGGGCGCGAAAAATTGGGTACCGAAGTAACAACGTAACGAAGACAAAAGTCGTACAAGTACAACAAACCAAAATCAGATATCCATGATCCGCGACAGTTCCTTCTTATCCTCTACAAACATTTTCCTTGATTTGCTCAATCTACGTTGTTTATCTTCTTGTTCCTTTTTCCTCTTAAAAACTCCTCTTTTTTTCACCAACACACCCTTCTCTTTGTTTTATCCTTAATTCAATCAAGCTTCAGTCTTTCTTTATTCACTTGTTTACATTTTTGGGCTATTTGGGTCTCTTCTTCTGCAATGGCTGCTTATAAGATTCTTGTTACCGGTGGAGCTGGGTTCATTGGGTCCCACACCGTAGTGCAGCTCCTCAAGGACGGTTTTCAGGTTTCAATCATTGATAACCTGGATAATTCTGTTCCAGAAGCTGTTGATAGACTGAAGGAGTTAGTGGGTCCTGAATTGTCCAAGAAACTAGAGTTTAATTTGGTATTGTTTGCGTTCTTAATTGTACTTTCATCTCTTTTGGCTATGTTATCTTTTGGTTTTGATGAATGGGAGGGGATTTAGTCACCTGGACATACTAATGCGAGTTATTTAAGTGGAATAGTTTGACTTTATGGAGAATTAGAGATCTGATTGACCAAAGGCTCATTTTTTGGTCGCCAGTTCAGTAGTTAGGATCACACTGATCAACGAGCTCCCTTCATATATTCGTTGGTTATATATCTTTATCTATTCATGGCACTACCATATTGGGATTTATGTATGAACTGAATTTGGTTAAACTGGTATGTTGCAGGGTGATCTGAGAAATAAGGCTGATTTGGAGAAGCTGTTTTCACAAAATAAGTAAGTGAAAACAGGGTAGGATTTTTGGTTTCAGGGAAGCTGAAGCTGGCCATGAAATTTAATTATTCAATTGTTCATAATACATAATTTGATTAGCTTTTTTTTTTTAATTTTTGCATTTGTATTTTCTAATAAATAGAATTTGTTTGGGAAAAGTAAGATGCTTTCTTTAATTTATTGCTCAACCCTTTTCCACAGTGTCACTGTCTGATGCAATGAACGGGTAGCTGGAGTAGTGCAACTATCTATATGAGGACTTTATTCATCTCACCTTGCCTATCTGAAATTTGACAGATTTGATGCTGTTATCCATTTTGCTGGCCTTAAGGCAGTTGCAGAGAGTGTAGCAAACCCTCGACATTATTTCGACAACAATTTAGTTGGCACTATCAACTTGTATCAAGTCATGGCAAAGTATAATTGTAAGAAGGTAAATTCCTGTAAATTCCCAGTCTTTTCAGATCACTTTCTGGTTTTAAGCTTGGGGCTTGTATAATATTTGAACATGAATATTGTGCTTCTGATCAATTACCATCGAACATATTTCATGCTTAATCTCCCTCCAGGAAAATCAAATTTCAAATGAGGGTCAAAGACTTATAATTTGATAGTATTTAGAAGTCTTCTTGGTTCTCTCATATCAATAAACAACAATGTTAATGGTTAAGGGCCATCTTTTATCATTCTTAAATTAGCCACTACTTATTGCATCATCCTTCCTTAAGGTCAGAAGGCTTACTGAAGTCTGCACATTGGAATTTATTATTTCTTCTCCCATGGCGGCATCAAAACTTCTTCTAAATTTATCATAATTCGATTGGAAACCCCTTATGAGGAGCTTCTATTTTGAAATTGATACTTAAAAGAGTTGTTTTTTTCTTTTCTTGCAATTTGGGATTTCAAGTTAAATTCCTGTTCATTCCCATTCTTTTCGGATCACTTGTCCTTAAGGTATATGGCTTTATTTCTTGATTCACTGTGAAACTTGTTCAATTTCTCAAAGCTGCTATGTTTGAGATGTTAGATGTCTTGTGCATTCTTGGCTGATAAAGGCTTTGAATTTTCTTGTTTTATGGGAATGTGATGGTTCGAAGTAGATGGTTTTCTCATCATCTGCAACCGTCTATGGCCAACCTGAAAAAATACCATGTGTTGAAGACTTTGAGTTAAAGGCTATGAATCCCTATGGCCGAACAAAGGTGAACATGAACTTAGTTTTACCAGGAACTTTATAATTTTACCATCAGATGTCATTAACATCTGAACTTGGATTTACCTGCTGGAGTTGAAAATGTTATTTTTCTATTCTAATTACTAATTAGTCCATTTGATTACCTAATAATACTTTAACATGCTATTTTCTCAGCTTTTTCTTGAAGAAATTGCTCGAGATATTCAAAAAGCAGAGCCAGAATGGAGTATCATTTTATTGAGATATTTCAATCCTGTCGGAGCTCATGAGAGTGGTAAAATTGGTGAAGACCCCAAGGGTATCCCAAACAATCTTATGCCCTACATACAACAAGTGGCTGTTGGCAGATTGTGTGAGCTTAATGTATATGGCCATGATTATCCTACAAAGGATGGTAGTGCGGTATGTGATTATGTATATATGTTGACCCAGTTGGATGATAAAAGTTGAGGGAAAAAGATGTCGCTAATGATTCCATAAGATTTGTTTAGTGAAACTAAGGCCAATGTTTTCCATTCAGATCGGGTTGAATAACATTCTCAGTAACTACATAGGCTGATTTACTTTCTACTCGAACTTTTGTGTGCATAGGTTCGAGATTATATTCATGTTATGGACCTGGCAAATGGTCATATTGCTGCCCTTCGGAAGCTTTTTGCAACAAAAAACATAGGTAACGTATGTCCTCTTTATACATGCATTTTTATTTGATTAAATTACAGCCATCTTTGAACTTGTAGTTTCAAGAGCTGATGAGCAATTCTTGGATGGCACCTTGTCTCACGCACAAATGCTGTTACTTGGAGCATTTTAATAACGTATAAATTTAGCATATGAACATTTCATGTATGTTTCCTAAATTTAGGTTGTGTTGCCTACAACTTGGGAACTGGGCGTGGAACATCAGTGCTTGAAATGGTCGCCAAATTTGAAAAAGCTTCTGGCAAGGTGACTGTTTCCTTCTTTTTTTCACTTTTTGTTCCCTCTCTCTCTCTCTCTCTCTCTCTCCCTCTCCAAACAAGTTTTTCCAAGTGATTTTAAATTGGTACATATTTTCAGAAAATCCCTATCAAGCTTTGTCCGAGAAGGCCAGGGGATGCTACAGCTGTCTATGCTTCTACTGAAAAAGCTCAAAAAGAACTTGGTTGGAAGTATGTTCCTCATTTATATAGTTCCTGTTCTCTATGTTACTTGCGTGTTCCTTTGAATATTAGCCACTGCTGCTATCAGTTCCTTCTTCTCCTAGATCCTCTATAATTTAATACCTGATTACATTTTGTTCGTCTGAACTTTGTTAGATTATTAAGTACTCCCAACATTGGTTTAAAGGGCTTTACCAAATGCTTGTATAAAAATATGCTCATTTGGTTATTAATGCTATCTTGATGGAAATTGTAGGGCAAGATATGGTGTAGAAGAAATGTGCCGGGACCAATGGAACTGGGCGAGCAAAAATCCATGGGGTTACCAGAAAAAGCCTTAAATGACATTCAACTTACTCTACTTATACCGTTGTCTCGCTGATACACACGGCTCACAGTAACTGCGGAGATTCTTTGCATGTTAGGACTTATCTTTTCCTTCTGAGTTTAGATGCAAGAATAGTATACCGAAATAAAGTATCTGAATGATTCTTTTTGCTGATAGTCATTCCTTCATTCCATTAAAAATCGAGAGCAGAAACTTTCCTCCGCTTACGATTTGTCAGCACTGAACAAAAGTATGAGATTTTATAGCGCTCATGATTTCTTAAAAGCCAAGCAGCCTTTGCTTTGCATCAAATGCAAGCCTTGACATAATATTGTCAGTACCAAACTAGCAATCACTATGGATCTGCAGAGGACAGCCTTGTCAACTTTTCCAAGCGCAGTTAAATTAAGCTTCCAGTTACCTCTGACTCTTGTCGGGTCGTACTTGTCTTACAAGCGGGTATGAGATCGTCTGTTCCTTTTCTTTATTGCTAAATGTGTGGATATCATGCAACGGCACAGAGTTGAAATAGGGGAAGAGGAACAGACATCTCCTCCCTTACAAGCGTCCCTAGATCGATCTTGGTGAAGGAGCATAAAAAGTGCAAGTGGTCCCTTGACGACCACAGCAGGCAGCAGCTTCCACTAATATCTTTAAAGAATTGCAGGCAGATTTCCCCTAAATTTGAACTAATCATTTCAGCACCATATCTTACCTTCTCTTTGCGCATTTCGTTGAAGCATAACTGAAATTGCAAATGAAAAGTGTTGCGTGACCTAACAGTGGCTCAAATACAAGAACTTTATCTTCTTCCAACTTTACATTAGAACCCACTTCAGGAGTCATTTGTTGCTGATAGTGGTAACCGGGCCAGACTCGAGTGTTTTCGCTATCCTCATCCTAATATGGGTTACTAATGGCCAGGCTTTGTTGGGGTTTGATCGTATTTTAAATCTTAAATTTTAATTAATTTTATAATATTAGTCATAAATACAAAAATTATCAATTAAGTGTATAAATTATGAATTGTTTCAAATATAGTCCAATTATTAAGGTGACTTCTACGTTATCTAAATTATACTCATTTATAATTTTGATTTCTGATTTAATATGTACACCTTGAATGAAGCAATGAGGTTGTAATATTTGTAAGTGTAGTTACTTCCTTAAGCCTTATGTTTTGTTGTAACACTTTCCATTATTAATGATATTCTTCTTTTTCAAAAAAAAAGAATATACTGAAATATAATTCAGATATTAAAGTAGAGGATAAATTTATTTGGTTGAAGCATAATTCTAAGAATATCACCAAAAAATCTCATCTAAACATATTGAAGATGCCTGGTCAGAATATTAGTATGGTTCAAAGGAAACTCCCTTAAAGCTTATTTCATTTTCTGGCTTATCATCAAGAATAAGTTAAGCACTATTAGTAGATTGAAAGGAATAGAGGTTCAGAGCAACCTATGTATTCTATGTAAAGCTATTTATGAATCTATTAACTACTTGCAATAATCCTATTAATTTTCTAGATCTCTTTGGTCTCATTTGTTCTTCTTATGTAAAGACAATTGTTTGTCTCATCATAGTCTAAATTCTTACAATAGACTGAGAATCTTACATTCATTCATTAAGGTGATATGGATGTGTTTAAATTGGTTCTGGATTGTGGCACATACTCCCTTTTAGAGAAAAAGAGATATGCATATGTTTAAGAAAAAAATTTTGGAATCTCCAAGCCTTAATTGATAACCCTATTAAATGAATTAGACAACTCATTCTTACGCATGATGTCTAAGCTCATATAAGATCAACTCCAACTAAAATTTGGAGTGTAAACTGACCAGTAACTCTTAATTTTAGTTTCTTTTAGTGCCTTGCCTTATTTCCTTAATGCATACAAAGTTTGTAACTATCCTTTGTCCATGTTGAGCAAGGTTTTGGTTAAGGAGTAGTCTCTTGTTGTACTAGGTTGCCTTGTTGCAAGCTTTCTATGGTATTGGACATGTGTTGTATTCATTTTTTAATTTAATACTATTCTCATAAAAAATTAATTTAGCGACAAACTTTTAAAAATTTATACAATTCAAGTCAAAAATTTGTGTTCCAAGCTTGTTTAGTCTTTATGTGATAGCAGGGTGTGTTTGGATGATTGAGAGACAACAGAGTACATGCATGGTTAGTGAAAGTACTGACATCAAGTGCGGTCCCAAGTTAACAGAGTTTATTCTCATCAAGAAAAAAGATTATTCCTTCACAAAAGGTTCTTGCAAGCTCTTCAATTGCTTAGTGGTTCACATGGTGTTTCTTATTCGAGGACAATTTGCTTTTGACTATTGAATGTGTCAAGAAAATAATTAAATCAAGCTTGAATGAGTTGTGCATGGAAAGGTGACAACAACATGCATCTTCATTAACTATAGCCGAAAACATGATGTGTGTTGAAGCAAGTGGAGAGAGGTGCAACTTTCTTTTTCCTTAAGCATTCCATTTGATTTGACCAAATTTTTTTGTCCAATAGGAAGGTTTCTTGTGTGATTAAGACTAGTATTTTTATTTTTTTGTTTCCTATACAAGGGAGTGTAACGAGCCTTTGTTGTATTGAATTTGGGATTGAATTAATTCTTCTCCTCTTCTCTCTTTCTATCTCTATCAGAGTGAGTGTGTTATGTCAATTTGATAGCAAATTAGTATCAGAGCCAGTTAAATCTAACTCCAATTTTTAAAGCTATTTGTGAAAAAGAGAGAGAGAGAGAGTGCGTGTGTTCTTATACATGTGAGAGAGTGTTTCATTTAAAAGTGAAAAATGTCAAACAGTCATAATATTGTGTGGTCAAGTCCTAAATCAGATAGTAAACTTGGTTATAATTATTAGAAGCTTTTAATGTCTACCTACCTCAAGGCTCACAATATTTAAAGTCTTGTTGATCTAGGCTTACAAGAATGAGTTGATATAAATGCTCAAAGGAAGGACCAGTTGGTGTTATCCCAAATTCACCAAGGAGTAGATTATTCAATTTTTGGCAAAATTGCTAATGCTAAAACTACCAAAAAAGCTTGAAGTATCTTGAAGCTGGCTTACAAAGGTATAAATAAAGCTCAAAAACCCAAATTGCAGTCCCTGCGTAAAGAAATTTTGCTAAAACTGCCAAAAAAGCTTGAAGTATCTTGAAGCTGGCTTACAAAGGTATAAATAAGGCTCAAAAACCCAAATTGTAGTCCCTGCGTAAAGAATGTAAGAGGTATGAAATGTCTAATTCAGAAACTATTGAACAATATTTTTCTCGTGTTATTTATCTTGTTAACAAAATGAGACTGTATGGAGAAGATATTTCAAATAGTAAGGTGATGCAAAAAAATTCTACGCAACATCCCTATTAAATTTGACTATGTTGTGACTACAATACTAGAGTCATATGATACAGAGACTATGACTGTGGCAGAGTTACAGGGAAGCATTGAAAGTCATGTTAGCAGGAAAATGGAGAAAACAAAAAAAGACAACAAAAGAAGCCTTAAAAAGCCAGGTAAATTTCAATAATGTTGAGAAATATAATCAAAATGCAAATGGTAGAGGTTGTGGTTTTTATAATGGAGGAAGAGGAGACTTCAGAGGCAGAGGTAGAGGAAGTTTTACAGGAAGAGGTCGTGGCAATAATTTTAACTAAGGGAGAGACAATAATTCCATAACATTCAATCAAGGAAGATGAGGAAATAATTTTGGGCCTACCAATCTAGAAAAAGGACGAGGTAATCAATATTAAGAAAGATGTAATTTTAGTTGCTTTAATTATGGAAGGTATGGACACAAAACTACTAATTGCAGATCCAGTTCTTAGAAAAACTATCAAGGTAACGTTGTAAAAAATCAGTACCAATATTTTAGAGAGAATTCTAATAATGTAGAAAGTTTATTTATAGCAAGCTATTGATAGTTATGCATTAGTGTGTGTGTTTCTATGTATTTGGCATGTGTTTCTTGCATAATAGGTTAGTATTATTGTGTTTTAGTACTTGTTTTATGTGTTTTTGTTTAGTTTAATCTTCATGATTGTTCTTTTGTGTTTGATGTTGGTTTAGGGTAAGAATTGATCATTTTGGTATAGGAATAGAGGGTGGACACCTTTGTGATTGAGCTAGGGATCAAGAGAAGAGAAGAGAAGTGGAGTTGCTGAAGAATAAGAACCCACAACCGTGGGAAAGGGCATGTTTCCCACGACCGTGAGAAATATATGGAACAAGATTCTATCACATTAACCTATGATTATAGGAATCACAAAGATAATTCCCACGATCGTGGGATGCTTAGCTCAAGGAGTCACGCGGGTTTCACCTTTTTGTAGGGTTTTATGATATATAATGTAAAAAATCCCTAGGGCTGAAGAGAGTCATGGAAACTAGCCTCAGGGAGCTAAAAGATAGATTGAGAGCCTGGAGATTAGTGGAGAATCAAGTTTTTCATTCCCAATTAAGCAAAGAGCATTCCATCATCCAGAAAATAAAATGAAGCTAACCTAACAAAAGCAAATTAAAGAAAACATGCAAAAATGATGAAAGTGGTGAATTCGTTAGGAGTCCGGTTCTTTGGTTCAGTTTCGACTTACACCCTAATTAAACATACTTAGATGATTTGTTGTTCTCAAAACTCTTATAGAAACTATTAATCATAGGTTAATCTATTAACCCGAGTTTCCCTTTAGGTTTTATTTAATCAAGATACGATTGTTAATTAAACCTAGCCACCGAATAACCTAAGATACGATCTTTAGATTCAATTGGAAAACCACATTACAAATTAGAAAAACCGATTAATCAAGATAACAACAGCATACGATGAGTCATTTAACCTAGTTTATGTTATCTCTAATGATTACGAACCATTAGTCGCTACAAATGAATTTCAACATAACAATTACGGATTACATTGAATATTTTTGTAATGGGTTTATACTAAAACTATCCAATGAATGCATTAAAATCATCTTTTCACAATACCCAAATCCATACACATTAGATAACATAATCAATCTCTAAAGAGAGAAAAAAAAACAACAAATACAAGGAAGGAATGCTTAACTGGGTTGTCAGCATCAATGTCGCCTCCAAACTGGTGTTGGAAAGATACCCATCCATGAGTCTCTCACGGTAGAGAGTGTCCATCGCCTTCTTCGTGCTCTCCTGAAGCTCCAGAAGCTCTTTCTCCTTTCAGCCGAAAATACCCAAAACTATCATCCCACTTCTCTACTGTCACAAGTCTATTTATATTAAAAACTAGGTTTTGGGCAGCATATGCGTGAAAGTCACAGCCATGACATGTTGAATCAGTAGTCACGCCCATTTCTCCCACACTTAGCTTTTGGTCGTCTTCGAGGCAAAACATCAAAATTAAGCTGATAGACCCAAAACATTGACTCATTTTTCATATGTTCCAATAATATATAATCATAAATAAAGATGAATGACTTTCAAAATCATAGCAAGAACTTAACATTCCAAGCTTTTACTCATGATTAATCATCATTCAATATCTTTAAAAATCAAGCAATCTAATGGTAGACTTGGAAAATGTATTTAAACAAGATATATTTATAGGTACATTCAACACCATTCATGATTAGATCATTCCACAATTTTGCATATCATTTCATTTCTCCACCACTAAGGTTCACATGAAAAATTATGGATTAAAGGACTTTTCAAGGTTATAATGTGGGCATGAAACAAAACAACACTCAATGCGACATTAAGTGCAAAAACCAACATTCTCTCACAATTGTTTACATCAACTATGATGAATGCAAAATCGATGTTTCACAACTCAAATTCAAGCTCTCATACACAAACCACCTTAAGCACCACCAATCAGAAGGGATCACTCGTAAAGATTGATGATAACAATACATTGAACTACTATGAGTGAACCTTCCAAGCCAATATCAACCTCATATTCAACATACTCAAATAACACATTCATTACAACTTTAGGAGGAAAGACTAATTATGAATAACTTTGCAAACCACATATGCACTTCCTCCTTGATATATTTATTTAAACATTTTTTCATTCTTTTTCTTTTTCTTTTTCTTTCTTTCTTTCTTTTTCTTTTCTTTTCTTCTCTTTTCTTTTATTTTTCTCTTTTTTTCTTTTTCTCTTATGAAAATTGGAAGAAACTATATCAACATGGGACTTTCAATGATAAGACATAAAATAACATCTCAATATTATAACCAACCCACACATATGTACACTCCCACACTTATACGTTTGTAAATCTACAAACTTAACAATCAATGAATACTTCACTAGCTTTAAGACTTAGCTGAGACATTTGGTTAGGTTTAAATCATATAATGTGGTTAATACAAAAGAAAGGCTAATAAAGCTCAAGGGGGCTTATCAAAAAGGATAATCATATAATGGATAGGGTATTTGACCAATATAGTTCGAAAAAGCAAAGAATTCATAATCATTTTCATGTTAATGCATGTAATAAAAATGTAGTCTTGAATAGAAAATCAAAGCAAAGTTGAGATGTACATGTCATGATAGTCACACATTATCAAAGGACAATGAAACTAATATGTATATGTCAGTTTATTAAGACTCAAAATCTCACTGGCTTTTTCTACCACTAGTCATTACTCTTTTAAAGATAATGTACATCGATCAATCACAAAAATAAAAGTACATGCTCAAGTTGCCATAAAATTCTCTAGTCAATTCATCATCAACTCATGACTATATAGTCCTAGAAGCAATAGAAAACAAGATAATGTTTGTTTTGTTTGTTTTATTCTTTCTCTCATTTTGATAGAAAACTTAAAAGTAAGTAAGAAACAAACAATTAAAAACACGCATGTATATAAAAACTAAATGTGAAAATTTAAAGAAAAGAAATTTACTTCCCTTGGGTTGCCTCCCAAGAAGTGCCTTTGTTTAGGGTCACTTACTCGACTCCACACTTCCCTCACGTGGAAAAATTCTAATCTTTGGGTGTCATAGTTTGAGCCACTTCCACGTGAGGTAGTTCAGGATAGGGTCTTGGTTGATATTCTGTCATATTCAGTATGTGCCCTATCTTCAAACTCTTAATCTTTATTGAGTCCATGCTCTCGAGAAATATCTCAAATGACTCTTCACCTTGTTCATTCTCATTCAATTTCTCTAAACTGCTAGGTAAAAGTAAAGAGTCAGTCTTAACAACAAAATAGAACTCAGTATTTACCTTCGAGTTAAATGAAGTATCCTTTTCGGCTTTGAGCCCCTCCTCCATTTCTTTGACACAACCAATTCCTTAAGTATTGCTCTCAAAATCCTCAAGCTCCTTATTACTCTATAAGGTTTCCGCACTAACGTCCATTAGGTATACCTCAGGTTGATATAGCTGCTCCTCTTCCATTTGTGATTCTAGGTAGTCGATCCTCACTGCCATCTCACCCGTTGGCTCGCCACATTGTAGAGTCTAAATGTTGTATCCTGTCGAAGTTATTGTATACCCTGTTGAAGTTGTTGTTGTATATCCTGTTGGAACTACTATAATAACTGTTTTTGTACATCCTGCTGGAATTGTAAAGTATTAGCAATCATAACATTAATCAATTCTTCCAGAGGTGTACTTGAATCGTGATAAGAAACTTCTAGTCTGTACAGGAATTGCTGTGCATCCTGCAAAAAGTTATGGAAGTAATTTTGTTGATCTTCCCACCCATAACTAAAGTTAGGTTGATCAGTCCAACCTTGGTTATAGGATTGAGAATAAGAGTTATAAAAGAAATTACTTTCATCCATGTCAATTTTTTTATAATCACAAGCACGGAACAAAAAATGAAAAGGCATGGAATAATTGAAAAGAAACCAATTACGAACAAATATATACAAAACAAAAATTAGAATCATAAATAAAAATTAATGCAACGCACTCTCTAGCAATGGCATTAAAATTGATAACGTGTCGTAATACTAATCAAAATAAACTAGACTATTATTGTAGTAGTGGTGAGTTTAAGTTGATCCCACAGAGAGTGTGTGTAAAGTTATTGAAGTGTTTAGGTTATGGGGGTTGGTTCGTTTATCAAATAAGAAAATAAAATGAAGTTAAACTAACAAAAGCAAATTAAAGAAAACATGTAAAAATGATGAAAATGGTGAATTCGTTAGGAGTCTGGTTCTTTGGTTCAATCTCAGCTTAAACCCTAATTAAACATATTTCGATGATTTATTGTTCTCAAACCTCTCCTAGAAACTATTAATCGTAGGTTAATCTATTAACCCGATTTTTCCTTAGGTTGTGTTTAATCAGGATATGATTGTTAATTAAACCTAGCTACTAAATAATATAGGATACGATCTATAGATTTAATTGAGAAACCGCATTACGAATTAGGAAAATCGATTAATCAAGGCAACAATCACATACAATGCTTCATTTAACCCAGGTTATGTTATCCCTAATGATTACAAACCATTAATTGCTACAAATAAATTTCAACATAACAATTATGAATTACATTCAATATTCTAGCAATGGGTTTGTAATGAAACGATCCAATGAATGCATTAAAATCATCTTTTCACAATACCCAAATCCATACACTTCGGATAACATAATCAATTTCTAAAGAGAAAAAGAAACAACAAATACAAGGAACGAATGCTTAACCTAGTTGTTGATGTCGACGTCGCCTCTAAACTGGTGTCAGAAAGCTACCCCTTCATGAGTCTCTCATGGTGGAGAGCCTCCATCACCTTCTTAGCGCTCTCCTAAAGCTCCCGAAGCTCTCTCCCCTTTCAGTTGAAAACACCCAAAACTTTCGTCCAACTTCTTTGCCGTCACAAGTATATTTATATTAAAACTAGGGTTTTATGCAGCATGAGTGTGAAAGTCACAGCCATGACATGTTGAATCATGGGTATGACTACTTGAGTCACGTCCATGTAAGGTGAGTCACGATCATGACATTTTGTGCAATAGTCATGCATCATTAGTCACGCCCATAACACTTTATGTCATGGTCGTGACTTGCATTCTCATGACTTCACTTATTTTTCTACAATGTATACTCTTCATCTTCATGCATTTTCTTGTCTCCTTTTGCTCTAATCATTCTTCTTGTTGTTCCATGGAGACAAAGGATTGTGAATCTTCGGAAAACGGCTCCAATGTAGTGCTTTCAACTCACTTTAGCCCTTTCGGTTTCGAATTGTGCCCAAATCACATATGAGTCAAAGTGAGTATCTTAAGCACTTTCCTATCAATATTCACTAAGTGTTATTGAATAAATTCATCATCAATTAAACACATATCAATAAGTTCATAAAAAAGGTTCCTGTAAGAAAGGAAACATATTTCTTATGATTTTATTTCTTTTTGAGAATTAACCCGTTAACAATAAAAGAAAATAAATCTAATTTAAATTTTGAAATCTTTAATAAGGCTTGAGCTAGCAATCTCCCCCTTTTTGATGATGACAAACAATAAACAGATATATTTTCAAAATTCAACTAATAATAAAAGGTTTTGAAAGATACTTGTAGACTTTATAAGTTCTTACTGATTAGAAGATGTCTTTCCCTTTTTAGTAAGGAGCTTATTGTTAACAAATCACATATTTAAACTTCACAAATTCAGTTAGTAACATATATCCCAGATTCATCAAGCTCACAAATCATACAAGTAAATATCATCAACTCTCAGCAAAGTATATCGTCACCTTAATTCTCCCCTTTTGTCATTATAAAAAGATATAGGGAAAAGAACTAAACAGTCAGAAAATATCACAAGTATATAAGAATAAACCAGGCAAAAATATATCTTCATCTTTACTCTTAACTCTCCCCTTGCATTAATGCTTTCCTCTTTCGAATTTATTCACAAGCAGAAAGTTATTTAACCTCTCATATCATGCTCGAGGAGACTGCACCTTACCATTTTTGTCACAAAAATCTTCAAATTTTCTGTTATCAAATTCTCCTCCATGATCACTCTGAATTGATGAAATAATGTATCTTTTTTTATCTAAACTTTTCTTTTAAACAATCCTCACAAACCTGATTGCTTTCAAACTTCAAGGTCAGTAGCCCTCTTACTAACTCGTTCTTGGACAATTTTGATAGAATGCTCATGCTAGCATGTCTAAATCTTCTGTGCCAGATAAACGAATCTTTTATAGAGAAACAAAACACTTGATACTTTGTGAAAACATGTCTTCCAGTTGAGCACAATATGTATTCTGATTTCTAGGCCAATAAATACAATATTATCATTATGATTATCGACTATTTCACAATGAGATGGATAAAAAATGACTTTATAACCCTTGTCACGTAACTGACTTACACTTAATAGGTTATATATCAAACCATAAAAAGGATATTATCAATAGAGGTAGAATCAGAATCACCAATTTTGCCAATTCCGGTGATCTTTGCTTTATTTTTGTCAACAAAGACAACATTACCTCCGTCTTTTCTTTAAATGTAGTTTAAATGTGATATTTCACCTGTCATATGTCTTGAATAACTATTATCAACTATCCATTGATTTTCTCTTGTCCCTATTTTGAAGCATATCTGCAGAATGTACTATCTCATTTTTTATACCCAAATTTTTCTGGGTCCTTTCAGGTTAGTAGTTTGACCTTTTGGTCTCCAAACATGCATTTGAGAAAATTTCTCCATTCTACGAAAATTACAAGAATGACTAATATGACCATGTCTACTTAGTAGAAGCATAAAATAGATGAATGAGGTTTGCTAAAAATTTCTACCGTGTATCAGGTTCCCGCTATTTTAACTATAGCTACTACTGGATTTGACAAAGAAATTGTTAAATAGTGTGATATTATTGTTTTCATTGTATCATATTCCGGCCTTATTAAAAATGCATTTACCACTATCAAGAAATGCATCAAAGTTATTCCTTCCATCAAGGAAATTTTCCAGATCTTTTTTTAGAGATAAGATTTTTCCAGCACTTTTCTCCTTCTTAAGTTTTAAGGTGACGACTTTTTCTTCTCACTGTCTCTTTTCAAAATCATTTTTTAGCTGCATATTTTCTAACTTAGTCACTCTTTCTTCCAGAACTTCCTTTTTAGAGGCTTTTTGCTTATAATCAACCTCAAGAGACATATTCTTGGTCGCCAAATTCTCTTTCACATATTCCAATGATTTAATCTTACTCTTCAGAGATGCATCATTGCTCTTGAACTTCTCAACTTGTTTTGAAATCCTTCGCTATCAACTTTTTGTACTGATCATACAATTCATGATATGCATTTTTCAATTCATCAACTTCGATATTAGAGTCTGAATAATATACCTCATCGTCTCCTTATTCAACCATGAAGCAAATGTTTCTGACTTCTTCTGGCTCTTCTTCTTCAAGTTTTCAGAATCCTCATCTGATTAGGCTGCAGTCATCGCTTGCTTTTTGGGTTTTCTATTTATTGACTTGTCCTTTTGAAGAAGAGGACATTCAGGTCTTGTGTGTCAAGGCTTCTTACAGTGATAACATATGATTTGATTGTTTTATGTACTGCTATTGATGTTGTTGCCTTTTGATAGGAACCTGTTGTTCCTAGCTTTCTTGTTTCCTTCTCTTTTCTTCATCATCTTCTTTTTATAGAAGCGGGCATATTTTCTGACCATAAAGTTGAACTTATCATCTCCATCTATTTACAACTCAGTGTCATTTTCATCACCGTTTGATTCATCAATTGCTTTTAGTGCCATTCCTTTTCTTTAGGAAGATCTTTAATCTCGCCTAAGCTCAATTTCATGGATCATCAGATTTTCTCGTAGCCAATCTAGTGAAATAGTGTCTAGATCCTTTGCAGTTTCTAAAGTTGTCACCTTAGGTCTCCATTCCTTTAGTAGTGATCTTAGAATCTTTGTTACGAGCTCATCATTGGGATATATCTTTCCCAAGTTCTTTAAGGTCGTGATGATGTTGTTGAACCGTCTAAAGAATTCATCTATGGGTTCTCCCTATTTCATGCCAATAGTTTTGTATTGATACACTAAAGGACTTATTCTATATTTCTTTACCTCATTCATTCCTTCAAAGGTGACCTGTAGTTTTTCCCACATTTCCTTTGCTGTAGAGCTGTAGGATATCTTCTCATATTCTTTTGGAGATAGTGCACATATCAGATGATGTTTTGCTTTAGCGTTTAGCTGTGCATTTCTTATATCAGTATCAGACCATACTTCTATGTTTTTTGTAGTAGGAATTGTAGCTTCAACTCTGATGGCTTACCAGACTTCAATATCTATAGATTAGAGATAGATTGTCATTCTCTCTTTCCAGTATGAGTAGTTGTTTCCATTGAAGTAAGGAGGCTTTGAAATAGATTTTCCTTCAAGGCTTCTCAAATTGTTTGCCATGATCTATCGCGTGCTGTAAAACACAATAAATATGAAACTTCACTCTAATACCAAATGATAAAGTAAACATACACAACAAAGGCTTGTTATTCTTTAAAAAATTAGGATCTTGTCAGATGATAGAAGTCTGTTAAATGATAGGAGCCTTTTAGACAATCGAAGCCTATTAAATGATAAGAGCCTGCTAAATGATAAATTATGTTAAATCAGTTTAAAATAGAAGGCGTCTATTAAAACTGAAAGGAACCTCTTGCAAGTTGAAAATAGAAAGAACCTATCATAAAAGTGAAGGAGTCTCTTGCTAAACTGAACACACATACAATATAATGCAGAAATTTAGAATTTAAAGAGAGAGATGAATGACACAATCGATTTATACTGGTTCGGCTTATAACCCAAGTCTACATCTAGTCCCCAAGTATCCAACTTGAGTGTTTCACTAAAATCCCAAGTAGTAATTTGACAAGCCTCTTCAAGCTCATAAGTACCTATTTTTCAAAGTTATTTAACCTTCCAAACTAGTAATATTTAGCTAGTCTCTACAAGCTCTCAATAAATGAAAAAGTAATTTGCTCCACATAAGCTTTAATGATCTCTCACAAAAAGAATTTGTCACTGTCTAAAGGACAAGAGATTTTGATCAAGATATGACTTGTAGGAATATCGATGCTTCTGAATTATTTCAAATATTCTAACTTATGTTTCCCCTGTTTGCAAAATGCAGTGACTCTTCTTTAAATAGACATCTACTTCAAACTAGTCGTTGCTTTTCTTATATCTTGAATTGACTTTGAATCTTCAATACCATATTTGATAAAAATCTTCCAATATTCAAATGTTAAGACAAATGATCATATCACGGAGCTGATTTGTAAAATTCTTTCAGATATTGTGGAATCATTTCTAATAAACAGGTAAGTTCATAAGGAAAGTTTTTGCAAGAAATGAAGCACTTATCATATGATTTTATTTCCTTTGAAGAATTAACCTATTAGAAATAGAAGGAAACAAATCTAATTTGAAAGATCATCATCAAAATCATTAAGCCTTGAGCTAACACAAATTTTTGGTCTAATAGGAAGGTTTCTTCTGTGATTAAGACTGGTATTTTATTATTTTTGTTTCCTATTAAAGGGACTGTAACAAGCCTTTGTTGTATTGAATTTGGGACATTATTAATTCTTCTCCTCTTCTCTTTTTCTCTCTCCGTGTGTATGTGTGTGTGTTATGCCATTTGATAGCAGAATGTGTATGTAATATGGTGGTTTTGATTTAATCTATTGTTGCAGCCGCAACTCCAGATCAAATTAGGAGCTAATGAAGGTGGATGGGCGCAATACTAATGAAGTCGAGCCATTTACAGGTTGATTCCTCTGATGGTAAGCTCTGTAGTATAGATGTAATTTAAGCAAATTCTTGATATTTTATTTTAATTGGCGATTGTTGATTTCACTGCACATTCCAAAAGCAAAGTGCTTGTTGGCTGGCTTATCTGCTATTCAACATTTGAAACTGCTGTTGAGGAGTTGGCATTGAACTAAATCAAATATAACCTTATTCAAATTTCAGTTTTGGACTATATGTTATGATTATCTTGATACGAATTAATTACTTGTAGGTGAGCTCCAATTTTTGATCAAAACATGGGAGCAATCTTCATTTCCTTTGATCTACTGCAGAAGTATCAGTTTCTTAGAAGAAGACCAAGTCCCTCGATTCATAAAAATGACAATCCTTAAAACACTTCAATTTGTGGTAGTTGGCTGGATATGGATGTCACCACTTGAATATGCAGCAATAGCTGCAACAACTACAGCAGGAGAAACGGCCACCATGGCTGCAACGACTAAAATTTATGCACCGGTAGTTGCACCACCACCTAAAGTTACACACGGGTTAAAATCTTTGATACAGAAATTGCAACCTGCAGAATCAGAAGGAAGACGTAATCATAATAAGGGGTGGTCATTCCAGTTGCCCTGCTACATCTACCTCCACTCACACAAGCCACCGATTCGCCAACCTTGTTTGTGTGATCTACTTGAGAAATGATGTACAAGTTTGTAAACGAAAGAACAAATAGAGAAATTTCAGACCTATAATATGTAGATAGACATCATTTTGGATCAAAACTCATTTTTGTGAATTGTGAACCTGGATACTGACAAGCCAAATCTTGAATAATAGTATCTTTTTCAGCCCACCAACTGCACCTGTAAATAATATGAACATCAGAAACAGATCAACACTTGACTTCTGTTGACAGAAGTTCCTTGAACAGATTATGCTTTAGCCGCTTCCCATCTTTCCCGTTCCTTTATTATTTCCCTTTGTTCCTACTGCAAATCCACTTGAACTCATGCGCATTTTCTTTATGTATAATCCAAGCAAGTCCTTGACGATCTAGTTTTGGTCCATTCCCAAGCAATTACATCGAGAACGCTTTTACTTCATAGTACAATAGCAAATGCATGTGCTGAAGCAAGTGAAGTGGAACTCATGCCTGTTAAAACACATAATGCCATCCCCCCACTCGTTGGCTTATCGCCTTACTATCAAGGAAACATTTTTGTTGAAATTTTCCTTTGTCTGTGAATAAGCCTCACTCTGTGAGAAACCCGCTCGAAAGCCATGATTTCACGTCCTCAAGCAACATAGCCATCGCGCATATGACATGGGTATACCCAGATAGATATTTGTCGTCTGAGCAAGCAAGTGAAGGACACACATATTGATACAACTACTCTTTACAATAGAGTTCCACACCTTACACATCAACCTAACAAGTTACACATGCCAAGTGGTCCAATTACAACGCAACAAGCTTTAAGACTTAAACAAGCAATGCAAGCTTTTGTTCAAGCCCAAATCACAAGTCAAGTACATAAGGAGCACTACAAGAAAAGCATGAGTTACCGACGGAATTTTTCGGGGGAAATTTCGAAGATTAAGTCGGTAAGCCTATTTATCGACGAAATAGTGGGACGGAGTCTGACATCGGCGCGAACACGGTCGGTATTTGTTACCGACGGTAAGACAATATGGTCGGTAATATATTACCGATGGAACAGGAAAACCGTTGGTATAGTTTGTAGGAATTTTTCGACGGAACCGTCGGAGAGAGTAGAAATATATTTCGACGGTTCCGTCGGAAAAAACCAAACATCTATACCGACGGTTCTGTCAAAAAATTCCAAACATATATACCGACTGTTCAGTCGGTAAATTCCATACATCTATACCGACCGTATTGTCATTCCGTTGATAATTTCAGCCCTTAATCAAATATTCCCCTGATTGCTTAATCCAAAGGTGGAAGCTGTTAAATCGCTGAAGTCACCTTTAAATCTCTGTAAATGTCTAGTTGAATGACAATTTTCTGAAAATCTGGTCGTTAAATTTGATTTCAATTTAAACAATTATAAATTATCGTTACATAAGTTTTGGAATTTTGAACCTATAGAATTTGTTTATACAGAAAGTTAAATGATCATAAAAAGGAAAAAAAAACTTTCTTAACTGCTAATTAAAACATTAAATAGTACATAAATGAAAACCAAATTAATGACAACAACAATCCTATTGTCCTGGTGAGCGTGGCTGATGTGAGTCTGTATCCCTCGTTCTTATTTGGTTCATGTCATTTCTGAGCTTATTTATTACCTCCATCAGCGTCTAAACTGTGGCCTCAAGCTGATTGATACGTCGCATTGTCGATTCTGAAATAGATGCTGCTGTTGTCGACATAGTAGAAGAGTGCGAATAAAATGTGTTGGCACATGAGCCTCGGCCAAAGATCCTTCCCTGACTGTCCCTACCACCCACTGCATCAAAATATACCTGGGTCTCATCAACAGGTTGTTCATCCTGCGACTATTGCCTAATTGTTTGTTATATTTGGTCCTATTAGGAGGCAATGCTTATATTATAATTAGTAAGCGATAATTATTAAGATTGAATACGAAACTATGAAATTCACATACATTTAGCTCTCGACATCGGCTATTAATGAATGTCACACCGTCATGTTTATTAGTGTGAGTATGCAAGAACAACTGATGAGGTGTAGGCCTAACGCCCATAGACTTTTCCTACATAGCAATGAAAAGTAATAAGCTAAACTAGTTATTATAAAAATTTTGGCAGAGTCTCTTCTGTTTTTATGATATTACCCCCTGTTCAAGAAAGCAAAGTACTCAACACAGTCATAAATGGCACCAACAAATTACTCCATACAGTCATGATCATTAGGCTTACTACACATATATGTTCATCACAACATTCACACATCAATTGACATTGAAATATAGCAAAGTAAAAATTTAGAATATAAATGTAATATTTATATACTTACAAGTCTCTCTGCATGCTCGCGGTGAGTAATTGATCCTCTAGTATGAACGGGAAGACTATCTGGCCCTGACCTATCACGTCTGTTGGTGGAGTTACGACCCGATATGCGCATTGCCTCAGGTGATCTTCAGTACTCCAGCCAATGACTCCATGTGGACTTAGAAATGAAAGAGGGTCGTACACCAGCATTGTGTATTTGATTAATAAAATCGCGATAATGTGTACGAGCTCGCGACTCCCATACACTATGTATTATCCCGTCGAGTTCAGAACTCTATTAAAAATGTTTCTGAAAATAAAAGGAATAAATTCATTAAAGCTTATAATCTATTTATATATATGTTATTAATGTATACAACAAAAAGAAAAAAAATATTGATCGCATATTGTACCTCAAACTCCTGAAAGTAAAATGCCTTTGTGGCTTCAGAGATCTTTTTCCATGCATAACCCTCAGAATCAATCCTCTCTTTAAATGTAAATGTCATTTGTCTTGAACAAGGTCCAGACGGAATAAATCTAATATAAGAACAAATAAGTTCATAAATTTGCAAAAATTTAACACAACAAATTAATGATAAATATAGTGTTTCATGTGATTGCAATTACTGTTTATCGGATATTTTTATATACTTTCTGCCATCAGGACCCCCAGATCCAGGTTACATCTCGTCTCCTTCACCTTCCATAACTGTATTGGATGATATATGACTATTGGATTGTTGCGTATCACCAGTTTCAGGTGATGATGTTCCTGCAACTGTAGGCGCTGGAGGTGGTGGTAGTGACTCAGTTGCAGCTGGAATCTGTGATGGGCCACCCTCACAGTAAGTCCCTCCAAACATGCCTCTGAGCCTGGGTCACATCACCTGACGTTGTCTCTTTGGTCCCATATTTGTACATGGAATTGTTTGTTTATTGAATTCTCCTTGAAATATTTAAATTTGATTCTAAATCTAATATTTTACACAATATATGTAAAAGGAA
>JANZLC010000201.1:27685945-27699299 GCA_026413385.1 Erythroxylum gracilipes
TTATTATTATTATTATTATTATTATTATTATTATTATTATTATTATTATTATTATTATTATTATTAATTTTCTTCTTCTTCTTATTCTTCTTCTTCTTCTTATTATTATTATAGCTAAGTAATTATGTGAATTTCTTCAGGATATTTTTGTCCAACAAGTCTTCTTTTTTATTCTTAACCCACTTGGAATAGATTAAGATAGGGGAGAGGATGAATTTACTTATTTCTCAAACTCGAAAAATAAGTAAACCCTTAAACTATATATTATGTATATTTTCTTCAACCAAACAAGAGAATGACTTATTACCAAAAATAGATCAGGAATATAATGATGATTCCAATCAACACCATATAAGAGGATTTCTAGTAGGACCTTGTTTCTGGGTAAAGAAAAACTAGTATATAGTGATCTCTAATTCATATCAAAAACTAAAGTAAATTTTGTTTAATAGTTATATTTTGATATTCCTTACATAAATATAATGAGTTTAAAATTTCTTATTGAGAGTGTTTTAACTTCATCCATTTAACTCTTGGAATATCAATTTTTGATAAATGATATATATTTTTTTACAATGTGAGAGGACATTCTTGAATAAGGAGATATAAAGTCGCACTTTGGTGTTAATCTCTTTCTAATTAATAATTTATGAAGCTTTCCGCAAATCATTGTCTGTTTTCTTACAAGTTTTAATAGATATGTCTTCTTTTTGTATATATACCTAAAAATTTATCTCACACTATAATTTGATAGGTAACTTATTCCAATTTAATAATTTTAACATTAATTAAGAACTGTGTATAATTAGCTACTGTTGGACACTCATGACATAAAAGAAACACTTTGTCAAAATGCCATGCATAAATTCATTACTGACAATAGTTCTTACATAGGAAAAAATATCCATAAAATCAGCTAACTCATTAACACTTGCTAAGACCAATAATAACAAAAAATTATTCATTAAAAGTACTAAACCATAATTCTTAAGCTTGAGCTACACTTCAACACTACTCAACTCTTAAACTTGAGCTACACATAAATTCCAACAATATAGCATAGAAATTTTTTGGTTGCTCCAAAGTGGTATCGTAGGAATTTGCATGAACTTAGAAATGACACAAACAGAAAAATAATATCGGATCTATTGTAAGTTAAATAAATTAATCCACCAACCAAACTCCTGAAATTCCTTGCATTTGTCTTGTCAGTTCCATCTTTAGGTAAGAGCTTTTCATTTAAATTCATGGATGTAGCAGTTAACTTACACTCAAGCATTTTAAAAAAATTTAGAAGGTCTTTTGAGTATTTCCTTTGAGAGAAAAAAATTCTATCAACTCCTTATTTCACCTTAAGTTCAAGAAAATAATTCAATAATCCCATGTTTTGAAATTTCAAACTTCTCCATCATATTGGACTTAAAGCCGAAAGCTCATTCTCACTCCTTGTAAAAACATTTTACACAAAGTAGCTATCATTCTTACTGTACTAAGATCATAGAGGTTGTTTCAACTCATAAAGAGCCTTTTTTTAGCTTATACAATTTGGCCTTTTTTCCTTCAATTTCAAAACCCTATGGCATTATATAATTATCCATTTAAGAAAGTAGATATAAAATCAAATTGATAAGAAAGAAAATAAAATTGTGCAGTCAATGGTAAGACAATTTTCACAACTTTAAAAAGAGTTACAGGAGAAAAGGTTTCTTTGAAATCAATAACGTATCACTATGCATTCTCTTTTTTCATAAGTCATGCTTTTATGTTTTTGTAAACTTTCATCCATATTACATTTAGTCCTAAACATCCATTTAATTAAACCCATTGCATTTTTTTCTTTTAAGTAGATCCACCAACTCCCAAGTTTTATTTTCCTCTATTGATGTCAACTCTTATTTCATTACATTTTGCTATACTTTTTCTTTGACAGTGTTATGAAAGTTGTAAAGTCATAATTAAAAAAAACACAAAGTAAAAAAGAGTACTCAAATTTTCAATTTCAATTACCTCATAATCTTTCATTAAAGCAAGCTTTCTTCAAACACGACGAAGTTTTTCTTCTTCATTAATTTCAACAACTATTTATGGACATTTAGAGACTAATTTTTTTAGGTGATAAGGCTAAAGATGTCTAAGTTGAGGGGGTCAACAAAACTAAGGAAAAACTTGATTGATTGGTATCACTACTTAGACCATTTTTACCCACAAATGGAATATGAATTTCAAACATTTCACCATTAATTTTCTAATTCCAGCTTGCTTTCTCATCAAATATTACATTTTCCCTAACAATCAACTTTCTAATAAGAGGATTATATAATTGATATGCTTTTGTATGAGTTTAATAAATACAAACAAATACTTTTTAGATTTTTCACCAAGTTTGAGATGAACTTGAGAACTAACCAAAGCATAAGTAATATACTATAAAATCTTTAAATGGCTAAGGTTTTCTACTTTTCCAAGCTTTTTATGTTGTTTGATTCAAGATTACTTTCGTTATAGATAAATTTAGCAAGTGCACTGAAGTTCCTACAAGCTTAGACTCAAAATTGATAATGAAAACCTTTTGCTTGTAGTAAGCTTCTTGTTCTCTTAACAACTCCATTTTGCTCTAAAGCATAGGTTGTAGTTAGTTGCCTGTAAATACTATTTTCTTCAACGAAAAAGAGTGAAATCATCATAAACAAATTCATCATCTGTTACAACCAGCCTTCGTAATGGAGTTCCACACCTTACACATCAACTTGACAAGCTAAACATCCCAGGTGGTCCAATTATAATGCAACAAGCTTTAAGGCTTAAACAAGCAATGCAAGCTTTTGTTTAAGCCCAATCACAAGTCAAGTACATGAGGAGGCCGAAACATCCATGGAGAAACACCAAGGTACGCCCAAGCTTGTGACTTTGTTAGAGGAGGCGTTGGAAGAGGCTAGTACTTAGCCATTTTGGGAAACAAGCTCAAGTCTTGTTTGAGACGCATTTTTGGTTTATTATTTATTCTCTCTTATTTTAGGCCCAATGACTTGTTTATGGGCTGTTCTTTTAGTTAGTAGCATGTGCTTTATTGTTTGGGCTATTTTGAAACTTATCTGCTTTAATTTGTTAGCCCATTCCTAAAAGGACTTGAATCAAATTATATTCAATGGGTCAGATACTCCTAGATTTGTTAGGGTTAGCCTGATTTTCATTAAATAGGCTTGCAAACCCATTCCTAATTAGGGTTTGGACTTGGTCAAGGATATTTATACCTTATTATATCCTTTGTAACCTAGATTAGATGATGAATAAAAATTTCAGAATTGAGTTCTTCAAGTAAGGCGTGAATGTCTTCATGATTACTTCAAAAAATTAATTTGCATCAATAAGTACTTACAACGTAAATTAATTTCTAATTTCTTTAAAATTGGATCTCAAACTTCTAATTTGAGTTTTGACCTAGCATGTTCTTAGAATAAAAAGATTAAGGTTTTGATTCAATAAAATTAGGGAGTTTCAAGAACCTTATTTTCTTGAAATTTCCGTATCACATACACACACATATCACATACAGAGAGAGAGAGAGAGAGAGATGTGAAGACCGATATTAAAGATGTAGGTTGGGATTTTGGTGATTTTTGAAGAGGGACCCAATTGAAAGAAGATAAAGAAAAGGAAGATAAAGAGAGCATCCGTAGAGAATGTTGACAGGGTACTCTTTACAAAGCTTAAAAGGTTAGGAGGTCAAAACCCTGAAACTGTTTAGGTGTTAATTTTTAGCGTTTCCTTGAAACATATGAATACCAACATTTTCCCTAAAAGAGATACCACGTATTAAAAACTTTTAAAAATTGAACACAACTAAAAATATTTAAAAATTAAGGACTTAAATAACACATCCATATTAACATGTTCACTACTCATTTGTTTTAAGTAACGGTTGATTTGGCTTAATAACAGACTCTCTTTAACTTTCGCACAGGTCCCACCGACAAAACGAGAAAAAACAGAAAAGAGCAAATAGCACATCGGCGCCAAAACCCTCAGAGATGTGAATTAAGAATTGCTAAATGTATCGAAAAACATAAACGTTCAAACATAGGATTTCCCACGAAATAAAATTTGACCGTACTGGCTAATTAATCATGACAAGTATGACTAGGAAACCAAAAGTTTCCGTCAGGTTAAAATTGGAATGGTCATAATCCGATCAAATTATTACCTTTTAACTGCTGGCGCATCGTGAACCTTCGTGGTTAAGAGTGTGCCAATAGCCACAACGGAGTTTCTTTGACTAGCTTATCACAGGATATACCTGCCACTGGTCTGCGTCATTAAGACAAGGAGTAAAAACCTGGGGACGTTGCAACGCCAATTCAATCATAGGGCATTGCCCCCAACATGCATTGACACGGCCATGCACCCTCGCTATTTGAATCCCATTGATAAAGACAGTGGCAAAAGACCAGCATTCTGGTTAGACCACTCTATAGTGTCCTTTCATGGATCAGTATGTGATTTAGCTGTGAGTCGTCTGCAAGTTGCTAACTTCTACCAACAATACTTGATAATAAAATACAGCAGGATTCAGGTGGGACATTAATCATTTGAGGAAACTTTTCAATACAAACTTGAGTTAGTGACAAATGAGAACCCGCCTTCAATTATCAGACCATTGATGATGAATTCCATCATGTTCCTTCTGAAGTTAAATATAAGAAATCAGGAACCACGATGGCATGGTTCCATAAAGCAGAAGCAGTGTTACCGTCCAATATTCCTGATCTCAGATGTTGCTTCTTGAATTTTCTTTTTTATTGTTCCGAAACTGCCTTGCCCATTTTTTGTCCAGTGAAATGACGCACTTCGCTGAAGAAGTTCTGATATGAAAGGTGACATTGAGGTTGAAACTCTTGATGGAATGTCGTCATAATCTGCCAAGCAATTAAACCAAAGCTACTTGACTGAATTGCCCAGAAGAAAACACAGAATAATATCAAGTCCTCCGTTTGGCTTCATATTTGTATGTTGGTAAAGTGTGGTCGAGTGTATTGTAAATGGTGTGGGACATGGTGAACAAATAAGAGACACCTTTTATTAGACATGGTGAACAAATAAGAGACCTTTTATTAACTATAAAATATTAACTTCTACACAGAAAACGAAAATGGGCAGACTTGAAAGAAGAGATAACAATAAAACCACCAGATTTTCTGTATGGTTGAAAGTGAGACGTACACAATTGACTTCTCGCCAAACACCTACAGACAACTAATAAAACAGAAGGCAACTACATCTTTCATGCATGCAAAGAGCATTGAAGAGATTCCACCAACTATTGTTGATTTTTCAGGACAGGAAGCAGGCAAAAGACTAGTATGGTGGGTTATTTACTTTATGATACCCCAAACTCTCTCACCCAATTCAGAATATTAGAGCAGCAAGTACTCTTAGGATTTACAAGATATCAGCCAAATAACAAAAATGCATTTGAATATCAGGTCAATGGATGTAACAAGGTTTGCAGCTATTATAGTTGGTATAAGGAAGATGTAGCATCTCTCCCAAGATTGCATGGTGGATATAACCATAACCACATTGGACAGGGTACTAGTGAAGTCATTGCAACACAATACATTGACATCAAGGTGGAAAAGTCACCTGAAGACATTGGAAGTTGGTATTGTTGCTTCAGAAACTTGGAGGCTTCCCTATCTTTCTTGTGGCAGAGGATTCGTATCAAGGTGTATGCATCATCCAAGCACATATGTCCAGACTTATGTGAATCCAGTCTAATTGAAATGTGTTCACTTGCATTCATCAGCATTCGAATAACACTTTCAGTCTGCCAAAGTGGAATTGTCAAAATACTATTTCCAAATCGTCAGCTATCAGAATTTAACTCCAAATGACTAGCTGCCAAACCTGAAGGGAGAACAAGCCAAGAATATGATGAGCAAATTTTGCTTCATGCTCAACTAAAGAACGAGGAAGGCCTTCTCCATCAGCTACAAAGAATTCCTGTAAAGGTACAAGTAAACCATTAGCTAGGAACATAGAATGGCATAAAATTTATGGTCTCCCCAAACCATTAGCTAGGAATATAGAATGGCATAAAATTTATGGTTTCCCCAAATTGATTGAATTGAACTAGTTGGTCTGCAAAACATATTTTCAATATCAACTGTTTCTAGAACTAATGAGAGATGAACCTTCAATGCACTGAGATCATCTTCCAGCATTTTGACATCTGAATCAGAAAATGCACGAGAAGGGCCCCCATTCAACAATATCCATACAAATCCTTCCTAAAAAACAAAGGTTAACAATGAAGCCAGAAAAGAAAAGACGCGTAATAAATCTGAGTGGAACAAGAGCTCACCAAAGATGCTCGACAGATACTTAACACCACAAGATCTCTGATTGAATCATCAATTACTCCACATATATGATCAAGAACCTATATTAATACATGTTCACTTGAGAAAATTTTCTTACAGAAACACCAAGTACTAAAGAAGTGAAGAGAGTTCCACAAAGATAGGTTCGGACACACTAATTATTGTATTAATGCACACAAATCTGAGAAGGATAACTTGTAGGGTGTTCACATGACTGCAGACATTCACACGTGGAGCGAAAGAGAGAACTGAGGGGAAATGAATGTCCATATCTTACTGTATCAATATGGGGAAGAGAACTTTCCACGCGTGTACTTTCAACATCACCTTGATAAAGATGGAACAAGAAACTGTCTCTGAGATCCCAAAATACAACCCTTGATCCTAAAAGTTATATTTAACAGAAAAGAAACAACTATCATCAACATCCACATTGAAATTCATGTAAACGAAAGGAAACATCAAAAAAGCAAACATATGGAGATGCATGACAAGACTTAAATTCTTCCCAAACATATCTAGTCCCAGAAATTGCAAATAATCCAAAAACAGGTCATTTAGTAAAATGCTACATACTACTATAGCAATGGGGAGTAGTTATCTTACAGCCTGCATATGATTTTACAGCAGGTAAAAATAAAAAAGTTATAGAGTAAAAGGAAAATGATTACAGAATAATATCAGGATGATCATAGTCTTTTAGAAATGTCAGTCTTTTCCAACAATGGGTGACATTCATATACTTTCAAGCTTAAGGTTGCACTTTGTTGGAGACAGTGTTTTCCACCAAGGAATACATATAAGCTATTTGCTAATCAGAAGATATCATTGCTAGCAAAATTCTTTTCAAATATTTCCCCTTTCTTATCTGCATATTTAAAACCTGCACATTTACTCTGTATCATTTTTCAGACACGAACATGCCTTGTTGAAAATACTTGCTGAAATTTAATGGTAATAAAACTGGTAACATGAATAAGACACATCTCACAAAAGCATCCTCTTAACTGAAGTTTATTCATGATCAGGGAATTATCTTAATAGAAAATTCAAGAACAATGCCAAGCAGAACAAATCAGCTCACCAATAAAGTCGGATATTCTGTTGATGGCCTCTTTGACAATATCCCTGATGACATCAATAGTAGTTGCAAACAATGCATCAACTGCCTCAATCGTTGGTAGGCACTTTTCTTCCATGACTTCTTCCTTCTCTGTATTCAATCAGGAAAAGAAATCTACATAAGGGGCTTGCAGCTCAAATCCACCTCTCTGCTTCCCTCTACAATCTTTTCAAGCAAAAGTCTGAGCAATGTTGCTTTGCAATGTTTTCTTTATTTTTTTTCAGGAAGTGTTTAGTACATGTTCCCAAAGTAGAAACTGAAGAATCATTAGCACCATTAAAGGGGTAAGTCTGGGAGCAAGAGCAAAGTAATTCTTCTAAGGCTTGGGCAATCCTCCACCCTCAAATTGCCGAGTTAGACCCAGATTTGACAGTAACAATGCAAAATGACATCAGTTTCTTCAAGTTAACAGTAATATGGGAAAATCTTGCTGTGACAACTAGGAATGAACTGCAGATAAATCAAGCTCTGGTGTTTCTTACATTTACCAGAATCATTCCCAGGCAGTCCTAAAGAGAAGATTTTTTTAATTATAATAATTTACAGGACAACTAATGAAGTTCTGAAAGAGGAAATGAGGGCTCAAGAATGTTTAACATGTTTCTGAAAGAAAATATAAGGACTGTAGAAGCAAAATATCACTATGCAAACGAAGAACAGAAAGCAGAAAGAAAAAAAGATGATGAAAAGATTAAGATCCTTCGAGCCTGCAAGAAATGAGATCCAATCAGGACTTTTTGGGATATTCCTCCAACTACCAGTACAAATTTATGAAGTTCTTAGTAAAGGGAGAATTGCTTCCTAATAATGTACCTAGCAATCCACTCTTAATCAAGGGAAAATTGCTTCCTAATAAAGTACCTAACATACATGTCAATAAAAAGAAAATAGTCGGTCAAGACAAACAGAACTTACTCCATTTTTGGTTACAAGATGTTTCATTAAGAGCCCAAGATTTTCGAATTCCATCTTCTAGTATGCCAATGTGTTTCTGAATAAACTGCAGGTTGCAAAAGAATATGTGGTTCTAAATAAACTGCAGGTTGCAAAAGAATAATCAAGGATCATTCCATTAGTGAAACCTAATATTTATGTCATAAATCTTCAGGTGGACAAAATAAACCAGCTCATTGACCTTAGTAGAAGCTTTTTAAATTATATCTTTGTAAAGTAATGATTTCAAACAGGGGCACATTTTTCATGTATATCAGAAGAGTTAGCATACAGCCCAGACAAGAACAATAAAGTTAATATCCGATGATAACAACATCAGCCAGCAAGCCCAGCCAAGACAATCAAGAGCACCGACTAAGATGAAACTCATACCATGGAAAAAAGTGATAAGAACAAGTTACCATTAAAGTCATTCTTATATCACAATGATCAGTTTGCTCTGCTTTTCATACAACTCTATATAAAGCTGAAGCAAAAAGGACACAAACTCAACAGCTTGCTTCACCAGACTAGAAATAAACATACCATATTTTGACCAAGTAAAATGAAAACATGGAGATACGGTAGTATAAAAAAATATTTAAAATTTAAACATATTAAAAAAGTCATAAAAACATTTCAAAGTTTGAGGCATATTTGTCACCACTTCTTCTTTTTTTATTTCTATTTTCTGTTTTTAACCAGCTTTTGTTTATAGCTTCATTTTATGGTTTCCTCCAATTTTCAGTACTTCTGAAAATCAAACAAAAAAAAGTTTAAAAACTTTACACTGCCAAATTCTTTGCATTTGTACTAAAGTATTAATAAGAGAAAAATTAATATCAAGTAACTTCATAGAAAAATTAATATCAAGTAACTTCATTATAACTTGTACAATAAAAAAATAGACATTTAATTACATATTTTGTTTACATATTAAATGAAATCAAAAAATTAAATTATCTATTTAATTCAATAGAAAAATTACAAATTATTAAATGTACCTTTTATTTATCAGTAGTTAAAACTCATTCAATATTTCAAATTTAATATTTAATAATTCTATTTTCTTGTATTTATCAATAAATGAAAAAATTACCGCAGGACAAAAATAAAACATATTTTGATTACTATTAAATATTTTTAATATTTTTAAAAATATTGATAAAACAGTTAAAGATAGTTGTCATTTAACTAAGATACTACTATTATAGTTAAATATTAATAATTAATCACTAAACCATCAATTATTTTAAACAATACTTTATTATTTTTAAAATAATCACTTACAATTAATAACTTAAATCGATTAGTTCTTAATTAATCAATATTATTATTAACTTTACTTATTTTTATTAAATCAAAAAGTATTAATCATTAATAATTTTAACTATTAACTATCAAAACAAAAATTATTAGTAGACAATAATTTTAAAACTAATTACGTAAAAAAAGGTTTTCTAAACCAGCATGAAACTAAAATAAAAAACTAAAAACAAAATGGATTCATACCATTTAAACAATTAATGTCCTTGGTCAATTTAATTATGATAGATTACTTGTTTCAATGCATGCAACTAATATTTTGCGTAAAAGGTAATTTAAAGATGGGGTTTAAAATACTAAATATTCAAGTACATCCCAACCAATTAATCTCTGACTTTATTAGTTCTTATCATTTTTCAAGTTTTTTTTTTAATTCAAGGTTTATAAAAGTTCAAATATTTGTTCTTGGATCTTATGCTTTTACAAAATCAACTTTTCATGGTCCTATACGACTTAATGAAATTGGTTGATATTTTTTAACAAAACATCTAACCACAGGAAGAAGAAGAACAGTGTAAAATCTTCTTATCACTTTATCATCCTAGACGACATGATGAAATTAGTTTCTTGATCAGTTGTCTAATTTTAAACTACTACTCTGATGCAAAAGATATTTAGAGACCATACTCGGGTGTAATGACGAGTATGTAATATAAAACAGATGAAAAGAAACTAAGAAAGATAAATAGATATTCCATTTGAAGGGCCTGCAAAGAGAAGACATTAATAAGTAGCTCGTATTGACAAGAAAAAGAATCACTTACTTGAAGAGTGTTCAACCTGACACAGATTTTTAGTACTGTCAAATATTAATAAGTAGCTCGTATTGTCAAGAAAAAGAATCACTTACTTGAAGAGTGTTCAACCTGACACACATTTTTAGTACTGTCAGTTGGTTCAATTTATACGTAATATCGTCATCCAGAACAGCACACTCCAGCTTTTTCCTAGTTAGCGGAATAACAGCATCTGTATATCGAGTTAGAGGGGGAGCAGAGGGATAGAGATGCTTCTTATCAACTGCAATAAAAAAGGTATAGTGGTATCAGCATATAATGTGTAATAAAAGCTGAATTAGTTGCAATACAGTTCTAAACAAGGAAATCCAACACCTCTCTCAGATAAAAACTAGACAGTGGGCACTATTGCATGTAAAATATGTCCAATAGAAAACCCAACAGATAGCTAAAAATGTGCAATTGCAGGCAAAACTCCATTGATTGTTCGTTATCAGTTACATAATTAGATTTACCATTGAGCCTTTAAAAGGCCTCTTACCAATCTAACAAAGCCAAAATAGAAATAACAAGATGTCATATGAAGGTAATCATATGGCCACAATTTCACAAGCAAGAATCACACTTCCCTAAGGAAACACAATGATAGTCGCTCACGTGATGGAGCAGACGAACGTATGCTACGCAGGACAACGAAGAGAGAAAAGATTGAGGAAATTGAGGAAAGACAGATTTGATTTTCTGAATGTTTTGCTGTTATTTCGCAGGATAGCCGACATTAGTATTTATAGTAGTTGTTACAGTAACAAACATATCACAAGGTAGACACTGCAATAACAAACAGTAAATTTGAATAACAAGGCAACAACATATATCTATACTCCTGAGTTAGCCTATCATTCATCTTCTTCCTTCGATCGCTTTTTGCTGATAACACACAAATTGCAAGCTACCAATCATAAGCAAGAAGGCTAAATGAACCAGAAAGTAACTTAAAGAATCAAAAAACAAGAAGATAGGAATATCCACTACCCTTGCCACAAAATAAGGGAAAAGTGAATGAATGCTCAACTCCTATGAAGGAAAGGATAATAACTGAGAAAATTTACGATATACCTAACTACAAACAAAAAGCATAGAAACCATTATTCCCAGATGAGCTGTTATCATTCAACAACAGGTTCAGTCTTCACACCCAAGCCCGTTGAAGATCAGTGAGTCTAAACCTCGAGGTGTTTTAGTTTCAAACAGAATTATCTCATCAAAATCATGTTAATCTATGCACCTGGCGTGTCCACCAAACTTAAATCTTCTCTTAATCAGTTTTACATATTCACTAGAAAATCACCTGAATTGTTTCATAGATCTAATGTAATCCAGTTTAACAATCCATGTCTCTTTCAATTAGTTGTGTTCTATGTCAGTCGGCAAATTTGTAGGCTTAGCAAATTAAGCCTGGTCCGACTGTTAGTAATCAGTTCCAGCCCATAGTTCAGCAGCCTAAGCCCATCCAAACCTACATTCGTAGGGGTAAGTGGGGAAAAGAACCATTGTTTCCACATACGCAGGTTGTTAGGCAAGCTATTGAGAGTTAGATATAGTAAGAGATTGTGTAGGGTGCAGCAGAATATAGACTTAACTTAGGAGAGAGGGAGGGATTCATTGATCATCTTAGACAGATTGTATTGGCCTGGGAATTGTTTTCTAGGAGGAACCTACTACTGTAATTCTATCTTATACGTAAATAATACAATCTCTATAGTTCTACCTATCAATTGATGCTTTCATTGAGAGGCCAAGTGGGTAGAGATTGTATGCACACTAGAATGGACGCTAGAGTATCCGTAGTAGAGGCGTCTCTCCGGAGGCAGGAATCGTCCCTCTTAGCTCAAGAGGGAATAGTTAAATCGCATGACACCACTTTGAAGGATCTTCGATCGCAGCTGGGCTCTTTGATGGCCAGTGTGGAGATGTTGTCCAAATCTCAGAATCTGCTACAGCAGGAGCTGAGGGATGGGTTTCAATCTTTGTTGGCCACAAACCCACAAAAACGGAAGGTGGGTGGTGAAGGAGGAGAACCGCCGGCGTCCCACCACGCGTCCTCTTCTGCTGGTGGCGATAGACCCAAGCACTCCTTCGGTTTCCGCTGGCAACGATAGACCCACGGGTGGACCGCAAGGAGTTGGACACCACCGACAAGGAGACGTGTCTTCGGCAACTACAAAACGTGCATGGGAGGAATATAGGAATGTCACACGTACGGTCGACCTCCCAGCTTTCCACGGGGATGACCCATTCGCTTGGGTCACGAGAGCTGAGTCATATTTTATGATCCATGAAATCCCTTCTGAGCTTCGTTTACCCATCGTTCAGATTTGTATGGAGGGTTCGAAGATGACTCTACATGAGTTGGACCCATTTATGACTTGGGAGAGGTTCAAGTGTTCATTGTTCGATCGTTATGGGGGCAAGGATGAAGGAGATCCGATAGAACAGTTAAAATCAGTATTCCAGCGAGGTTCAGTAGACGAATACATTGATGAGTTTGAAAGGGTGGCATTATAGATAGGCCATTTTCTAGAAGAATGGTACATGAGCTGTTTTTTGGGGGGCTTACATGAGGAAATAAGAAAAAGGGTTAGAACCCATGACCCTCCTACTCGAGCTTGGCTCATATCCATCGCAAGGATGGTAGAGAAGGAATTAGTTGGGGAAGGGGTAATACGACCAGGGGAATGAAAAAATTGATAAGACTCTTAATAGATTCAACCAAATACAGGAAATAGAGGATAAGTGGAGAAGAAAATGATAGATCTGTAGAAGTATATTAATAGTGGAAATGTCACCGATACAGC
>JANZLC010000201.1:27699399-27725702 GCA_026413385.1 Erythroxylum gracilipes
GATCTGCCCACCCCTTTTCTTCCTACTATACTGTTAATCATATCGGGTCTCAACAATACCCCCCCCCCCCCCAAATAAGCCACCTTGTCCTCAAGCTAAAGAAGGCCGTTGTGACCATTCTGTCGAGCACACACTACCTCATGGGTTAGAACTGGACCATGAGGATTTGGCTGAACCAGAAGCAATTTTGGCCTCACGAATGTCTCAGTCTAAAGGCGGCAACATTCTCTAATGGATTGTTCGATGGAGAGACAAGCCAGCTAAAGAGGCAACTTGGGAGGACGCAGATTTCATCAGAGGACAGTTTCCTTCTATCCACCTTGAGGACAAGGTGCCTCTTGAGGAGGAGGGAAGTGTTAGTAATCAGTCCCAACCCATAGTTCAGCAACCGTAGCCCATCCAAGCCTACATTCGTAAGGGTAAGATGGGGAAAAGAACCATTGTTGCCACATAGGCATGTTGTTAGGCAAGCTGTTGAGAGTTAGTTATAATTGTGTAGGGTGCAGCAGAATATAAACTGAACTTAGGAGAGAGGGAGGGATTCATTGATCATCTTAGACAGATTGTATTGGCCTGGGAATTGTTTTCCAAGAGGAACCTACTGCTGTAATTCTATCTTATATGAAAATAATACAATCTCTACAGTTCTACCTATCACCGACCTAGCTTGAAGTCAACCAACTAGGCCCAGATTGACCAGACTTCAAGCCGGACTTGGGCTGCAAAATAATGGGGTTTTGGTTTAACTTCTCAAAACGACATCATGTTGGTTTGTGAGAAAAAAAGGAACTCAATAATGTGTTGTATATAGAATTGATTTGCAAGACTACTACATCTCTATTTATACAAGGTATATGCAGAATATAATCCCTAGAAATCAGGAACTAAGTGCAGAATATAATCCCTAGAAATCAAGATTTTCCATATGCAAATCCCTAGAAATCAGGAACTAAGTTTCCCACAGTTTGCAAGTTTTAAAAAATCAAGACCAAAAAAAAGTCATTTTGGGAAGTAAAACCAAAACAATGTCACTTTGGGGGCGGCCCGAGCCCAGGGTCACATCAGATCGGGCCTACCCCCAGTTTAATTGTTCAACTCTAAATCAATTCTTGTAACACAAACTTTAAGTGTTGAACCTGCTCATATCAATTAACGTATGGAATAAATCATCAACTTGGCATGCAATGTCAGCTATATTCACTCCAAATAAATATGGAAAATATGTTATCCACAATAAGTCCAAAATGTTTGAACTTGAACATCTTATTAACATTTTTATGAAGTAGAGTCCTCTATCACTAACAACATAAACAGCACAGATCTTGGAAACTGTATCGACAATATTGTCATATACTTTTAAGCAAGCAAAAAAAAAAGGAAAAAGAGAAGGACAAAAATCCTACCATTATAAATTCTTAAAAGCAGACTTCTCCATTCAAGTGACCAAACTCAACAAAACAAAACGTAGGTAAACCAAGACAGACAACCTCTATGAATTATCCCAGCAAAATTAAAAAGTAAAGCTTGCTATCCTTTTAATGCTCTGCTGCATGTGCTTATGTACAAGCAATAATACCTAACTGGTTGAGCATTTTCAGCAAATAGGCATCAAGGCTGTGGAAAATAACTGAAAGCAGAGCTTGAAGATGTGTAATATCCATGGGGAGATTCAGGCCAAAGAATTGGTCCACAGTCTGCACGTAGCATAGATTGAAAGATCAGTTACAAAAGACACAAGCTACAATAACAAGATAATATCTGCTTAGTGGCAAAATTAAGTACAATGATTTACAGAAATTTTGCCAGCAAAAATGCCTATTTCATGCAAGTAAATATGCGGTGGATATATATTACTCTGATAGGTGATTTGCCCACTTAGATAAGCAGAAAACTAATCCTGAGAACATGAAGAATGGGGAAGCAGTCCAGTAATTTGTAACCTTTAAAAAGTAGCCTCCATTTGACCTATATGGATAATGAACTCACATGTATAATTACTACTAGAGAGCCAGTAGAGTCAAGTACGCATACCTCTTCTACCATCCTGAAAACTTCAACTACTGATGCTGCTTGTCTCTGATGGAGTGATAAAGGCTCCCAATTCTGAACATACAATATAAAAGTTCAATAGTTTTTTCGAGCCATCTTATAAGCCAATATCAGAAATACACACATAGGGAATCTATGCCCCTCAACTGTCTATGCACCATAACTAGGAGGATATTATCAAGTAACAAAATTTCAATACTTATCAACAAGGCAATATACACTTATCCAACTACAAAAGAATCAAGAAAAAGTTTAATAACTGAAATCAAGTTTATTTTTAATTTACACATATAAAATGCCTGAAACCACTCGTAACTTCAAGCATGAGAGATCATTTTAGCCCCTATTGAGATATATGGACAGATAGCTTGGTATAAAAACAGAGTGAGAGAAAGAAGATAAAAAGGTAAATTTCTATCAACTTGCACTTCATTCACATATATGGTGATGTGTTGCCAAAAGCCTTCTATTGCTAGCTGTTAAACAAATGTGATTTCAAAACCATGAAGTCATGTTATACACTTAACTTATACACATGATAGCAACATTCTTCCATTGGATCATTAACCATTGCCTATCATGTTTTCGTATATTTTTCTCCATCTCCAGTTTTTAAAAATAATCTGTCCAGAACAAAGCCCCAATTTAGCTGACATATGCAAAGTACATAACTAACCTCAATTTCAAAGGCTCGTCCAGTCCATTCCAAGATATGAGTGTTCTGAGATATCACCCAATCAAGGATGAGTGGTTTAGAAATTTCTTTGATCTGCAGGCACCATAGAGAATCAATATATCAATAAATCTGGGAAATGGAATCAAATTGAAGTATACACATATTAATTCAAGCCAGTAAAACAAAGCTCTCAACTTCAGCAACTTTTAGCATAGAATAATTTATTAACTGCCAACATTGTCAGCGTTGCATCCCCAGAACATCCATCATGGAAAATTCTTCACTACAAGCTTAGAACGTGCTACCCAACCAAGCAGTCGAGAAAAGATCAGCACTATTAGAATGGGCCAATAGAGCCTCTTCTTCCATCTCAAGCGATCACTTTCTTCAAGGCAATAATTGACAGTAACATGAAAAAATCAAGCCAGATAAACTAACAAGGTAACTGTAGATAATCAAGCCCAACCATTCCAGTGAGAAGAATCATTCTAGGTCAATTCATGAGAAAAATATTGTTCAGCAATCTGAAACTAGTCCAGAGCAAAATTCACCCACAACAAAGTTGATTACTTCAGCTCAACGTTTTATCCTCCCTCCCACGGATCTCACAAGCCATCCATCAAATGGAACCTTATACAAGATAAAACTTTCCTTCTTTTCTTCTTTGCAAAGAGACTACTAGTAAACTAAAGACATTACGGACATCAACCCCTAGGAACAAGAGCCGCCTTCGTAGGCAACAAAAAGGTTCAAAATGTCAAAGACAACCTGCATGCAAAAGCTTCTAGCTCTAATCAAATAGCCGAGAGAATGAAGCAAATGGATATCATTTTTAGTTCCTGATCAGGTCTGGCTCCACTCAACACACAATGTTCCCCTTGTCCTCACTGTCTTTCAAACATCAATGAGCCCCAATATATTAGCAACAGGGACATTTTTGGTCACCAGCATCATTTCTAGAACCAATTTTCTTTGGATCTGACCAGGATCTCATTAAAGGACAATATCGCAGAAGTAGCATCTACTATAAAAATAGTGTTTGTGATCTTTGTGGAGCAAAACAAACTTGACCATTCAGGGTACAACCAAAGAAAATAAGGAAGTACACATATAAACAAAACATTGTCAGGGAGATATCATGTGATTAGATGATTAAACAGTAAAAGGATTCCAACTTATCAGAAACAAAAAATTATCTACATATGCAAAGTGAAGCCATGGATCTTACAAGAATTCATAGTCTAAATAGATCCTAACCTGATAATGACTCATATCTTGATTGACAGAATCAAGCATCTTATTTGCTTCTGCAACTGATGTATAGAGTTGAGTCAGGTAATGATCCAACATGTCAGCTGCTGAGAGCACAGCTATTACATCCTCAAAAAGAGATGAAACCTCGTTGAGGAAAGGTCTCTGCATATTAACACAAACGGATTCTACTATAAGTAGACTAGCACTACCAGAGCAAGACTAAGAAAGTATTGACTACATCAACATGCAGTACAAACCAGTTTTATCCCATAAAATTCATGTAATAGCACCACGGAGATCTTCAAAGATTCAGGACAGAAATCACGTAGCACTGGGTAAAACATGGTGAATTCTCTCTCCGCAACCAACTTCAACTCATTCGCAAGAATGGCCAACGGGTGTAGTTTTCCTACCTTAGTTTCAAGATCCAACTTACTGAATGTCTAGGAACGATAGAAAATCAAATCAATATGACCATACGAGGAGTCCAGCAAAAGGACCAAAAGCACAATTAAATTTGAGACAACTGATAACACAAATGAAGATGTAATGTTATATAAAAAATGAAAATCAGCGGATATGTAAAACTAGATGCATCTTACCCGCCTGCATGCACCTTCAGTTGACTTCTTCACATAAAATTTAATTTTTCCTGAAGTATAATGATGCGAATAATTCAACCTTATTAACTGCAAAGAAGGAAACTCTTTTCTATAAGACAAAAGTCAAGAACAGTTCCAGTATTCTTTTTCCACTGCAACAAATTCAGTATCCACTCTGACATCGTCTAATACCCTACTTTGTTAATTTGAGGATATTTTAAAATTTTACTAGAGTAACACAAAAAGGAAGTCACGAAGCATCAATTGTCAAAATGTGGAATTATCAGAAGAAAAGAGATCCAATTATAGCATGTCTAAAAATCCATTAGATGTCTATTTCTAAAGGATCACCTCCTTACTCCCAAGAACATAAAGATGATTAAGAAAGTTTAGACATCGTTTACAACCCATCAACCAGGGGTAGAGTAAAGGGTTGGTCAATAATTACAAGGAACAGCCTCTCAACAACCAGTCAAAAGAACAGCTTCATCATATTAACTTGATATGATAGTTAATTTTCAAAATAATAGATTGCCACCACAAAACGAAAATAAATGAATTTGCAACCTAGTACCAAACCTGAAAATTTTGCCAAACAGGCTAAACATCTAAAAACACCAAACTAAGGTTGAAGTGGCAGAGTACCACTGTTAATAATTCAGATAAAAAAAATTATATCTTGAAAGCAGCAACATCAAACCTTAGTTTTACCAGAGTCATCACTAGAAAGAACTCCAACCTCCGAAATCAATGACATTATCATTCTGAAATCTGAAGGTCTCTGAAATAGGAAAAGGAAAAAAAGTTCCAATTAGAGGCTTAACCCCATAAATAGAAAATTAACATGAAAAAAAAGAAAAACAATATTCAATAAAATGAAACATAAGCCGATTTGAATTAATTTGACAACAATATATAATTCTACTGCAGTGAGCCTCTTCACAAAATATGACTTTTAACATATTTACAATTTTAACCAAGTTAAATTGATAAAAGAAACCATATAGAAGTTTCAACATTAAAAAAAGACGAAAGAAAAACAGGATTCTCTTGCCACAAAATATGACTTTTAATATATTTACCATTTTAATCAAGTTAAATCACAAATTTGAACAATCTTATATTCTTAACCACAGGATAATGATGTTCAAATTCAATAGAATAGTATTAGATGTGGATAGCTTTTGCAGCTTTGGGTGTAAGAATAGGAGCAAGTACAACAGTCATGTAAACGTCAGACTCAATATAAAAATCAGTACAACAATGGGGAAAAATATATATTTCTAAGGATGGTACAGAAAACCATAGGTTTTGATTATTGCGAAACAATTAATGATAATCTACTCTGGACTACTGGTTCTTTAACTCCACTTAGACTAAACAAACAATGACCTTTGAAGCAATGAAAACCACTATGGAGCACCAGAAGACACTCAGAGAGAATGTAAAAACATTCATTTGTAACATTAACACCATTAGACACATTTATTATAAGGTTACCATAGAACAAGATGCCATGAGCCTATTAAAGATTAGAAATTCACCTGACTGAAATGCAGATGATAATCTTGTATTTGATGGTCACACCAACTGCTTATCAAGAGTAAGACAGCCTCAACCAGAGATAATTTCACTTCGCCTCCATTGCATTGCCTCAAACATACTAGGCTTTTCATATACAGACCCTCTTTTTCATCATCTACTACGGCAGATAGAAGCTTTTGTACCTCATGAACTGCAAATTGTAACAGGTTACCCCCATCTGTCCCCACAAACTTCAACACGAAAATTCCATTAGAACAAACTGTAGCATGCACCACACTGAAACTTATAATGATACACTGAAATTAAACAGCACAACAAGAAAATAACCCACCATACAGGGGTATTCTTATTATGAAATCCGCAAACATTTTCACCACACTGCATACTCTTGTCATCAGACATCAAATTCAAATCAGCTAGCACAATATGCATGAGCAGTTGCAAGATTCTAAAAGAATGCAGTATTGTTGTCTTTCTCAGGAACAGCATTTAAAGGACTTTATATTTTAGCCAACATATGATAAGAAATCATATACTACGGAGCATTTAAGCAATAAATAAGATGGTTACAAAATCATTCATACAGTACAAGACTCTGCAGATAAAATAGCACAAAGAAGTCAAGTATACCTGTTGGAAAAGGCTATATGCGTATAATGCATTATGCAGTTTCTGAGTGATGCCTAAAGTGGACCAGGTCAATTTTATAAGTGATAGGATCTCATCAGCTTCCTGATTAAATCAGTATGTACATACGTGTCAATCAGATTACATCAACAATGATATGCCAAAGAAATGCTTAGATGAAATGTGGACAATAGATAGTATACCTGTATTAGCTGACCTTCATCAAGAATGTCAAAAACACTACCAAGCAATTTCTGATAGAGTCTGAGGTTCAAGGGATAACCAGCAGTCCAATAAAAAGTTTCACCTTCCATATCAAATTTTCCAGGTAAGGAAGAGACTTTTTCTGCTACCTGCCTAATAGATGCCAGAACAGCAACGCGTTCAGAGGGAGAAATTGAGTCCCAATCCTGCCCCATTTAAATTTATATTAGGAAATAAATACAAACTCTTTCCGTTGCAGCATGCATGGCATACTTACAAAACTCCAAGCATACCTTTGAGTCTCTGATCATTGCAACATAGTTTCTGATAGTCAAATATTCATCTTTTTTAGAAGTGGCAGAAGAACAAAGAAGCTCCTCTAAAATATTAGCCTACAATATAAGTTGCAAACAACAAAGGTTAGAACAAAAAGAATTAAGTTTTTTTCTTCACTGCATCAAGTGACCAACAGGATTACGTTGTAAATTCTGTTAGAAAGTTGATAGATTGACACCATCTATTAACCTCTTTGTCCCTTGGAAAAAACAATTGAAAATATTGACATAGTTAACATTCTTATCCAGCCATGCCATTTTGATAGAACACTACTAATATGCCTGAAACATTTTTTCTCACGAATGTGGGCAAGAAACAAAGCCATGCAGCATGCCAGTGCCGACTTTGTTTTCTTTGAAATTTGTGATTGCATTTAAGGGCTTTGGGCAATCACAACCAAGGCCACGCCAGCACTGCATTGTCTCAGTAAGACACTAAGCTCATAATTGTTAAAGTCTAAGCAACAGACAGGCCAGAATCAGAAGTTCAAACACAATGGGTATAACTAAGACAGATTAAACAGAAACAACCATGATGTACATATGAACGCATTTCAGGCATAGTCACATATGGACAATCAATTCACTAATTGTCAATCAATGAAATTCTTTATACAAATTTATGTGATATTTGAGAAGAGGAGCTTAATGAAATTAGAGCAATCATGACCTGTCTACTCTTCCATTTCATATAAGACTTCTCATGGAGAAAGTCAGACTTGAATATTCCACCCAAAAGTCCCAGTGCAATATCTGGAAGAAAAATTTGTCCTTGCAACCTCCTTGCTGCCAGCTGCATGAAATTTCTCCTTATGCATGCATCCATGTCTTCTGAAATCTAGTAAAAATGCATACTCCACTCAAACTTTGAGCATTGATTAAACACAGAGAAAATGAGAACAAAGTAACAAACAAAGTCGCTTTTGGGTACAGAAGTTGATAGCATAGTCAAATTTAGAGTCAATTTGATAAGAGAAATGCAAGTGCCAATTATATAACTGGACAAGAATTTTGGCTGACATCTTTTGAATACTTTTCTCTTGTCCCTCTTTCTTTCATTCTCTTTTCTTTCATGGAGGGTTGGTTCTTTTGTTGAAGAGTGTCACAATAGAAGAGACGAAAAAATAATACGAAATGTAGAAACAAAGTTTATAATGTCTAACGTTTACATTAGTCCATAATGTTGTTTTTCTCTTTTTTTTCTTGGGGATGGTTAATATTAGTTGCAGAAGTTGGCAGTTGGAAAAAAAAAAGAAATATGAAACTTGAAAGTATAAAGCAATGATCGTAAAACCCCATTATTTCTTCAAAACATGTCAATCAACCTCTAGAAGAAATATCCACCAAGGGGAAGCATTGTTCGTTTCTTTTCTTCTATTCTTAACCGTAATGTCAACAATAAACAACAAATATAAAAAAGGCAGTAAATATTAGATCAGTCATATTTACCAAGTTCACCTATCAACTATCTTATATCCATATCATAAGATTTAGCACCACTTACATGATAAGTTTCAAAAACACATTTTACTTGTAGCATTTGCACGACATAGGCAAGGAAGGCATGGTGATGCCAGAAAGTTAAGAGTGGCAATATGAGAGAGGCAAAGAACTCACCTGCATCTGAGCACGAACAACATTCATGAGATCTGAATGTCTTCCCAAAGATTGGGAATGTAATTTGTCCTTCTTGCCCTTCAACCTTAATAAACGATTAGAACTCTTTTCTTTCTTTTTGTCCTCAAACATGCATATTTCATCCCTAGCATACAAAGAACAGTTTACTTGAATGTATAAGTACGTGAGAGAAAGAGAAGAACTAATTCCACATCAAGTCACAAGTTATGCATGCAATTTTAAACACTTGCACATAAGAGAACATGTGCTTATGCAATTAAATCATACACAACCAAATATGCAATTAAATCTTGCTTGTCCTGACATGCAGGACAGCATCACAAGCCCTGCTACTACACTTGAGTCTGTGTGTACGACTGAGTGAGAGTGAGTGAGTGTGTGTATGTGTGTGTGTGCATGTGTACGTATGTGTGTGTGCGTGAGAGAGAGAGAGAGAGATTACCCAGACAGAAAGACAGTTATGATCAATAGTTCATAAGCTGATTCCCGCAAGTCATCGTCAGATAATCCTTCAAAATTCCTGGAGTTATGCATCAGTTGACTCGAGGGATGAAAAGCAATGGATTCGGTAAACAAACACATATTTTCCGAGTATGCTTCCCTTAAGTTCACACACGTCAGAAATCTCACACAAAAACAATGAGAAGCTGTGTTCTAAATACCTGTACTGAGGCTAGGCAATGCAATTTCAGGAATTTCTGAATTTCCTAAAGGTCTAGTAGGAATATATGCTGACGCTTTATTATATCTAGGACTGCTTCCATCTCCATTCATCGAGGCCTTCTCAACTGGAAAAGGATCCCCCGGTCTCGACCTAGGAAAATGATTAGCATTGCTTTTCACATATATTGGCGGTGGCATGCGCCTAGGTGGCGAGCCCGTTAAATCTGGGTTAGAAACAAGAAAATAGGAGTTCCCCGCCTGTGAAGAGATCTGTAATTAAGACGAAATTGTTAGGTTTAATAATTCCGTCCAGCTAATTCCAGAAAGAAGAAACAAATACTTGCAAAAATCGAGTTGAACTCATCAAATGCTTAATATGCATGGCATTGACAGCATTATTTCAGAAAACAAAAACAAACTAGATAAATAATTCTCCGTCGAATTTGCTAGTGCTTTTATTCATCTTTCCTTACCGTGACAGGATAGGCAGATTCGGCCAAGTATCTTTTAGTCGCTTCATTTAAGTCGAGAACTCCATCTGCAGCAGAATTAACCAAACGTAACAATCATAGTCCTCAGCCGCTCTCTCACAGATAGACCAAACAACGAAAAAGAAAACAGAACATCTAAGCCAACGTGGATTATACAGATTTTAGCATTTCTTCACAAGTCGCTTCACAGAATGAAAAAAGAAGAGTAAGAGGGGGAGAGAGAGATCATTACTTGGTTGCAGAAAACTATTACCGAGACAAACAGTTGAATTCAGCTCAGGCAAATCTAATTAATTCATCAGCATAGAGCTTCTTTAGCATCTAAGCGTGTTTTCTACACTGTTTTTGGTTTCTAAGCTATTTTCCTCGGTTTTCTCAGGAACCAAACAAGGCAGAAATGATGCCCACTTTACCTGACTTAACGCACTCAAGTATATGATCGGCGCTAAGACGATCAAAATCGATGTTAGCGAGAGAATCAGCGGGACCAGAAGGAGTTCGGAGCTCTTTGATCAAACCAGAAGACAGGAGAAACTCAATGAGTTTCCGGCGATCGTGACGGTACCTTTCTAACAGAGTTGATTGCTCCATCTACAAGGATAAAGCATTTTGCAGCTGGAACTGGAAGTGGTTTTGGTTCAGAGAACTGCGGGTTCTAGAGAAGCGCGAAAGCAGACCAAGGAAAAAGGCTGCTCTGCCTCTTTTTGACTGGGATTAGAATATGCCTGCTGCTTTTGAGTTCAAATTTCTATTTAATATTACGATATTTTATCTCATATATTTCAATCATTCACTTATAAAAATTTTGTGTAAATTCGTATAAATAAATAGTTAAAATTTATTAAACAAAATAAAATATTATAATATTAAACAAAAGATACCTTCATACTGCTTTGGGTTTTTAATTTTACTGAGATTAAAATATCCCAGCTGTCTTTGGGTTGTTCATAGGTTTTTGGCCCCCCAAGGTACTCGGTCCCTCCAGTCCAGTCCTCCACCTCCTATCGTTATAAGCCTACAAATTTATGCATTAATATTTCTAAAGTTTAAATTAAAATAGAAAATATTTGCATTAAAGTGAAATGTGTGACTTTCAGATGTGCCTTAACTTTTTGACAAATACAAAAATTTTAGAAGTTAATTGGTGTCAAACAGGGATATAGGATCGTGCAGGTCTCGCACTAGTCGAAGACTTTTTAAATTTAGAAGCAAATCAACGCTGGTGCTAGGTGTGGATAAGAGCTAGATTGGTGACAAGAATTTTTGAGGATGCACGAAATTAAAGTTTCAATGTCTGCGAAAATAGTCTTAATGACCTTAAGCTTTCGTGGAAAATAAAATTTTGGTGTACTTAAACCTTTTGTATATAATTTTAAGCTATAAATACCTTGATAAAGATTTTGAAAGGTAAAACCTTTGGAAGATTGCCAAGATTATTGTCATTTATTCTCACACATCATCTTTTTCACAATAATAAAATAAATATTTCTCTTTGTCTATAACCTGACTTAATATTGTAAATTCTTATTTCGTTTGTGCAGTAACTTGCATCAAAGCAATTGGTATCACAATAATTGGTATTAGGTTTTGATGTTAAGATATTTCTTCACAAGTTCAATATTGAGAAATTTAATTTCACCATGTAGAAGGTAAAGATGAGGGTGATTCTTGTTTAATAGGTATATGCAGCAATGTCAGATACAAAAGAAAAATTGATGGAGAATTTTATAACATCAAAGAAGGAAGAGATTTTGTTAAACGTGCACAAGCAATACTATTGAGTTTGAGTAACGAGGTCCTAAAAAAGGTGGCTAGTTGTTTCATTAGGAAAACAACTTAAAGTAAATGTATGTATCAAGAAAAGGGCTTATTAAAAAAAGAGTCGTTTATTTACTGTTCATTTTCTCTGAAACCATCCTTCTGTGCACTTTTATTCTGCTACGCGAAAACTCGATGGTTGCTCTGACTTTTGCTATTGTTTACGCCTGATTTTCATATCCAACATCTTTACTTCTGGCGTACAAACACTTAGATAAACCAGCCAATCTCCTATTAGCATTCATAAACTCAGATTCTTCACGAGCTGATCTTACCTCACTTGGCACCGCCGGATACGCCACTAAGAAAGTCAGAATACGAGAAAGGAAGGAGGACCCGCCTCCTTCCCCTACTACCCCGACTACTCTCCCTCACAACTACAGCGCTGCAGTCATTGGTAACCAAGTCCCTGAAGCTGCTGGAGCATTAGACTGGCCAGATGAAGACCCTGTGGAAATTGAAGGAGACATCACTATGGTTCAAGGAACATTTGGACTAGGAATTGAATTGTCCAACTCCCTTAAAGGTAGGCTAGACAAGCGCTGGGCAAATGCGGTCATTGTCAAGCTTCTAGGACGCCACATCGGCTTCAACATGCTCAAACTCAGGCTTTATACAATGTGGAAGGTAACTGGACCTATGAAAATTAATGACCTAGAGAATGATTTCTTTTTATCAATTTTATGCAGGAAGAAGATTACCTCTATGCTCTCACGCAAGGGTCATGGGTGATCCTGGGACATGCCCTCTCCGTTCAGCCCTGGAATCCTAACTTCCGACCCCACTCCCGTTAAGTATCACACGTGGTTACTTAGGTTTGCTTTCTCGAATTATCCGTTGCTCGCTATCACCCATCTATCTTACGAGCCCTTGGAAATCTAATCGGAAGCACAATCAAAATCGATACAACAACGCAACAATCACAGCGAGGACGATATGCAAGGGTAGCAGTAGAAATAGATCTAAACTCACCTCTCCGATATATAGTAGAATTGGACGGCGAACACATCAAAGTCGCATATGAAGGCCTTCCTCCAATTTGCTTATCATGCGGGCGGATAGGACATGAGACCGCGCGCTGCCCTTCACGGACCACTATCTCTCAGGCGCCAGGCGGTTCCTCGGAGCAGTAGCCAAAGAACACCTCAATGGAAATACGTATGTCCCCAACGTCCACCGCACCTCCCAACGCAACGTACGGCCCCTGGATTCAAGTCCAGTGACGGAGTCGTCATACGCCCAACAGCACGCTAGCAGTAAGAGACAGGCATAACATCACCAACTCCGAAGGATCCCATGGCCCGCACTTCCAGGCGTTGGTTGAAAACGCTCCTACCTCCCTCATCCCAAATCCATCCCCAGCGCCAAAGAACCTTTTAGACGCGACTTGCTATAACATGGGTCCTCTCAGCAGACGACGCACAAGGCGCAAGTTAATGGACGGAGAACCCTCGGGACTGGGCCTTCACTGCGTGGGTCGAGCAAGCACCAGACTGGAGTCTCCATAAACCAAGCCAGCTCTTCCTACAACCCATTAACCCAAGATTTACAAGGCCAACACCAATCTGACTGGGTAAAAAGCTCGTAGGAACCAGCACATCAACTATTAACCACGTGGCCATTTCTATATCCTCTCACCATGATCTAATAATCCACGACACCTCTCTCGCCATTCATATGACTGAAGACATGCCCTGTGGTAGAATGGAGGAGGACATACATGATGACGCATTACTTCCCTCCCCACTAACCAATAAACACCTCCTGCCTCCTGCTAGGCCACCAGACATTCAGGACAATCCTACCTCGGACAATGACAGCACAATTGTCATAGATTCTCCCAAGGATGAGACAGCATCGCATCCTGTGACTGCCCCTGTTGAGGGACAGACCAAAGACTTGGTCGGCCCACAATCCTCGTAGAGGCTATCTTCCTTTTCGGACTTTATTATGTCAATCTTTATATGGAATTGCCAAAGGGCTGGTGGCAAGACATTCCAGCCAATTCTCAAGAATTACATCCGGATTCATAAACCTATCCTAGTGGTACTGGTAGAACCACGCATTAGCGGAGTCCGCGCATAGAAGATTATCAGGAAATTAGGTTTTAATCAATCCTTCAGAGTGGAGGCTGATGGATTCTCTAGAGGCATCTGGATTTTATGGCACACCGACATTACCATCCAAATTCTATTAGCTCACCATCAATTTATTCATGCTAACATTACCTGGGTGCAAACCTCTTTCGATTTCTCTATCATCTATACCAGTCCTACCTATCTGCTTCAGCATTTCCTTTGGACACATTTGCGTCAAATTGCACATGTCACCATTAAACCTTGGTTATTGGGTGGGGACTTCAATGCCAAATTAGAAAGACAAGATCAACGATGCAGTTCAGACTCCACTCCGGTGTGAGCACTCAATTCCGGGATTGTATACAAGACTGTCACCTCCAGGATATTGGTTTTATAAGACCCAAATTCACCTGGAGGAGAGGACAAATTCTCTCAAGACTTGATCGCGCTTTCTGTTCTAACCCTTGGATGTTTGCTTTCCCAACCACGATAGTTACCCACCTTCCTTTCCTTAAGTCTGACCATCAACCTCTCCTCGTGACACTCGCCCAACCTACATCACCTTCCCCTTCCCCTCAGGCCTTCCGATTTCAATTTGCTTGGTTGACCCACGACCAATTTGCCCAAACTGTTAAGGACAACTGGAATCCTAATCTGACGGAAGTCTCTAGTGCGCTCAAGAACCTGGCGGCCAAACTTCAACAGTGGAATTGCTCTACTTTTGGCAACATCTTTCAGCGTAAGAAGAGACTCATGGCTCACCTATGGGGCATTCAAAAAATACTGGAAGAAGAGGACTCTGAATCTTTGCGAGACCTAGAGACGTATCTACAACATGAGCTAGAACAAGCCCTCCTTCAAGAGGAACTATTCTGGCATCAAAAATCTAGAAGTCAATGGGTAGCTCAAGGAGACAAAAACACTAAATATTACCATGTCGTCGCTACAGGCCGAAGACGTAAATTGCATTGTAACTCCCTTCAAGACGAAGATGGATGCGAAAGTTCGGATCTAATCTGTATCAGACGGATATCCCAGACATTCCTTGAAAAACTTTACACAGCTGATCCTTCGACCCTAACTCATCCTCTTCCCTATGGCCTTTTTCCTTCTCTCCTTCACCAGGCTACTTCTGATCTGGAAGGCCCAATCACCCTCGAAGAAGTTAAAACAGCCTTTTTTGACATGGATCCCAACAACACCCTAGGAATTGATGGTTTTAATGCTCTAATTTTTAAATCCCAATGGGAGCACATCGGACCTGCTATCATTCATTTTATCCAGAGAATGTTTCAACATGAAATCTAGGAGCACGCCCTGAATCGTACTATCTTGGTCCTTATACCGAAGACCCCATCCCCTAAGTCATCATGCAATTCGGGCCTATAGCTCTTTGCTCAGTCATTTACAAAGCTGTTACCAAAATTGTCGTGAACCGGTTGAAACCTTACCTAGACAACCTTATCGCCCCAAATCAATGCAACTTTATCCTAGGAAGGTTAATCGTCGACAACATTATTACTTATCGCCCAAGAAATTATCCATTCCATGAGAAGGAAATTAGGAAAGACAGGGATCTTGGCTATCAAGGTGGACCTAGAGAAAGCCCACTATCATCTTTCTTAGGATTTTATCCACGACACTCTCATAGATATTAGGCTCCCGAACTCTTTGATAAACCTCATCATGAAGTGTGTGTCCACGGCGACAATGCAAGTTAATTGGAACGGGGTACCCAGTGAGGTGTTTACTCCTACTAGAAGAATACGACAAGGGGATCCACTTTCGCCTTATCTTTTCGTGCTATGTATGGAAAGATTGGGCCATCTCATTAATATCTCTGTCTCTCAAGGCAAATGGAAGCCTATCAAATTAAGCCGACCAGGCCCCCCTTTATCTCACATTTTTTTTCACCGATGATCTCATTTTATTCTCTGAAGCTTCTTTTGACCAAGTTTCGATCATTCACGACACCTTGAGTAGGTTTTGCCCAGCCTCGGGGCAACGGATCAGTCAGGACAAATCTCGATGCTTCTACTCCAAGAACATACACTACTCAGTAACACACGATCTTGGAAGAGATTTGGGCTTCAAGCAGACAACAGATCTTGAACGATATCTTGGAGTTCCATTGTTGCACGAAAAAGTCAATAGAAGAACATACCAATATATACTTGACAAAGTGCAACACCATCTGTCAGGATAGCAAGCCAATCTTTTATCGTTTGCAGGATGAGTCACCTTGATCCAGTCAATTATTTCTGCGCTTCCTATTTATACAATGCAGACAGTCCGTCTTCCTCAGAGTTTATGCGACGCATAGGAGAAAATCATGCGAAAGTTCTTATGGAGCTCCTCACCCGATAATTGTAAGATTCACCTTGTTCACTGGGACAAAGTATGCCAACCAAATGAGCTAGGTGGGCTTGGGATTTGCAACATTAGAGCCACCAATGACGCCTTACTTACAAAATTAGGATGGGTAGTGATCTCTAAACCTCAAGCTTTATAGGTAGAAATTCTGTTTGCTAAGTATAACTTTGACACCAATAACATCCCTACCTCCATTCATACCACAGGAGGCTCTATGGTTTGGAGGAGTATTAAAGCTATCTAACCCAATATGATACAGGGCATGAAATGGATGATCTGTGACGATTCTAAGGCTCGTTTCTGGCTAGATTTGTGGATTGCAAACGTGGGACCCTTTTTCCCCCATGCTAATATTCCAATTCCACAATCTGACCTTGATCTTTGGGTTCACCATTTTGTAGATAACTTTGGTAATTGGCATTGGGATGCACTTCAAACTTTGCTTCCCCCTTCTATTTGTCTCTCCATTATGGGCACTTTATCCCCCAAGTCTTACCTAGGGACAGACAAGCTTATATGGGGCCCATCGACTACTGGGCAATTCACCACAACCTCAGCATACACTATGATTATGGAGTAAACTTCCTCTCATTCCAATAGCCTTTGGAAGCCCATATGGCACTGTCCTGGCCCCCAACGTATCCGATCCTTCCTTTGGCTCCTCGCGCAAGACCGCCTTCTCTCTACTCAACAACGCGTACGTAAACATCTTACTACGAGCGTGGACTGCTATCACTGCCATACAGAAGAATCTTTGCTCCATGTTGTACGCGATTGCCCCAGAGCGCGTAGCCTATGGCTTACTTTCCCCCTCCAAGCCATTGCTCCTAACTTTTTTAACCCTGATCTCCAGGATTGGCTCACCCTAAATTTCCAACAACATCGGTTGGTTTCTAGTTTTGACTGGCCAATTATCTTTGGTAGTGCCTGCTGGTTTCTTTAGAAATGGAGAAATATGGCCCTCTTTGACTCTCAATTCTTATAGTCGTCTTCTCTTGCAACCCTTGTCCTTAACTATATCCGACAAATCCACCAGTCTTCCGCCTAGCAAATTCGAGCCTGTCTTGCTCCTCGACCTCATTACAAACAACTTATTGGGTGGTGTCTGCCTATCCCTGGATGGGTAAAACTGAACATCGACGGTGCATACAACAACGCAAACCCCTCGGCCACAGCAGGTGGACTTATTCAGGATAACTTTGGTGATTGGCTTGGCGGCTTTGTACAAAACATCAGTTGGTGCTCCCCGGTCTCGGTGAAACTTTGGGGAGTATTTTTGGGACTGAACTTAGCTTGGGACCTTGGCTTTCGACGCGTGGTACTTGAGCTGGACTCTCTCGTGGTCAAGAATCTCCTATCTGACACAACACACTAGACAATGTCGCTCAACCCCCTCGTCTTGGGCATCAATGAATTATTCACCCGAAACTTGGTCGTTCTTACCCACCATACTTACAAAGAGAGAAATCATTGCGCGGATTGGCTCGCCAACTTTGTAGTTAATTTTGGTACCAGGGTTACCACTCTTGAAAGTGCACCTTCAGGGTGTGCCACTATCCTTCTAGAGGATATGACTGGGGTTAGTTTCCCTTGAAGGCTCTTGTAATTTGTTTTGTTTTCCCTCCTTGTAATTAAAAAAAACAACTTAAAGTAAGTATTAGAAGAAATCACTTTTGAATCATTTATATCAAAAGCATTGCTTGTGTACTTTAATGATGATAAAATGTATCGAGGAGAAAGATCACATTAATAATTTTAATTGAATTATCTTAGATTTACAAAGTATTGGAATTAAAATTGCGAATGAGGACTAAGTCATAATCCTTTTTATATGAGAATTCTGATAATACCTTATTGAATGGTGGAGACAATTTCTAATAGTAACGCAAATGATGCTCTACAGTCTAAAGAATTAAAGAGAAAAAGAATGTAACATATATGAATCAGTTATAGGTCTAATTATTAATAGATGGGAAATAAGAAAAAGGAAACTAAAAATATGAGTAAATCACAATGTAAATAGAATGCTAAAGTTGTTTGAAACTTAAAAAAAGTATAATTTAAGAGGGACTATCCACAATAAAAGAATAGAAACTAGAAAAGGAAAATAAATAGAAAAGTAAGTGTTGCTATAATTAAGAGTTCTGATGAAGATGATAGAAGAGACAGTAATGTTTTAATTATAAGTAATTCAAATTCTACAAACTAGTGACTAGTAAACATTGAAGCATCTTATTATATAACTTTCAATATGGACTAATTGTATTCTTTTAAAGAATGGAATGGTAATGTCAAATTGAGTAATGATGGAGTACTTGTTATGAAAGACAGTGGTTCAGTACAGATAAGAACGCATGATGGAATTGTTAAAACAATGGATGTTTGGTATGTTCTTAAACTCTAGAAGAATTTGATATATGAATTTTTTATAATCATTTCAGAGATGCAATTTATCATTAGCTTACAAATAAGAAAAAAGCGAATACGCATAATTCACACTCCTCTCATACGGCGTTTAGGGACCAACAATTTATTTGCTTGCCATTCTTGTATAATCTATTGTAGCTTATCCAATTATTTTGTAGCAAACTCAATTATTACAAGCCTTACACTAAGCTCTTACTACCTAAAAAGTAATGTTAGGTCACCAATAACTTTTTATACGCTAAGGATTTCTAGAACTCATTTGTCGTGGGATCTTCTCCATTAATACACAACCATTCTTATACCTCATCAAGTTTTTCAATGGAATAAAGGAGAGAAGTAGCGAAGGTTCCCTAAAATAAGTTCTATAGATTTAAGGTTTCAGGGGTTTAAAACTCGAATTTGGGGTTTTAGACCATTTTAGGATTCATATCAGCCACTTAATTACATGGTTTATATGGACCTCTAACTTTAAAAAATTCACAAAAGCAAGATGTAAAATGTTAGGTCTTTTTTGGAAACTAACAAAAGTAAGGGTTTAACTTAAATTTTGGTAAAAATCTTAAAGGATAAAACATACAGTTACCCATTAGCCTTTCTCTCTTTAGTCATTTTTTGTATGTAACCTATTAGGTTGCTTTAAAAAAACCTATTAGGTTCATAAATATATTAGTAATTTATATAAAATATCGTACATTATATTTATGATTAGATAAATTAAAATCTTTTGATTTATAATTCTCTAATTAAACAAATTCTATCTATAAATCAATATTGGTGTCTAGTAACATATTATGATCACTCAAATATTAAGAATGTCAAAATAGTTTTGAATGACCTTTCAACATATTTTTCGTGTAATTCAATCTTTTTATCATATAATATTTCAAATAAACATAGAGTATGATGTTAATATTTATTCTATTTGAGTATAATTATAATTCCAATATTAGTAATTTATTTTAATGATATTTGAAAATAAGTTTCAAAATGTCATTCTATCTTGGTAAATGATTTTTCAAAACAATACTAATAGAAAATAATATAATATTTTTCTTAATTACTTGGAGATGATAAATCTTATATTGATTACTTAACTACCTCCATATAATTCAAGCCATGTCCATTGACTATCAATTAAGTTACACTGACTAGGATAGGTCCTTAGTAGCATCAAAATATAACAATCCCAATATAAAATAATTTAAAGATCTCAAGTCAAATAATCATTTATATATTCATCACAATGAGTATTTTTATATACATATAAGTAACTTTTTATATTGAATTGTTATACAAGAGCCTCAAAAAATAATGTTTTCATCTTGTCCTATCAACTTTAAGGTGTATGAAGTTTCATATTTGATTCTTTAAGCATAAGCGAGACCCTTTAAGAAAAGCATGAAAAAAAGGCTCGAATGGTACGATCCTTCTGTCACCCTAGAATGAAAGGGGTAATCTTATAGTTCTTGGTTTGTGAAGATACGTTGTTAGGTGCTCCAATTTATTTTCCCATTAAGGTCGAATCCAAACCTGTGCTAAAGAGATAGTTGTCCATCCAAGTTGTACATAAGACTTTCATCAAGTACGACTTTCCACATAATTCTATACGTATTGATTAAATTAAGTATAGAATTTTGTTTACTCACTTTAAATTGAGTATTCGTTTTCAGATTCAATTTTGATTGGTTAATAAAAATATTTCAATACTATTTGTTTTTGTTTTTGTTTTTATTTTTCCTTAGTTTTGTCAATCTATCTTGAACAGTAAAAAGAGGTAAAGTAACATTGTGTTGATTTTTTAACATGGTTGGATCTCTTTCCCTTTTTCATGTAGAGTCCTAGTCTGATAGTCCAAGTAGTTTTTAGGCCTTAAACAAAAGCAAGCTCAACTCGAGTTATAAGGTAAGCTCGCATTTTAAGGCCATCTCTTTCCATGTTAGTTCCCCGGATAAGGGAATGTTTCCTCCAACCATCAAAGGAAAGGCTCTACGAAGGTGCGGGAAAGAAAAAGATTAGTTTAGTGAATTTGTTTTCTAATAAAGACCCATATGTTTATTTAAATGTTTTATTATTTTAATTTATGAGATCGTCTACTTTCTTCACAAGGAAGAATCATAATATGTGTTAGTCTTCCTACTTTATTAATGTCTAATATTAATGAAGCAAAGATTGAAAATAATTTATGAATAATAACTAAATGCAATAAAAATTTTATACTTATAATTTTATTTATATTTAAATTTTTAAAAATATTTACAAATTATATTTATTTTTTAATCAATTGAAGAAGCATACATAAAAATAAAATATTTGTAATTGATTATGTCACAAATATACAACTAATTGTTTACTATACATATAAAGTTATAACTACTTTCTTAAAAAATTTTAAAAAAACTAATAGCATATAACTTCCTTCTTATTTAATATATTGTAGAGAGTGTTAGCAAATTTGGTCCAATCTAATTATATTTGAAGTCAACAGATTTGGTTTATATTGATTGAATTTTGAGTTAAATTTGAATTTAACAAGCTGAACTTTGAACTCTGGTTTCATTTTCTAAAACATCATTTTTACTTTTAAGTTAAAAAATTCAAGACAAAAATAATGTCATTTTAAAAAGTGAAACTAAAATAATATCATTTTAATCGGATCAAAGTCAAACTAAGTTGGGGTACATGCAAACCAAACCTAACCGGACGCAACTCATAACCAAAGCTAATTATAGTTGAGAATAGTATACACTATTCGAGCTAGCACTCGTTAGAAAATAGATTGCTTCTGAAGATTCATAAATTGATCAAATTTTAAAATCTTTGATCTAGTAACACGTGTAGACAGAAAAAGTAGACACCTAGATGATCATTTTTTGCCTAAAACTCGATCATCATATTGGTTGCAACATTAAAACTTAGTCTATTAATTATGATGAGGTGAAGTGCATAATATATAGGTATAGGAACAATATCCCTAATGTAGGGTTAAATAAGGCTCAATATTTGTTTGATTATTTTGTGACTCGTAAGAATAAAGTAGAAGACAAAATTGCCCAAGTCCATAATTTTATTTTCAAAGCAAAGTTTTCCAAGGACGCAGTCACTTGAACCTTTTATCTTACAAGCTATTATTTGTACTTAAAATGGTTCAACTTTTAAATTATGTATTGTGAGATAATTATGACTATTGTAAGTGACAGCGAACTATAATGAAAAAAATGCAGCAGTCATTACAATAAAATCACAACCACTTACGGATGCATGATACCAATAATTTAAAACTCTAAAATGACTTGTTAAATTTGAAGTTGTAGAAAGGAGACTTTTAGAGATGAAAACGATTTACTCGTTTATGCCCTATAGCTAATCAGGAGGTTATAGTTTTGCAACATAATTATTTAAAGGAATTTTTTATTTTATTATATATTTAAATATATATGATAAAGTTCATGTGATAAATATACATTGCAAGTATAATTATGATAAGATAATAATAATGATATTCATATTGTATTTATTTATTATCTTTAAATTGTTCTTAGTTATTATTCTATTGAGACTAAATATTAAAAGAGCATAAATAAACTAGCATATTTTATGTTTCTTTCTTATAAAATATGTAATTAATCCCATAAATTAAAGTTGAAAATACTTAAAAAAAAACTGTGTAGTTATTTGTTAAAGAACAAGTTCACTTAAGTAAGCTCCTATATTATAACTAAGCTCGTATATTATTTGGGACATTATTTGCGTGCTTAAAAAAATTCTTATAAACATCTGCAGAAGTTAGCGGATACATCTCAAGGCGACGACAACTCACCCTCGGCGGCAGTGCAGGCAAGTAAGGAGGCGTTTCCACTTTTTAGTGCCAAGGAGACGTTTCAGCGACTTGGAGGTGCAGTGTCACCAGCTGTAGGAGGGATGAAGGTAACAGTGGCAGCTTAATGTTAAGGATGGATAGGGTTTCATATTAGTGAAATTAAGGTTTTTTTAAGAAGGTGGTGTTTGGTAATAAGGATAAAGCTGTCTTTAGCAACATGAACATGACTATCCTAAGGCCAAAACAATGGTTGTTTGGTTATAAGATTAAAGCAATCTAAAACTAAGATAAGATTGTTTGGACATAAGTTTAAGCGTGGCTTAAACTAGGAAAGGAGTAACTTATTTAGCTTTTGGAGTAAAGTAATTCTAAGATTAAATTAAGTTATTTAAATGTGGAATAAGTATTCTTAATTTAACCAAGTTCTAAACATAATTTAAAAGAGTTTTAAATTCTAATTCAATTCCAAAGTTAAAGTAATTATTTTTCTTAATTTGATTAAGATTAATAATTATATTGATTTCTAATTAAATTTTAGAAAACTATTTTCTAAAATTAAAATTAACTACATTTCAATTTGACGGAAATTAATTAATTATATTTCTTAAAATTAATAAAATTATTTTCTTAAGTAATTAAGAAAGGTGTTTCTTGATTAAATTTATTTACTTCATTTTGATTGGAATAAATTAAATTAATTATTTTATTTAGAGAATGATTATTTTATTTATTTTGAAATTTTTTATTTACTCAATAATAATAAGTTTCTTAATTTATTAGAAAATACATTTTTCTTGATTAAATTTAAAATTTGTTTTATTAATCGAGAAAATTAGCATTCTTTAATAATTTCGAAAAATACTTTTCTTATGTATTAAAGATGGATTTCTTATTTTGGAAAAAGAGTTGGTAGGGCAAAAAGATTCGATTCAGTTCAGGGAAACCAAAAAAATCAAGCCAATTGGAAATTATTTTCTCACTACGCGAATCCAATATGAAACTTGGAGCGAGAATCAACATCCGGCTAGGCTAGGTCGCTTGGGGCTTATGATGCTTCCTCTGCAGCTTCTCCCGCTTGGCTGCTTTCGCGCTTAAAGAAGAGGAATTACTACTCCTTTCGAACAAATAGTAGTTGAGAAATCAATCTCTAAATAAATGATATAAACGATTTTCTTAATTAAATTTTAAATTGTTTTATTTAATTTTGAAAATAATTTCCTTTAATGTTAGAAAATAGTTTTTCAATTAAAGAAAAGTAATTTCTAATTAGATTAGAATTTCTTACTTGTTAGATTTTGAAAATTGAGTTTTTCTATATAGAAATAGTTTTAAATTCAATTTGAAAATTGTTTTGAAATTAAATTAAATTTATATTTAGAATCATAATTTAATTCATTTATGAATCAATGAGTTTAGTCTAATTTAATTATCTAAGGAGTTGAAAATATTATTTAGATTATGAAGATCAGTAACTAGAATCAAAAGAAGTTCGATAGTTTATGCATACAATTTGATTATGAGTGTATAATTTGCACACTTTTTTTACAAGTTTGATAGATATATTGGATGTATATTAAATTACATGTTATACCTATATATATCTATATATATATATATATAATTGTGTAATTGATGAGAATATTTTAAATTAAATCTTTTGATAGAAATATTAAGTATATGTTTTGAACATGACTGTTGCCTTCTATTGTTATAAGAATAAAACATAGTTCTATTTATTGTTAGGCTTGTTTTGAACATAACTGAATATGTTTAATCTTATAATACTTGGTCCGGCTTAATTTTCAAAGTTTGATAGAAAAGTTGGATGCCCATTATGCAATTTTGCTATTAATCCCTATTGAGGATTTTGTGACAACGTTTTAGAGATTTGTTAACTATATATAAATGATAAATTGCATGGACATTTTGAGTTATAAACATTTATAGAATGTAACATGCATGTTAATATCTTAATATCACGATGCAAGAGGCTGCATAAAGTACAATAGAATGATATATTACTTTGATGGAACTCTTCCAATTAATTTAGCCTACTAAAAGCATAAACATCGGCATAAATTAAAGGCTTTGCTATTATAACATCCCGTTTTTATACTAAGGGTTAGAACCCTATATTTCTGTAATTAAGAAATAGCAATTAGATATTAGAAAAAAATGTTTTCATGCTCATGCATAATGTTATCATACACACGCATGAACTTGAATTTTGCACACATTATAATGATTTGTTCATGCACTCATTTGAAATTTTTTCAGGTATAAATGATTATTTTAATGTGATTATGATGTGAATTATGTAGTATGTGTCTTAAAAATTGAGTTGGTGTGTATAAATATTGATTTAGAATTTTTGGAAAAATTTGAGATTTTCCTCAAATTATGGGTATTTTTGGACTAGAAAAATGTCAAGTGGCAGAACAATTGATAAATGGCAGTAGAATTAAGTGTCAAATGGCAATATAAATTATTGATAAGTGATATAAGATTTAATGACGAATATCATAGAAAATTGGGAGACAATTGAACTAGAAATTGGAGGCAAATGGACTGGTTGAGAAAGAAGACCAATTAAAAACCATAGGGTGGTGATTTGTCACTTGCCATGCCACACACGCATCCACGATATTTCCTTCATTTGAAAGACTATCTTTTGTCTTTCATTTTCATTTGGTGCTTTATTCTTCTCTCTTCATTTACGATCTTTATCTTCTACATTTCTTCTTCATTTCCATGATGCTTTCAACTCTCACCATTGTGAACTTTGCCATCATTTTTCACAAGTTTCTTCAAAATCACGTGTCTTCTTCTTGAAAAAGAATCTAACCTACTCCACCTTTTATGTTGATGATTGAATGATACTAGAGAAGCTAGGGTTAAGTGTTATTTGAAGATCTTGAGGTAAATAAGTAACTATAAAGCATTACTCTTCTTTATTTATTGAATGAAACATGTTTTGATGATAGTTAAGAGTTAAATGATCATAAAATGAGGATGGATACATGTTAAACGTGAATGAGAAATGTGGGTAGATTAAGGTCTTGCTTATATATATATGATGATCAATATTTTATAAGATGTTGTTGAGATGATTTGAGTTAGAATGATCATTAAAGATGGTGTGGGAGAAAGTGCAGAAAAATTTGATAGCTAATGGGTTTTATGTTATGTTTTTAGTGTTCATGATCAATCATGGACTATAATTTGTTTATGGATAATATTGAGCTGAAATGGAGTTAGGAATGAAGAGTAAATAATGAGGACGTAAGGTAGAAATGATAGACTAAACAAAAGAGATGAACAAGGATGAAAATGATGATGAAGTGTGTAGGAATATGTTAGATGGAGTGTTTTCACTCAACATGAATCTATATTTTATCCATATCTTGATCTTTACATATCCAAATGGGATGATTTTAAGTTTATATTAAACTAGAGACAAATGGCTATATTTTTCATGAAGGAATCGAATTTGCATACTGACTTTAAGGGTTTCAAAATTTGGTTTGAAGTTGAGTATAGTGTGCTGTCGCGGTTTGGGAATAGTCTATAATATTTTAGGTGTTGGGATCCGATCTCAGGAACCGGATCCCAACCGGAAAACGTAAACGAAACACGCGAAACAAGAATAGCGAAGGATCGCTAATCGGAATACAAATCGAATCGAATCGGAAAACGAATGTCTTAT
>JANZLC010000201.1:27733987-27747739 GCA_026413385.1 Erythroxylum gracilipes
AACCAAATCTATAGATATTTTATTATTATCAAAACATAAGTAGGATTAATTTTGTCAACCACCATTGGTCCAACAATAACTACACATCCAAAATCTAGATACATCGTAGAAAGTCAAAGTTTTTGTGACGTTTCTTCTATGATGAATTTCTCGAATTGTCGCAAAATGATTCACATTTAGCAATGGCTTGCTTAATTCATCGTCAATTCTGGAGCCTTTTGTGACAATTCGTCTTAATTGTCACTAAAAGTTCTACTTTTGACGATGAATTGGCAAATCGTCACCATAAGTTAATATTAAAGATTTTATATCTTAATGTATTTCTTAGGAAATTTTGATGAATTTTTGTATGTTATAGTGCTCTTAAAAATAATAATGTTAAAAAGATAATTTTTTAATGATAAGTGTGCTTAATGATTCTAAGGCTAATTATAATTGACATTTATATGATTTTTCATATTTTTTCATTTGCTTTCTTTATAAATTTATTTAAATAGCTAATGCATTCAAACTCTAAAAATTTGTTTAAATCTATGGATTTATACACAAATGATTCTTTAATGATACATATTGTACATAGTAGTACTATACTTCGATCTGTTCATACAAAAATTTTATGAAAATTGAATGGAGCATCTAAAAATTGTAAAATATTTTCATATATTGTTCAAAAATACATATTGTTCAAAAATACATGCATGATAGATAATTTAAAATTTGAAAAGTAAATATGTTTGGACATAAAAAGATAAACATACGTAAAATTTTAATGTTAATAAGATAAAAAATCATAAATTTAAGTTAACTTCTATTCTTAATCATTAATATTTATTAACAATAGAATAATAATAAATATACATTCTGAAATATGGTAAGCAATATAATATAATGATATATGGTAAGTACTACAATAAGTTAAACAATTCTTACAAACAAAATAATGAATAAAGTTTCATGCCTAATATTCAATTGAAAAGGAAAAAAAAAATTATATTTTAGATTCCAAGTGACATTATACTTGGTAGAAAAGGTAAAAATGTTCCCAATATCTGGATTCTAAAGAAGGCTCCTTGTACGTTTTAAGTCATCAATTGAAACAATTAAAGATCTTCCCTCAAGGTCTAGTTTATTGACACCCTCTTCTAACAACTTTTTTGCTTTAACTAAATTTGCTAAAAATGCAGTTAACAATTTCCTATGGATGACGGTATTAGATGAACCACACATACCATGCATTTCACCTAATGAGCAAACATTATAAAATAATCAAAGCTAAATCAAACTGTATTAGGAATCCAAATTCGAACGCATGCATACTCGACTGATAAACTCTATCATTGTCATAATGAATAAACATAGTTTTTGAAATCGACCACTTTTTCAAAACAACTGATTCCTTAATCTTGTAGGGACCATTGGGACATCGCCACTGCCTTTATTTCCATATATGTTCTCTTGAAGATTGGAGGAAGTTTAAGTCAACATATAGTATATATAATCAAATGATCATATAATAGCTTTCTCACAGAAAATGAGATACAGTTAATAAAGAAAGAGAGGTAGTTCGGATAATACTAAAAACCTTAAAGAAAAAGATCAGTCATTGAAGGCAAACGATGATTAGTGTTTGATGAGGATATTTGTTATGCATCGATTTATTCTTAATTAGGGAGAATTTTGCCATATTCCTCCCAGTAGAGCTCATTTCTACCATCAAAAACTAGTTGCCACGTTGACATTCAGTGATGAATTAATTTTCACAATTTTCTGAAAAGTCGATACAAGACTTAATTTTTATTTAAATATTCCAACATTCTAGTAATGTTAATTTTGTGATCTATGAAATAAGACTACTTCATATGATAAGGTTGGAAATGTTAACTATGTATGTATTATGTTTAAGGGATGCATAAACATCCCTTACAGGTTCAAAATATGATTGCTTCTATGTACATAAGCATCCCTTATAAAATCCTTTAATGTAAATAGTTTTATAATTGTGATTTAGGTTTAATTTATCTTAATAATTAGCTGGTTAGTTTTGAGCTAGTCTATTATATATATGGTTCCATAAAATATATTTTCAATAAATTGAAATGTGTGTACGCTAAACTATTTGGTCTTTTAAGAAAAAGAGTAAAAATATATTGAACAGCTAAATTAGCTAGCATTATGCACTTTTATAAACTTTAATGATCAAATGATGAGGCATTGTGCAAAGTTGAACTGATTTCAAATAAATTTTAAGACTTTGAGCCATAAAAGATTGAAACACTCAAATTAATATGTATTTCCTTTGAAGTGTATTGTCTTATATTAGGATTTTTCTCTAGAACTTGCCTAGAACAATTGAAGAACTAATCGATATATGCATATATAAGAATTAAAAAGGCTATAAGAAAGGCTTTCATTGATTTAGAAGTCTTAACTTAAAAACCCACCCTAATTCTATATCCCTAGTTAGCTCTTTTAAGCCATAACCTTATTCTTTTTATTTTATAACTATATTACAATTTATATTGGGTTATGGTTCAAATTAAAACTTTTGGTTTATTGATATATATATTCATAAAATAAGTACCAAAAAAGATAAAGTAAGAAAGGTAGCAGCAAGAAAACTCAAAGTGATGGGAATTATTCTTCATATGAAGTAATTAACCATTCTTAAGTGCGTTGAATGAAATATTCAAACTTTGGGTTTGTTACCTATATATGTTTTGATGCCCTGTAAATATTTTAGGTTTTGACCATTTACTTTTAATTATTATGTCTATCATAACCTCATGACACGTTGAAATAAAGTCCTTATGATGGATACATGTGTATACTATAAGTGGTATATATTTGGTGTAAAAGCAATCATATGGTAATTTCGAACATAAACATTCGTTGCATATTTAACCTTTAGTCTCTAACAAACCTTTCATCAAACACTTACTAGGGTTTCCTTAAACAAGTATGGAAGGTGGAAAAAAGAGATCTACCCATACACATCCAAGACAGAAACACAATTCCCCATCTTCCAAACACAAACAAAAAGGGAAACACAATAAAAAGGGAAACCTATACACCATTTGCATAATAGAAAACCCCACATAAACTCCAAAACTTAACAAAAAAATAAAACACAATAAGAAGGGTTCTTGGTAACAGAAAAGAAGAGCAATACTTACAAGCACAGGACACGACACTTCTTCGACGGTGACTACTACAAGATAGGAGATGATCACAAAACAAGAGATGATGCTTCTTCGATAGATTACCAAGATGAAATACAGGCAAACATGAAAATGAAGACAACTTCATTTTCGTGTTAATAATGTGGTAGAAAACAACGTGGTTTGTTGTTAACCTAAATGACACGTTTCGATTAATTCAGAAGAAATATACCACTTGGTGAGGATTCAAAACCCGTCGTCAAATGGCATCCCATTACCATTTGGGTTCACCTTTGGCTAATATAATTATATATAATATATAAATTATATCTAATAGTATGGAAATTTTATATAATAAATAGATAATTATGATTAAATAGAGTAATATATTACATAAGTAAGATAAGAGAAAATTTATATATTATGTAATAATTCATAAATCATTAGACTAGTTACAATTATTATATATACATTCATATAACATTATATTAATTACCACATATGATAATAATAATAATAATAATAGAAATTTAGTTAACAAATTGCAATATAGTAAAAATTGGAAATCAATATTAAATATTAATATCATATTCTTATAAATCAAATCTAATACTATTCAAAATCTATTGTAAGCCTAAAAATAAATTTAGTTAACAAAAATATCATATATTTTTTTAATTAATCTCTTTTAATATATATAATTTCAAAATTTTATGTGGTCTCACAAAAATGTATTTATTATATATAAATTCTATAGTAATTTATGTTTATGATATATTAAAAAAATAGAAAAATAGAAAAATCTATAAAAAAGTATAGTACTGGCGATGATTTTGTAAATTGGTAGTCAAATATTCAGTTACTGATTAACATTTGGCGACAAATTGTTAGATCATAACCAAATGTTGTAGCATAAAAAAAATAAGTAAAAACGACATCATTTTCTATGATGTTTAATCCAAGGGGCGACGATTTTGTAAATGGGTAACCAAATATTTGGCTACTAGTTAACTTTTGGCGACAAATTGTGAGATCGTCGCCAAATGTTACAACATAAAAAATTAAGCAAAAACGACATCATTTTCAATTATGTTTAATATAGAACGCTATGATTTTGTAAATTAGTAGCCAAATATTCAGCTATTAATAAACATTTGACCACAAATTGTGAGATCGTCGCCAAATGTTGCAGCATAAAAAAAATTAGGCAAAAACGATGTCATTTGCTATTCTGTTTAATCTAAAGGGTGATGATTTTGTAAATTGGTAGCCAAAGATTCGGCTATTGATTAACGTTTGGCTATGAATTGTGAGATCATCGCCATATGTTGCAGCACAAAAAAAAAACTTAAGTGAAAAAGGCACCATTTTCTATTCTATTTAATCCAAAGGGTGACGATTTTGTAAATTGGTAGTCAAATATTTGGCTACTAATTAACATTTGGCAACAAATTGTGAGATTGTCGCCAAATGTTGCAGCATAAAAAAATTAAGTGAAAATAACGTCATTTGTTCAATGACAAACGAATTCATTTTGGATTCTATTTAATCAAAAGAACCATTTTCTTTCAGTCTCTCCTCTCCTGTGTTTAAGTTCTTCATTTTCTCTCCATTTGTTGTTTTTCTGTCTTCTTCATTTAGGAGTTCACCGTGTTCCGTTGTCTATTTCCTTTGTCTCCGATGAATCGTCGGTTGAGGTAAGTCATTGAATCTTTGTTCTGATTTTTTTCTTACATTGTTGGTGTTTTAAGCTTTAATGTTGGGCTGGTCAATTTTTTTTGAGTTGTTTGCTTTTGTTTAGACTGTGAATGGTTGGATTTTAGTTTGAATGTCTTCATGTTAGTGAAGAAATGGAAAAGACATGATTTTTTAATTAGTTTGGGATGAATTTATCATGTACATAAAGTGTTCAACGAAAGTTTTGTTACAATTGTGTTAAAGTGTTTCATATGTTCTGCTTTTGTAATTACTATATATCATATGCTTCTATTGACATTATATCGATAATTAATTGTAATTCAATGACCTATCTTACAATCCTCATCATTATTATCTATAAAACGTATTTTTTCACTTCATTTCTAGATTTCTCACTCTCTAAACTAGTAATGTTATCCCATATAGCTATAAGTGGTTTATTCTTCTTCTCTAATTGTCTATCTCTCAAATCTTTTGCTTCTTTTTTGACTGCCACACCTTTATCTTACAAATCTATGTAAAGACCTAAGCAATTTTTTCATTAATTCAAGATTATTATAAGTCTTACTAAGAACTGTGAAAACATTATTAATATAAAAGAAACAAGTATATATATTAGAAATGGACTAATTTTTCTTTATATGAAATAGCTCATATTGATACACAATTAAGCTTACACAGAGAACAAAAAATGCATTATTTTGCTATCTAATGTACTAATTCTCTTGTCATTATTGATTACCTTAGTCTATATCTCAACTATAACTTTTATTTTGGCTATCTTGACTAAAAAGTGAATCAAATTATGGAGTAATGATATTTATTCAACATAATATTTGCTCTGATATTAATTATTGGTGCCTAAATATTGGGAAATAAGATGAGATAAGTTGTATGTGTTTATTTTTTTACCTATTTGAAAACTAATAATTGCATTGGATGTTATAATGAATGGTTACAGTAAATTAATATAATATAATTTCATAACAACAACAACTATGATTTAAGAACATATGGAGAGATAAGAGTAATTAAGTCCTTACTCTGTGTTTTTGGGATGGTTTATATCTATGACTTTGTTAAAGCTAGAAGAAGAGACAAATTGATCCTTAATTTTAGCTTTATAGTTACGCATATCATTGTAAAAGCACCTATATCATTGGTGAAATTAGGATTACAACGCTGTATGCCAAAAATTATAAAAACAAAACTATTGTATTATATTAAATACAAAATTGTTGTTATCATAAGCCCTTTTTTGTGTTGAGGATCATTGATAAGTGTCCAACTTCATCCTTCTTCTTTGTATTTTGCAGTATATAATCGACAGTCCAGGTAAGTTGTCTAACTATTGTGTATCATATGTTCTAATTTAATAATACCCCTATTTGTGTTTGGGTTTTATGTGAATGCAAAGGAGGTATTGGTTTTGTGTTGTTGTTTGGAATATTGAAGGAATCATTGATGAGTAGATGTATGAATAACATAATTATTTACTGCAATTTTTTCAAGAGTTTGATCTTTTATGGATAATCATTTGCCTAATAAACCTTTAGGATGATATATAGGTTGGAAACCTATGATGCAACTCCGATGAGGCTTATCAGTGAAATATTCCACGAGTTTAGGAGTCATTTATATTAATACGTATTGTTGATGTTTTACTTATATTTATGCGTATTGTTGATGTTTTACTTATTCTAGTGCGAATTATTGATGTTTGAGTTATGTTAATGTGGAATGTTGATGTTTGAGTTATGGTTATGCGTATTGTTAGTATTTAAGTTATGTTAACGCAGAATGTTGCCGTTTGAGATATATTTATGTGGAATGTTGTTGTTTGAGTTATAGTTGCTATTTTAAGGTTTATATTTAACAATTTTGATGATAATTATATAATATTTCAAAATTTAAATTGGATTTATTTCCTTGTATAGATAACGATATTTTTTTAAAAAGGAAATAAAGTCATAGGAAAATTACTTCTTTTCTTGTAGGAATCTTCTTCGTAAACTTTCTTTATTAACATTTGGGATGGATCTTACCTTTTCGAACAATTAGCTCCATAATTTTTTGTTCCAGTAGAGATGATATTGAAAATCCAAAGTCAACTCAGAATTAAGAGGAAGCAATGGCTAGTTGAAGAAATTGACTATTTAAAGAAGAACAATAGTACTTGTGATGAGTAATGAACATACATAGACTTTCAAAACATTTGAGTACCATTTATATTCATAAGAGTTATATCATTATTATTGCGCCTTAGAAAGTAAAATCACTCTATCAAGAGAGAAATTGTTATTTGAGAACTTACTTTTGATTTTAAATTTTATTTTTCTGTGAGCTTTTAGAAGCTTATTATACACTTCGAGTGTGGAAAGTTGGAGAACCTTGAAAAATATGTACCTGTGAGCTTGGAGAGGCGCGTCAAATTTAATACTCAGATTCTTATAGTGAAATTCTCAAGTTAGATACTTGGAGACTGGACGTATGCTTGGTTATTAGTCGAACCAGTATAAATCTACTGTGTCATTCTTTCTCTCTTCCTAACTTTTAAATTTCTGCGTTATAAGTTTGTGTTTTCAAGAGGCTCTTTCAATTTTTCAATAGACTCCTTATGTTTCTATAAAGCAAGAGGTTTTTTCTACTTTAAGCGTCAACATGTTCCTATCAATTAACATGCTTATTTCTATTTGAGCTCTAACAGGCCCCTTTCTTTTTGAGTGCGAATAAAATCCTTTCGATTAATAGACATCTTTCGTAATTTAAATAACTAACAAGATCCTTTATTTTTTAAAAGTTAACATGTTCCTTTCTAAGTTTAATAAGACCTCTCCATTTATCAAACCATTTTGTTTAAGAAATATTTTACAGATTTAAAATACCTTGCAAATTTGTTTTACATACAATTCAGCCCCCTTTTGCATGTGTTTGCTTTATCATTTAGTATTAGAGCAAGGTTTCACATTTATTGTGTTTTTATATACGTGATAGATCATGACAAACAACTTAAGAAGCCTTGAAGGACAATCCGTCTCAAATTCTCCTTACTTCAATGAAAACAACTACTCTTATTGGAAAGAGAGAATGACCATCTATCTTCAATCAGTGGATATCGAAATCTGGCAAGCTATTAAAGATGGAGCTACACCTCCTATTACTAACAATGTAGAAGTGTGGATTGATGCCGATAGAAGAAATGCACAGTTGAATGTCAAAGTAAGACATCATATGATATGTGCGTTATCTCCAAAGGAGTACAAAAAGATATCCTACTATTCTACAACAAAAGAAATGTAGGACAAGCTTTAAGTTACTTTAGAAGGAACGAATACAGTAAAGAAACATATAATAAGTCTTTTAGTGTATCAATACGAGACTATCAGCATGAAATAGGGAGAAATAATAGGTGAATTCTTCTGACGTTTCAATAACGTCATCACTTCCTTAAAAACTTGGGTAAGATATATCCAAATGACGAGCTAGTAACAAAAATTCTAAGATCGTAGAGATTGAGAAATCCTTATATGAATAGATCTATCGTAATTGAAAGAAGTAGATTACAACCCTAGAGATAAGATGACATAAATCCTCTAGATTAAAGTCAAATCTAATAGTAAATTCACAATTCGGTAAAGCAATCCTATAAATTTAACCTGAGTAACTCGATTAATAAACTTAGGATTAGCTATTATTAGACTCGAGAGAGCTATTAGCATACCATAGAAATTTCCAAGGTCTAATAGTCAATAAAACAATTGCATAATAAAAGATTAACTAGTTAAGGGTTTTTAGGGGGATTTGTAGCCTAGAAATGAATTCTTGATATCGATAAATTTCTAAATGAACCATTATATCTTTGTTTAATCTTGCTTAGTGTTTTATTTTATTTGCTTAAGTTTTAATTTCTTTAATTAAAAATCAAAATGAAATTTGTAGACTAGATAAGAGGACAATGGTAATTACTAGTATTTATCGTCTTCGTGGGATCAACCAAACTTGTTGGTACTAGCTACGGCTACAACGTGCATTGACGATTAATTCATAATTGACAAACTTAGAAAAAGTCAATCAAGGCTCATAATTTCTCTTTATTCCTCCTTTCTATTTCCCCCTAATTTTGATTATCTTGTTTCTCCTATGGTGGTAGTGTTTACTATGTTTACTGAGGTTGATAGTTTGGTTAAGATTGGTAGTTTTCTTAAGGTTGCTTATATATTGGATAGGGTATTAGATATTTTGGTATGTGGTTGTGTTGAGTGTAATAAACTTAGATTTTTGGTATGGTTGTGATGGAATAAATAACATTAGATTGTAATTAAAAGATGGGTGGTTATGGTAGTGATGGAATAAATAACATTAGATTGTAATTAAAAGATAGATGGTTTGCGAATTATTGAAATTTTTTATAATATAGTTTCCAAAAATAGTTTTATAATAAAGATGGTTAAGCTTTCACTGCCTTTGATTGTCATCTTTAAGCATACTCTTTAAGGCTCTTTGTAGGCCTCTCATCCATTATACGAATTTTCCCTACTTAATGCAGTATCTTAATTGAACTTGTACTAATCTTAAAATTAAAAGTAAAATCACCTTATATCTTTGCAATGGACTAGTATAAGTTCATAAATTAGTAACAAGCAGAACCTATAAGACTCTTTAGGAAACATTACACTCATAGTTATTCGCTATCTATACACGTTACCATTTTATTATAACAAATCCTCAAATGTTCTATGGGATATATGCTCTATTTATATTTTTCACATTCCAACATTTTGAATGTATAAAGGATATGGATACCAAGTACTAGAAAAAAATCTTTAGCATTTTTACCATTAATGTAGCTGAAACATTCATCATTTTAATCATCCTCTCCATTTTCCCTTATAACTCCTTGAATTTCTCTCAGGTCACCACTTTGTCTTTCTCCTCTTTGTGCTTAGAAACTTAGAATTTTATTAAATGCATAATGGAAAGTTTAGGGACAAAAGCTTTTTCTAATATATAACATATAAGGAAAGTTATCCCCATCCTTGACATTATTAGAGGAACTCTTGTTAACTCTAGAGTAAAATATATTGGAAAATGTATCTTAAACCCTGAAATTTGAGGCATTGATGGCAAGTGAGGTGCAAATCCCAACAATGAATGCCTAAAGAAAGACATATATATTCCTAATACTATTGGAATGGGTAGTGTAGGTGGAGTAGACATTGGTGGATAATTAAATCTTACATAAGGTTTAAATGAATGTGAAGAAAATGTTGCAATAAGTAGTTTCACCCTTATAAATTTTGGTGGTAATGCATTCTCTTTCCTTATTCTTACTTGATTAAATAGTCTAAGTTACTCTATAAGCCTTGCTTGTATCTACTCAATGTTTTTTTCTCTCTCCATATTGTGTTGGTTTTAATATCTTCACCTTACATATTATAAAATATGAATTATGTGTTCATTTTTCATTTTTCTTTTTATTTAGGAACTATAATGATTTAAATGGCTAATTACTGGTAAAGTGAGAAAGATTGTAACTAGTTTATTGTTATTTTTGTGTACATGTAGATAAATGATTAAAGTAATTTTAGGATCATGGAGGGTTTTGAACAATTGAATTCAATCAAACCCTTATCTGTCATTATACAAAAATAGTTCTTGTTTATAACCATCTAAAGTTGATGAATGTGTAGGAATTGACAAAAGAAAAAGATTTCTATTAGAAAAATTTTAACATCCAAAATTACATCTTAAATTGAGTCTATACTTGAATCTAAATTAGAGCCTAAGTCTAATAAGTGAGTCAGGGACACTTTGTCTTAATATGCCTACTAAGTATCATTTAATCATCTAAATAGGTTTGTTTGGGTAATTTACTCATTTGACACTATTAGTCTTTGAACTCTTGCTTAAATAGTTGTTATTAGCTTTTCAAGCCCCACCTTATATTTAACATGCTATAATTCTTCTAAACCCCTGCTGGCACTAGCGAGTTTTTGGGATTTTTCTATAACCATTTCAAGATCTTGTGTTCTTCTGTCATTTTTATCATTAAACATTTGAAGTCCTTTTTTATTATGCTTCTTGAATCCATTCCAAATCTTAAGTTCTATCATTGTTAGCCATTTTAAGCTTTTAGATTTCCCTTACTCTATGTGATTCTTGTGTGGGCTTTGGATTATTCTTTTTATTTCTTAAACTTCTCATTGCATTTTGACTCTTCTAGTTGAGTCATGCTTATATTTGACATTTTAATTGGTTGTTTTTCTCATTTGGTCTTGCATTTGCATTTCTATATGAATAACCAAAAGTGTTAATTGTTTTGCAAACTTTTCGTAAACTTCTTTGGCACCAACAAAATAAAAACAAGCAAAACCGAAATAATAAAAACACCAGAAATTTGGTAACGCAGTTCGGCACACCTTGTCTATATCTACGGGGCTCTCACCCAGCTTAATCACTTTTATTGAAGTACAGTAGTTTTATCCAAGGCTTTACTAAGCTAACACCACTCAACCCTTGACACTATCTCTCAATTTCACTTCCCGTGAAAGAATTTCTCACTCAATAGTACGACCGCCTCGGACTAACCTCAACAGAGGATTTTCTCAACACTCTTTTTAATTAAAAGACAATAAAAATAACTCAGTTGCTTAATCAACTAAGAACTGAACAACAATATACTTGAGATAAAAGAAAACAACAACTTCCCACAAAGTTCAACTACACTGAAATAAATCTGGAAGTCTTCGCAACAATAATGGAAGTAGTGCATAAGAGTTGTCTAGAAGCAAGGTGACTCACGCAACTCCAACTTACGCCCACATGTACGTCCAACCCAAAACACATACACCACCTCGGCTACATATATTTTCATATATCATACGCCCTCTGCTCCATTAATATATAACTCACACATAGAATTCGCTTCGGCTATTTCATGGAGACATGCACAATCGCCGCTTTTTTTATTCAATGAACAACTAATGTTCACCACACATGTTACCCACTCACGTAAGATTCAGCATAGATCTAATTCCCTTGGCCCAAAAAACAACGTACACACATCACACATATCCCACACATGTTATATCACGACCACCACATATATTTAATTTCAGCCCACTGCATGTGTTTTATTTCAAGACTCCCATGCAAGATACACTTCTTCTATGAGATTTTCTTCAGTTGTAGATGGAGACATGTACTTCAAACACACAACAACCACAAACCTTTGTCTAATTAATAAATAATGTCAAAATTAATTATTTAGATATATAACATATATCCTAACAATATCCTTTGACAGTAAAATTTGATCCTCCATAACATAATGCAACATCTGAGGTTTCTTTGATATATCTGAGAATCCTCTTAACATTATTTCAATGCTCTCGACCAAGATTCGCCATATATCTATTAACTACTCCTACTGCATGTGCAATGTTTGGTCTTGTACAAATCATAGCGAACATTAGGTTCCCCACTGCTGATGCATATGGTACTCGAGACATCTCCATCCTCTCTTCTTCATTACTAGGACTCATACTTAAGGATAACTTGAAATTAACAAGAAGAGAGGTATAAATTGACTTACAATCTTGCATGTTGAATCGCCACAAGATCTTCTTCAAATAATTCTTTTGAGAAAGCCAAATCTTCCTATTATTCCTATCTCGGTGAATTTGCATCCCTAAAATCTTGTTTGCTGATCCCAAGTCCTTCATTTCAAATTTCCTAGCCAACTATGCCTTCAATTCTTTAATATGATCATTATTGGGGCCTGTTACCAACATATCGTCTACATACAACAGTAAGACTATAAATTTATCTTTCTCAAACCTCTTTAAATATGCATAAGGGTCTGCATTCAGTTTTCTATATCCAAGGCTCATGATGAAGGAATCAAATCTCTTATATCAACACCTCGATGCCTGCTTTAAACCATCTAGAGATTTGTTCAACCTGTAAACCAAGTTCTCTTCCCCTTTTTCTTCAAAACCTTCTAGTTGGAGCATATAAAGATCTTCATAAAGAAATGCAGTTTTCACATCTAACTGCTCAAGATGCAAGTTAAATATAGCACACATTGCCAGAACTACTCGAACTATCGTGAGTCGAACCACAGGAGAAAATATTTTGTTAAAATCAATACCTTCTTTCAGAACATATCCTTTTATCACCAATCTAGCACGATATCGCTCTATTTGATCGTCACCACTCCTCTTGATCTTGTAAACCCATTTATTGCCAATAGGCTTTCTTCCTTGTGGTAGTGATACCAGCTCCTATGTCTTATTCTTATACAGAGCTTCAATTTCTTCCTGCATTGCTGCCATCTACTGAGATGCATTTGAACTATTCATTGCTTCTTGAAGAGTTGATGACTCTCCATCCTCAGTTAAAAGACAATATGCAATGTTGTTCTCTATAATATAATTTGAGTACCAGTTCGGTGCTCTTCTTATGCGAGTTGGTCTTCGAGTATCTGGAACATCATATTCAAATGGTTCTTGTTCCTTGTGCTCTAGTACAGCTTTAGAAGAGTCATTTTGATCAACTTCCCTATCCACTTGTACTGTTGTAGTTTCTGGATTCTCTTGTACAGTGCCAACATTTTTTGCTTGCTCTTGATCCTTATCTTCCATGAAGATAACATCTCTGCTGATAACAATCTTGTGGACAGTTGGATCCCACAGATGATACCCCTTCACACCTTCAATATACTCTAAAAAAATGCATCTTCTGGATTTTGGATCTAACTTCATAGTTTCTTGGGCATTGAACATCACATAAGCTGGACTTCTAAATATATGGAGGTTGGAATAATCCACTGGTTTACCAGTCCACATCTCCATCGGTGTCTTCAACTCAATTGCAGTCGATGGAGCTCGATTCA
>JANZLC010000201.1:27747839-27777429 GCA_026413385.1 Erythroxylum gracilipes
GTCTTACCAATTTGTGCAAAGTCTAAAATGCCCTTGCATTTAGACCTAAAACCCTTGAACCCTAATGATCTTCCAAAAATACCCCTCTTCTTTTTATCCAATTTTAGGCCAAAATTCAATACCTTACTCATACTTTAATTTAATTCTAACCTTAGCAAAATTTAATTCCAATTAACGATTCTAATAAATCCACAAAATTAAAAATCATGCCTCATAACATAATTAAACCGGTTTGGGGCCCAACAGTCTTTGCATCAAATTTGAAGAAAAGTTTATTCCTAGTTATAAGTGTCGAGGACCTCAACTTTTAGTGTTGGAAGATAGCTATGCTCTTTCGAATGATGAACCAAACTTGGACACCCAGTTGTCCAATCTTGGATTTCTTATTTGTTAGGCCAAAATTTCTTCATTAAAACTAACCACCAAAGTCTTAAACATTTGCTTTAATAACTGATAACAATACCAGAGTAACAAAAGTGGGTAGATGCCTTGTCACAAATAGGAGGCAATACAAGCCTTGATGATATCATTGTCTCTTGGGCTCACATTTAGGACACCATTAGAACTAAAGCCAAAGACCATCCCTGTATGCAAAGGATCTGCAAGCAAGCAAAAGAAAAACCTGGCTCTAATAACAATAATAGGTTCCAATTAGAACTTTTAGGAAATAAAAAAAGTTCTATATTTAAAGTGAGAAAGACTACAGAAATTTTGTTGAATAAATTTGTCTTTTTTATTCCATCGAATGAGAATAAGTATAGGAAACACAACTACTTTTCCTAAAAGTGAGGATCTGAAAAGATACTAGGAATACCTAATCATTATCAACAACCATATTATTGAATTTAAATAAATACTCCTAGACCTAACCTTCTGGAAGTATTCAATGTATGACTTTATCGAACCTTATCATCTCAAGATAACAAACCTTATCAATTCAAGACCAAATCTTCAGCTCCTAGCCGTGTATTCCATAGTGGACAAATATTTTGAATTATTTCGTGGCACTCTTAAGGACTTTCTAGCCATCGTATCACATGCTTCCTCCTAGTTCTCGCATACATCTTGTCTTTCACGTGTCACTGCTCAACAAGCATGTGGGTGAGGATCAATTTTCTAGTTCTATCTTGTCACTAATTTTCAATGATGGCAATTTCATCTTAAAGCCGAAAGCAATTTTGAACTCACGGTGGGTAAAAAGAGAGTCAAAGTTTGTGGAGGAAAGCTTAGTTAAACAGAAGAGGCCGTCGATAGAAGATGCAACTTGGGAAAATTCTCAGGATATGCAACATCGATTCATGAGCCTTGAGGACAAGGTTTAGCTGGAAGAAGAGGGTAATGATAGGACGCCTAAAAGGTATTTAAGGGTGCCATGAAATAATTCAAAATATTTGGCCACTATGGAGTACAAAATAGGGAGTTGAAGACTTAGTCTTGAGTTGATAAGGTTTGATATAGTCATACGTTAAATGTTTGCTAAAGATTAGGTCTAGGAGTATTTATTTAAATTCAATAATATTGTTGTTGATAGCGATTGAATATTGCCACTATCTTTTGAGATCTTATTTTTTTAAAAAAGTAGTTTTGTTTCTTCTGTATTTATTCTCATTCGATGGAATGAAAAAGGCAAAGTTGGTCAACAAAATTTTTGTGGTCTTTCTTACTTTAAATAGATTTTTTATTTCTTAAAAGTTTTGATCGGATCTATCTGAGAATTAATAAACTGCTAAAAAATTCTAGTATCTTGAGGTCGTCATACTGGCAGTGTGAGATGATAGTGAAATATGGTGGATGAGCAAGAAATTCAATTGCAAGGTTCTTACAGGTTGCAAGGTGCTTCAATATTTTGATGAACAATCATTGCTATCCCATAGGAATCTTTTGAATATTTCTGCAACTTTATTCCATCATCATGTAGATGATGGATTCCTTGATGTGTTGTTCATCTATAATGGACAGAAGCAAGTATAGTTGATTTTAATAATTTTCATGGATGAAGGTCCCTTATGTCCCTAAAGGCCTAGAAGCAATCATATTCACTGCTGATAGAGATATGAGACAAGCATTGAACAACTTACAAGTTGCAAGCCACATTCAGTGGCTTCCGGTTCATCAACCAGGAAAATGTTTTTAAGGTTACAACTTAAGTCAGAATCTTGACACAAGTTCTGAGGGCCTCGTCAAATCTAAGTATGTTGGGTAAATTTCAAGTCTGTGACCAGCCTCACCCGTTGCACGTGAAGAACTATTGAGTTTGGCTCCATTGTTGTCCCATATTGGTTGGGGACAACAATTGAGGCAAGACTCTTGCCTATATAAGGAGGTTGCTACCTCTTTGTTTAATGTACCAATACAAAGTCAAAGATTTGTATGACAAATTTGACTCTAGTTAAATTTCTCTTTTGAGATGAGAGTTTGAGAGTTTGTCTTGGGTATTTTTTTGTGGGTGTGTTAGTGTATTAGGGGATTGGGTGAGAGAAAAAATTGTGTGATTGTAAGAATTTTGTCACATAGTAGATTTTTTTCTTGGTGCCCATGATTTTTTCTCTGGTTTGGGAGTTTCCACGTAAATTCTCTTATGTTGTTATTATTTTTTGATATTTTTATCTATTAAATATCCTTGAGTATGGGTCTGGGAGGTCTAAATTTCCAACAATTGGTATCAGAGCTAAAGTGTGTTTTTTTCTTGAAAATTCTGAGTATGCTCTGTGGTCGCAATTTTGACTGATCTTTTACATCAGAAAAGATTTTCTTAAGAAAGATTCATTTGGTGCGGTGGAGTTTTGGTATGGTAGTATGGTAGTACATATCTAGGAAAGTTTTGGCTAAGGAAAGACTTGATATTTAAGTGTGTCCATTGTGACCCACCTTTTTTTCTTGAGAACTTTCCTAGTGTACTATTCATTTATACGGTAAAATTCATCAAGACAGAAGAGCACAAGAAAAATTTCAGGAAATAGGACTTCGAATCCTCTTAGATTTGTGGTGGAGAAATTCGACGAGAGAATCAATTTTGGCTTGTGGCAAGTGTAAGTCAGGGACATTTTGATTCAATCGGGGTTACACAAGGCATTGAAAGGCAGACAAATCCCTGCTATCAGTACAGGCAAATCTAGTATGAGCGATGAAGATTGAGAGGATCTAGATTTGAGAGCAGCAAGTGAGATACGATTGTGTTTGGCTAAGAATGTCCTTGCGAATGTGCATGAAATATCTACAGCAAAAGAGCTCTGGGAAAAGTTCGAGGAGTTGTATCAAACAAATGGTGTCTCAAATCGGGTGTACCTAAAGGAGCAGTTTCATACACTGCGGATGAGGGAAGATACTAAAATTTAAGATCATTTAAGTGTTCTCAATGGAATCGTCTCTGAACTGGAGGCAATTAGAGTTCGTATAGATGATGAGGATCAAGCTTTGAGACTCATCTGGTATCTTCCACCTTCATATGAACACATGAAACCGATTTTGATTCATGGGAAGGAGAAGATTTTTTTTTCTGAAATTACCGAAAAACTCTTTTCAGAAGAGAGAAGACTGGGTGGTGAAAAAAATGTTTCTCCTGAAAACTCAGCTTTGGTGGTAGTTGGATATCGGAAGAAGAACTTCATGAAGAAAAATGCAGTATGCTAGACGTGTGGACAATCTGAGCACGTGAAGAAAAATTGTCTGAGAGATAGAGCGGGTTCGGCAAGAGGCTCTGGGTCAGTTAATGGAGAGACTGACTATGTCGCTAAGATTGTCTCTATAGATGAGATCTTGCTCTCCAAAAGGGGGGCATGTATATCCTTATGGCATGCCGCTAATCCTAAAGTTGCCATGATAGAGGGTGTGTTACTGTTAGCGGGTCCACAAGTTTGTACACAGGAATTGGTTTGTCATTAATGCAAGGTGTGTGGTGGAATTTATGTCGATGGCTGATGAACTTTCAGGAAAGCCAAACATGGGTGTTGCACCATAATTTTTTAGCAAGGTTATTTTCGACATGTGCTGAGTAAAAAGCTTAGAATTGGTTTATTCTGAATGGGTATGCTTTTATGGTGGAGCATGACGCTATGAAGCATGATAATTCTCTACATCGAGAATTATGTTATTTTCAGGAGATCTTCATTAAGGTGGACTGTGGTTGTGAGATTAACCAAAGTCACCAAGGTGGAGATTGTTGAGTTTGGCTCCTTTGTTGTCCCATATTGGTTGGAGACAACAATTGAGGCAAGACTCTTGCCTATATAAGGAGGTTGCTATCTCCTTATTTAATGTACCAATACAAAGTCAAAGATTTGTTTGACAAATTTGACTCTAGTTAAATTCCTCTTTTGAGGTGAAAGTTTGAGAGTTTGTCTTGGGTATTTCTTTGTGGGTGTGTTGGTGTATTAGGAGATTGAGAGAGAGGAAAGATTGTGTGATTGTAAGAATTTTTCACATAGTGAATTTTCTTTTCGGTGTCTATAGTTTTTTTTTTCCAATTTAAAAGTTTTCACGTAAATTTTCTTGTGTTGTTATTATTTTCGGATATTTTTGTCTATCAAATATTCTTGGATGTGAGTTTAAGAGGTCTAAATTTCCAACAAGAACATGATCTATCATGTGCTTGAAGAAAATTCGATGATGCTTGTTCTGGTGTGAAGCAACTCTATGATTTGGGCTATTCCCCTATTGACGTAATTACAACATTATTTCGTGTCATAAAGAACTATGAGATGGCTGAATATCTGAAATTGGAGTTCACGAAGATAATTGTTCTGGTGCAGGCATTTCATTCCTTTACTTGCGTAGCCCCAAATGCTTTACTTACACTTGCCTTACACCTCTTTTAATATTTATTTGACAGGAAACTGGGTTTGCACACATGAGAGTATGCGATGGAGTAGGTTCGTTTGTGGCCTCTTGGCAAAGCTAGCTGGAGTTCGTGATATAGCAGGAGCAGCATGAGCAGATGGCATCTCATTCTGATAATTTGTCTCAACCTTTTGATGTTAAAGGAGTTTCTTTGAGGTGTAACTCAACCATCTTGTTCATTAAAAAAGTAGTAGACAGTTCGACACCAAAATATCACATGCTTCTCTTTTACATTTTCAAGTTGAGAAGTATGCACCTCAGCTAGCTAGGTATATCTACATTCACTATAAGAATCAGGTTAAACTTGCATGGAAGGAATCAAGCAAGCCAGCTCGTTCGGTTGGAAATTCGGATTCTATTCTACTCCTCTCAGGTCAAACCTGCAAAAAGTTCAACGGCGTTGTCCATTATTATATAGGTTAATAAATTCAAAATATATATTATATTATTGTAATCATCGTATCAGTTGGTTTGGTTTTGAAGCTTGGACTTAAAAGCATAGTTACTGGGCCCGACCCTTTGATTGAATGTCAAGATAATTAGTAACGATGTAGTTTTTGTCTGTTCGGAGAGAGGCTTCCGAGCAATTTAAGGTTTTGTGGACGATTAGTGGTAGGGTTTTTGGAGACTTTTTTGAGGACCTGAAGAGCGGCAACGACAGCGTCACCTTACAATGGTGCTCAAGTATGCTAAATCTTTCCTCTCTTTTTCTCTGTTGATCTGTTTCGATTATTACTCTTTTTTATGTGTCGAATCAGGACGCCTCTTGCCTTGAAAGAATGTCTCACTTACTATGATTTTCACGTTTCTTATTTTCGAATTTTACTTGGTTCTCTGCAATGTCTTGGTTCATCCACTTAAAAAAAAAAAAACATTTTGTGGAGTTTCACCTTTCTATTTATCTAAAAGAAGATGAGGCGAGATTGGAATGGGTATTCTGCAGAAATGCACTAGATTTCTGTTTTATTTCTTACTTTACTGATTTCAATCTAGGGGTTTCTTTTCATGCATCCAATCCTGTGATAATCCCTGAAACTATTGCTGTTCAAGTATTTTATAGTATTTTTCGGGTTGTTATTTTGACTTGCAGTTTTGAAACCTTAATTTATGCAACTCAGGACGGAACTTTGCCGATTCAGTGGTACCAAGATTTATCCTGGCAAGGGAATAAGATTTATTCGCTCTGATTCTCAGGTGATAACCTGTTGCATGTTTATGTCAGTTTTTTTCTTTTCCTTTGAAGTCTTCTGATGTTTCAGTAGCTTTAACATTGTCATGGGTGTTAATTCCTTTGTTTTTGGTTTTTGGTTAAGGAAGGGTTTCCTCTTTGCCAATTCAAAATGCAAGAGGTATTTCCACAACCGCCTTAAACCTTCAAAGCTTACATGGACTGCCATGTATAGGAAACAACACAAGAAGGTATACTTGTTTAATATTCACTCTCCCTTTTACGTTTTATTTTTGGTATTTGATTTCCACTGTTGCTTGCTTGTAGGACATCGCTGCTGAGGCTGTTAAGAAGAAGCGTCGAGCCACCAAGAAGCCTTATTCCAGATCAATTGTTGGTGCCACCTTGGAAGTTATACAAACGAGGAGAACTGAGAAGCCAGAAGTAAGAGATGCTGCTTGTGAGGCTGCTCTGCGGTACATTTACTCTTTATCTTTATTGATTTTGGCTTTGATACTTCAACTTGAATGTAAGATGCTCAAATATATGTGTTATTTTGCTTTTTCATATTAATGAGTGCATGCCGTTGCAGTGACATTAAGGAAAGAATCAGGAAGACTAAGGATGAAAAGAAGGGAAAGAAAGCAGAGTTAATGGCCATGGCGCCGAAGACGCAGTCCAGGAGTGCGCCTAAAGGTGCTGCACCGAAGGGTCCTAAGCTTGGTGGTGGTGGTGGAAAGCGGCAGTTTCATTGGTGTTCTATCCTTTCTGTGACTTAACGGAGACGATTGGAAGTTTTGTGCTCCCATGTACGTACGGGGATGTCATCATTTTTGTTGACCAAGTAAAAGCATCTGGTGAATTTTTTATGAACTGGAGCATTATTCAAAGTTTTTTCAAGTTTTTTATGTCGTTGAGTTTGGTGATGGTGCAATTGTTTGCTCCACCTGCACTTAGCTTGTTTGCTGGTATGTTATGCTTGAAATGTGATCCACTTCCTGGCAATGAATTGTCCATGTAACTGATGGCTCAAGTAGAGATAATACTTGTCAAGATTTAGCTATGAAAGAAGATAAGATTTCAAATACATTCAAGATAATCCGAAACCCTAAATTCTTTAACCAACCCATCTATTTCCATTGAGCTGCTTCCAGGTACCTTCTCCAAACCTTTGTCTCTCATTTTGTTTCGTATTTCGATGGCTTTCTTATGGAAGCCTGCAGATGAGTACATGTTTGATAAAACTATATAACAGCTGCAATCCAAAGGGTCCAATTCCATAAGATGCTTCGAAGCATATTCACCCATCTCTAGATTCCCGAGCCGGCATGAAGCTCCAAGAAGGGCACCCCACAGAGGAACACTTTGTTTCATTTGCGAAGTTTCTATCAGATCTCTTGCTTCGTCAAGTAGATCTGCTCGACAAAGAAGATCCACCATACACCCGTAATGTTCAATCTTTGGTGCTAGGCCATACCCTTCAATCATTATTTGGAAGCATCTCTTTCCTTCATTAACAAGCCCTGAATGACGACAAGCACTCAATAAACCTAGAAATGTTACATCATCTGGTGAAACATTTGACTTAACCATGTCTGAGAAAACTTCCAATGCTTCTTCGCCATTACCATGAATACCAAGACCATGAATTATCGAATTCCAAGCCCCAACATCTTTCTCCTCCATGCTTTCAAACATGGAAAGAGCCTTGTCGATACGTCCACACTTTGCATACATACTAATCAAGGCCGTTCCAATTATAGCATCAGTTTTAATATTGTTTTTCTCTATGTAATCGTGCAACCATTCACCTTGATCCAGTGCCATCAAATAAGAGCAAGCTGTGAGGCCACTTACCAAGGTAAATCTGTTCGGTTCTATTTCAGCCACTTGCATCTCGTTAAAACTCTCCAAAACCTCTTTGTATCTACCTTGCCTAGCATATCCGCAAATCATCAAGTTAAATGAAATTATATCCTTCATCTCTTGTGGCATCTCACTAAACAACTCACGAGCATCCTCAATAAGACCTGCACTAACATATCCACCGATGATACTGTTCCAAGAAACCGAATCCTTTCTCCCCATGTGATCAAACAACTCTCTAGCCTCCTTCAGCAATCCGACCTTAACATAGCCATCGATTAAGCAATTCCAGGTTGTTATATTAGTCACTGGCATCCTGTCAATAAGCGACTTTCCATCCTCAACAAGTCCAGAATCAATCAACCCTTTAATGATCGAATTCCAAGAAACTACATCCGGCGCGTCCATTTTATCAAACACTAGGCGAGCATAACCAATTAATCCACTAGACGAGTACATGCTAATCAAACTATTGTTCACATAAATATCGTCATTCAACCCACGTTTAATAACCAGCCCATGTACTTGCTTACCCTCACCAATAGCATTTGCCTGAGCACAAGCTTTCAGTACAAAAGGAAAAGTCAGGTTATTTGGCAAGCAATTGGCATGTGAAAGCATGCTATCAAACAGAGAGAGTGCAGCTTCAGGTTCGTCCTTCTGGGTATAGCCTCTTATCATTACATTGTAAGAGAATGCATTGGGGTATTTGTCAAGATTGAAGATTGATTGAGCATAGCCCATGTCTGAGTGCTGAGAGATGGAGGAATAGCACAAGAGTCTAGTGAAGGCCAGTGAATTGTGAATGAGGCCGAGTTTGATAAGTTTAGCATGGAGTTGTTCGAACTCGTTTTTATACTTGCATAGTTCTAAGAGTGACAAGCATGGTTGAAGAACCAAAGAACCAAATTGGGTAAGGTCTTTGGTGGGTTTTGTGGGCGAGAGAAATGGCGGGAGGCAGGCCATGGCAGGCCGTTGGTAGTTTATTTGGTTTTTCGGTTTCAGTTAACGGGTTATATTAACCAATTGCAGGACATAAAGCATAGCCTAAAAGAAGAAATACCAATCGTTAAAATTGCTCTTTTGTAAATAGATATGGCTGGGTACATCGATGGCTTTGCTCGTACCTCTACAAAGTGAAGAGCCTTCTGCACTAAGTGCGTGACTTTTTTGTACATTTAAGTAGTCTAACGTCCAACATCAATTGCGAGTTTCACTATCAAGTTGGTTGTGTGAATTTACTCTTCCTGCTCTCTTGGCGTGTTCTCACCATAACGTTCTTATATTAGTTGTCTCTAACATGAAAAGGGAAATCGCCACAAAAGGTAAGGATCTCCTTCATAAACATTCTATTCATACTTCAATTTAACGTAACCATTTCGTTAAAATGTTAACGTCGGAAAGGTTGTTACGTGAAATATTTCAGAAGAATAAGGAAAGAAGGAATACACTTGTAGAAAAAGACAAAGAAGAGATTTACATAGATTTACTTGATTTTGCTTGTGTTGTATTGTTGCTTTAAACCTTAAAGACTAATAAAGAAGATGGATCTTGCAGATGTTATGGATTGCAAAAAATTAAAGAACACCAAGATTTTACTTGGTTCAATAATACTAACGCTATCTACGTCCAAGGATCTCACTATAGTGGTTCCACTAGTATCAAGAAGAAGAGAAAAATGTATAGAGATTGAGTGTTTATCTAAACACTTGCTAAGAGTATTAGAACTCCACTAGTACCCACAGATAAGTACCCTAGTACTTTATAATAACTTTTCCACTCTAATTCTTACACTCACTGAACTTTTGTTTACAATGTAATGAAAAATACAATCTGTCCTGATGCTTTAATTTTGCTCCTTTTATAGGTGTTGAATGCTTAGCTTTCGGATGAGCTTTGATTGAGTCAAAGGCTTGTACAGGTGCTCTTCACGTGACCTACTTAAGTATACTCCTTCTGCTGTGCGTTTTGTATAATTGTTGATGCGTTTTGTATTGAAGCTTCTGACTTATTTTGTAAATGACTGTGTATTGATCAGATGCTTGTGTTTAGTCATGTGTGCCTCATGTGTAAGTCACTTAGGCTTTTGTCTTTTGTTTCTGCTGATAGAACTTTCAAGAGCTTCTCTCTCTTTCTGTCTTTGACACCTTCAGACACCTCACACATGCACCTTCTGTTCTTCATTTTTTTTCCTGTTGTTTGTTGAATTTGGGTGGAGATTGGTGGAGCAAACGTGATTTTCATTACATTTATTCCCTCCTACTCCATCAATCTTCACTTTAAGCAAAAATCCGAGAGTGATTTGGGAATCCGAAAGCCCTAGCTTTACCAACCTAGTGAGATTTGATAAAATCACCTTCGATTTCATGGGGCTTTACTTATCTGTAAGTAATCCCTACAGTAAGTGAACTTCTTTTGTGTTAATATTTTAGTTCCGAAGTCTGATAGGTTTTTCTCTCCTGTAATTTTTTGCAGGTTGAAGAAGCCTTGAGCGATTCTATCTCTCACGAAATGGAGTTGGACATCAATATGCTTTGACCTCTCATACAAGACGGGATCTTTTCTCAGGTAAAGTGTACTTTGGCTGTCAGTGTAAATTGTTGTTGTAGCTAGGTTAGTTCAAATTTCTTTTAGGATGCCTGATAGCCAAGATAATTCTTTTACCCCTTCTGTAATTGCAAAAAACTATGCTTCTGTAGCTAAAAGTGATACAATTGATTGTTGCTGTACCTTCTAACTAATTGTGTTTCCTGCTAGTGTAAAGTAGTATGCTAAGATTGACTTTCTTGTGTTTTTATCTGTTGCATAGTCTGCATCTACATATCCATGTATGCATAAACTGTTGCATTTAGCTAGCTTAGCTTTAAAGAAACACAATCCGTAGCTTAGGGTTCCAGTAAGGTATCTAAAGACATTCTTTAGTCCTTTCCAGTGCTTAAAACCAGGATTAGACATGAAATTGCTTAGAATGCTAATAGCATAGGCAAGATCAGGTATGGTACATAGCATTATATACATAATGCTATCAACTCCAACATTATAGGGGTAGTTTATCATAGCTTTCTTCTCTTCTTCAGTTTGGGGGCTCTTACCAGCAACCATTTGAAGATGTGAGCTTATAGGGATAGAGGTAGACTTTGCTTGTTCCATGTTGAATTGAGCAAGTACCTTTCGAATGTAGCTATGCTAATTTAACCATAGTTTTCCTTCCCTCCTATTCCTTTTAATTTGCATCCCTAGTAGCTTTTGAGCTTCCCCCAAATATTTCATATCAAAGTGTTTGCTCAGAGCATTTTTTACTTCAGTTATTCTACCTAACTCTTTTCCGGTAATAATTAGGTCATCTACATAGACTAACATGAAGATGGCCTATGTCCCTCCTAAGTCCTTATAGTATAAGCAGTAGTCCTAGGCACTTCTTGCAAATTTCATCTTACTTTCTATCTTATGGAACTTCTTATTCTACTATCGAGGAACTTGCTTTAGCCCATATAGAGACTTCTGAAGCAAACAGACATAGTCAGGCTTGTCTTTATCTACAAATCCGACTGGTTATTTCATGTAGATAGTCTCCTCAAGCTTTCCATATAGGAAGGTTGTCTTGACATCCATTTGATGGATTTCCCAGTCATAAACAGTAGCTAACACTAGAATGAGTCTGATTGTCTTAAATTTGACTACTGGTGAGAACATTTCTTTATAGTCAACTCCTTCTTTCTGCCTATACCCCTTAGCTACAAGTCTTGCCATGTGTATTTTTGGTTCAGCTTCTATTATTCCTTCTTTCAACTTGAATAACCATCTGTTCTCCATTAATTTGACTTTAGGAGGTCTAGGCACCAAAGTCCAGGTCATATTATTCATTAGAGAAGAATACTCTTTCTCACAAGCCTTCTTCCACTGTTTAGCATCAGTTCTAGTCATGACTTCTCCAAAAGTTTTAGGTGCCCTCCATTCTATTGATTCAGCCTCAAGATATGCATATTCAACCAATTTTGAGTCCATATACCTCCTATTAGGAATTCTCTGCCTTGGTTGTCTATCTCTTATGAGTTAATAGTCTATCTCTGTAGTTGTATGTGGGGTTTCTTCTTCACCCTCACCTTCTTCTGTCCTTTATATAGTTCCTTGTATAGGTTCTATATTAGGGGGTTGAGTAATGCCACCTTCTTCAGTTTCTGGTGGCACATAGAAAGAAACTGATTTGTTCAGTGATCCTAATTGCTCCTGAACTTCCCTTTGGAGATCTAAATTTGAGAAGTTCTTATTCAGCAGAGGGAATTCATCTTCCTTGAAGATTATATCTCAGCTTATGATGGTTTTAAAGCTCCCTTTTAAAATAGTAAGATCTTATAACCTTTAACTCCTTCTGAATATCCTAGGAATACCCCTTTAATTGCTCTAGGTTCCAACTTTCCTTCATTCTGATGTGCATAAGCTGTACATCTGAAAGTCCTTAGGTGAGTTAGGTTGGGTTTCTTACTATTCTAGACTTCTTGTGGAGTTTTATAATCATTAGCAGAGATGGGGAGCCTATTAACAAGGTAGGCTACTGTCCTAATAGCTTCTCCCCATAATAAGTGCGAGCAACCCGAAGAGAGTAGCATGCGCCTAATCTTTTCTAGGACAGTCCTATTGAGTCTCTCAGCTAAACTATTCTGCTGAGGTGTAGCTCTTACTGTTTTATGCCTTAAGATGCCTTTCTTGTTGCAATAGTCTTCAAACTCCTTATTGCAGTATTCCAATCCATTGTCAGTCCTTAGGTATCTTAGCTTCTTTCTAGTCTAATTCTCCATAAGTGTATGCCATTTTATGAAGTTTTCTAATGTTTCATCATTTCTCTTCATTGGATATACCCAACACTTCCTAGATTTGTCATCAATAATAGACATAAAGTATAGATTCCCTCCTGCGGTAGGTACTTAAGCTGGTCCCCAGAGACCACTATGAGCATATTCCATGATCTCTGTGGCCCTTTGTGCTCCCTTTTAAAAATTGGATCTGTGATGCTTTCCTAGCACACATGATTCACAGAATTCCAGCTTCTGTAGGTTTTGTTCAGGGATCAATCCTTGTTTAGAGAGGTGGAACAAACTTTTGTTTCCTACATGACCTAACCTAGCATGTCATTGCTTAGTTTATTCATGATTTCCCTTCTCAGTAACTTGATTAACTTCTGTTGAGCCTATAACATAGTAGAGCCCACCCCTTTCAATTCCTCTAATGATGACTTTACCATCCTTTAGGATTTCTCTGAGTCCATCTTTTGATATGATCTGAAAACCTTGCTTATCAAACAAGCTTTCAGAAATCAAATTCCTCCTTATTTCAGGCACAAATCTGACATTAGTAAGGATCCTTTTCTTTCCATTAAACATGTTGATGGAGACATTCCCAATCTCTACTATCCTTTGCTGCCCAAAATCTGCCATTTTCACCTTGTCGGTGACTGGTTCAAATGCAGTGAACCAGTCTATATATGGTGTCACATGCATGGTACAACCTGAGTCAAAAATCCATTCTCTACTCAGGTCTTCACTCTCTTCAGTGACAGCCAGAATCTTATCGCCACTTGAGTCTTCTGGTTTCTCCACATTTCCTGCATCTCTAATTTCTACAATTTTATCCCTTTTCTTCTTTCTGCAGTCCCTTGCAAAGTGTCCCTCCTTATCACAGTAAAAGCACTTCTTTCCTTTTCCCTTTTTCTTCTTTTCCTTACCTTCTTTGGTGTGCTTATTCTTCCCATTTCCCTTCTACCAACTCCCTTTCTTGCTATTCTTCTTGTGTGACTTCTTATTTTGATTGTTTTCTATAAACATCACTTCTGCCTCTTTTTTGAATGGATTAACATCCACTATTTCTTCCATTAGTGAGTCTAACACCCTCTTGGTAGTGAGGGATTCTCCACTAGCATGCTTAATTACCTTCTTGATTGCATTGAATTCAGAAGGTAAAGCCTTTAAAATCACTACAGCTTGATGCTCCTCAGAGATCTTTTCATTTGTAGCTTCTAAGTCTTATACTAACTTAAAGAAATAATCTAGGTTGTCATCTAAAGAGACAGAGGTATTCATCTTGTAGTTAGCAAGATTATGGAGGAGTGTCATCTTGTTAGGAAGACATCTCTTTGAATAAATTTCATCAAGTTCTACCATAGCTTCTGTGCAGTATTACAATTCTGCACTTTTCTTGTCACAGTTGGTGATAGGTGAAGCATTAACTTGCAATGTGCAAGTCTTTGCATCTTGAGTCTTTTTATCGGATCAGTCTCAACATCATACTGATCATCGATAGCCCCATAACAATCATAAGATTCAAGGAGAGCTTGCATCTGGAGTTTCTAGATGGTGAAGTCTTCCTTACTAGTGAAGACTTCCATTTGTTTTCCTACCATCTTAACTGTAGTTTAAAGAAATAGAGGAAGATATTTACTTACTGATATTCTTGATGATCTTTGATGCTTTGAGTAGCCAAGAAATGCCCCAGGAAGTTTCTGAATGCTCTGATACCACTGCTGTTAGGATAAATGTATTGTACTATTGCTTTAAACCTTAAAGACTAATAAAGAAGTTGTATCTTGCAAATGTTATGGATTGCATAAAATTAAAGAACGCCAAGATTTTACTTAGTTCAATAGCACTAATGCTATCTACGTCTAAGGATCTCACTATAGTGGTTCCACTAGTATCAAGAAGAAGAGAAAAATGTACAGAGATTGAGTGTTTATCTAAATACTTGCCAAGAGTTTTAAAACTCCCCTAGTACCCACAGATAAGTACCCTAGCACTCTCTGATAATTTTTCCACTATGATTCTTACACTCACTGAACTTTTGTTTACAATGTAATGAAAAACAATCTGCCTTGATTCTTTAATTTTGCTCCTTTTATAGGTGTTGAATGCTTAGCTTTCAGATGAGCTTTGATTGAGTCAAAGGCTTGTACAGGTGCTCTTCACGTGACCCACTTAAGTATACTCCTTCTGTTATACGTTTTGTATAATTGTTGTTGTGTTTTGTATTGAAGCTTCTGACTTGTGCTATAAACGACTGTGTATTGATCAGGTGCTTGTGTTTAGTCACATGTGCCTCATGTGTAAGTCACTTAGGCTTTAGTCTTTTGTTTCTGCTAATAGAACTTTCGAGAGCTTCTCTCTGTTTCTCTCTTCGACACCTTCAAACACCTCTCACACACGCACCTTCTGTTCTTCATTTTTTTTCTGTTGTTTGTTGAATTTGGGTGGAGATTGGTGGAGTAAACGTGATTTTCATCACAACTTGTGTACAAATTGGTTCCAACAGCTATTTAACAGTGATACAATGCTTAAGATGGTGACATGAGTTGTCATTTTACATAGTTTGTTATAACTGTTACAATTACGGTGCGTTCTATTATATTAGTTAATACCAAGTTCTTCGACATCGTTTATATTGTCTTCCAGCTTCCTTTCTTCTTGTCATCTTCAACGTTTCAACTATTCATTAATTAATTATCATGACATCCCCTTCCCCTTCAGAAGCAACGTTGTCTATTAAATTGATCTCTGGAAATCTCCTTTGTAAGTCGAACATGGTTTCCCATATTGCATTCTCCTTAATCTCGCCTTGCCATTGTACCAGAACTTGCATTACCGCACGGTTGTGACCTCTTCCCCCATGTAACTTTTAGTACTCTTTGTGTATTGACTAATACTGCTAGTAATTGTGACGACACTGGAGTTTTCTCCAAAATAAATTTCTTTTGTTGCGATATGTGGAAGGTGGGATAGATGGCTGAATCCTTGGGAAGCTTTAAAGTATACGCCACCTTATTAACCTTTGTTATAATCTGATAAGGCCTGTAGAACAATGGGGCTAGCTTCTTCTCTGCAGGGAATATTATCGGCATGGTTAGAGTTTCACGAACACCCACTGACCAGTTTCAAACTCCTTACTGTTTGAAGTGCTTGGTTAATCATAACATTACGAGAGTCTCCTGCTAGATAGGGTACTTAAATAGGTGGAGGATACCTATACAAAATCTCGAATGGTGTTGTGTTAATTGCGACGTGATGAATGGTATTGTACCACCATTCTGTCGTTGACAACCAACATGTCCATTTTTGTGGAGTATCGCTACAAAAGCATCTTAAATATGTTGTGAAGATTTTATTAATTGCTTCAGTTTGGCCATCTGTTTGGGGATGATATGAATTAGAGTATCACAAACTAACTTCTTGCATATGAAGGTTTCTTGCCAAAATGAACTTAAGAACACAAGATCGTGATCGCTTACTATACTCTTCGATGTACAGTGAAGTTTGAATGCATGATGCATGACCATTTGTGCTACATCTTGGCTGGCGTGTGGGTGTCCCAAAGGCTATAAAGTGAGAGTATTTACTCAATCTATCTACCACCACATAAATACAATATTTCCCTTCTGAAATTGGTAACCCTTCAATAAAATCCATACTAATTTTCCTCTAGCAACCCTCTGGTATTGGAAGCAGTTGTAGCAATCTAGGATAAGTTGCATTGTCATACTTACTACGTTGACATACCACACAATTAGTAACATAATTACAAACATCTTTTCCTAAATGCTTCCAGTTAAAGAAATTTTGTACTCTTTTAATGGTAGTTGTCACCCTTAAATGTCCTCCCTGTAAGTTGTCTAAAGAAATCAACTTCTTCCTAAATTCCTCATCACAACCATAACCAACTTTTCCTTCCATCTCAATAGATTTTTCTTCCATTTATAATTCACTGATTGCACTTCTTGAGCTTTTATTCTTTTGATTAAATCATAGATGGTTGCGTCTTTTCTCCAAAGCTCTCAGATTTCATCCATTAATGTCGTGTGTACTGGAGATATTGTAAGTGTTAGTAGTTATGACTTGACACCCTGGACAATGCATTTGCTGCCACATTTTCCTTTCCACTCTGATATACCAACTCGAAGTCATATCTTATTAGCTTAGGTAGCCAATTTTGCTAAAATGGTGCGACAATCCTTTGCTCCAACAGGAATTTTAAACTCTTATGATCGGTTAACACCTTGAAAAATCTACCATTTAGATACTGGTGCATTGTTTCGCTGTCTTGATGACTGCCAAAAACTCCTTCTCATATGTGGAAAGGAACTGGTGTTTAGGAGCTATCACCTTGCTGAGGAAGGCGATGGGATGCCCATCCTATTGAAGCACTGTGCCGATCCCTTTATCATACTCGTTTGCCTCTACAGTGAATGGTTGTGAGAAGTCCGATAATGCTAAAATGAGCTATTGTTAGTAAATCTTTCAATTTCTCAAACACCTGTTGTTCCTTCTGCCACTTCCATTTTTTAATGGCTTTGTTGTTACACTATTATGCTTAATAAAATGTTGATAATAATTGGTTAATCCAAGAAAACCTCCGAGTTCCTTCAGAGTTCACAGAGGTGGCTAATTTTTTATGGTGGATATCTTTCTCTCGTCTGTTGAAACTCCTTCATGAGAAATTGAGTGTCCTAAGTATTCAACCTGTCGAGCTTCAAATGTAAATTTAATCTTTAACATTCTAAACAATATTTCAACCCTAGAATTCACCTAAGATGATCTATGAAATAATTGATTTAACACCTTCAAACCCTAAGATTCACACTATAAACAAAAGAAAGAAATACTAACCTTGATACATGCTCAATATGTGTAATCCCTTTTTAATCGCAAATACCTTCTTTACCTAAAAGCTTTATCCACTCTCACCTTCTTCTTTTCTTCATTCTTTTCAATAGTGCAAGAACATATGTATCTTTGATAACTATTTGCTTGTATTGACTGAAGGGAGAGGGGAGGGTTTTATTAATTATAATAAAACCCTAATGACTATAATTTTCTTTACAAGCCCAATAACCATTATTTTGGGTTCACTTTATATTAGAATTAACTAAAGTAATATGGGCCACACTTTATGATTATAAAATTAATCTAACAATCTCTTACTTGGCTCATGTTACGACTTAATGATCCAACAACACAAGTGTGCGCCATATATTGAATCTATCAACCTATCAAACTTGAGTGAATTGAAATGATGGGATCATGGTGGTCATAAATCATCTAACAACATGATTCCTTCCAAGTATGACAAAATCATCTCAACTCAAATTAACTGTAATCGAGAAACATTATAATTCTCAGCTTTAATGTTTTCTCAAAACATAATTTGTCATCACAATAAAACAATGCATATACACAACATAATATGAAAATTAACAAATAAGTAAAACAAAATAACATTAATTGAATTCACTAGTGTCAAAACAATAATAGAAAATATCCAAACATATGTATATACATAACATGATCTCATGCTAACAAGGACTTATCTATAATGCCCATCATTTCAACATGGCCAATAAATGTTTTAGGCGGTAATCCTTTAGTTAACAGATTTGTTACCATTAGATAAGTTCCAATACGCTCAATTGACAATTTATGTTTTTGCAATTCTTCTTTGACTGACAAGTATTTCAAATTCATATTTTTAGCACCCTAAGACTACTTCTCATTTTTAAAGATGAAGGTGGTTGCAGAATTATCACAATAAATTCTTAGCAGTTTAGCTATACTGTTGACAATACTTAGCCCTAAGACAAAGTTTCGCAATTACAATGCTTGAATAGTGGCCTCAAAGTATGCCACAAATTCAGCCTCTATAGTGAAAACATCAATGACAGATTGTTTTCCACTCTTCAAAGAAATTGCCCCTTGTTAGTTGAAATAGATAACCAAAGATAGATTTCCTTAAATTTATACAACTAGCATAGTCTAAATATGAATACTTATCACTTTTAAATGATTTGATTTCCTATATATGAGCATGTAATCATTGGTGCCTTGTAAATACTTAAGAACTTTCTTTGCAGCTTTCTAGTGGTCTAATTCGGGATTAGTTTGATGTCGACCTAACATTCCAACAACAAAACTGATATCTGGCAGAGTATAAGTATGAAAATACATCAGATTCCTAACTACAGATGCATAGGGAATATATTCCATTTCCTTTCGTTTGAAATCATTTTTGGACATTGTATTTCACTAAATTTATCCTCATTCTGAATTGGAATTACCCCTGCTAAGCAATTTTCCATCTTAAATCTCTGTAATACTTTACTGATATATCCTTTCTAAGACAACCCTAACAATCTTTGTGTCCTGTCATGGAATATTCCTATTCCAATCATATAGGATTTCTCACTTATATCTTTCATTTCAAAGTTATTAGAGAGAAATTTCTTTACATCATGTAATAAGCCCAAATCATTAGCAGTCAAAAGAATATTGTCAACATATAGTACCAAAATAATAAACTTGCTCTCACTGACCTTTATATAGATACACCTATTAACAGTATTCACTACAAAACTATAAGAAGTAATGATATTATTAAACTTAAGATACCACTGTCGAGAAGCTTGTTTCAAACCATATATTGACTTCTTTAATTTACACATCATATTTTCCTTTTCTGCATTCACAAAACCTTCAAGTTAATCCATATAAACCTTTTCTTCTAAGTCACCATTCAGAAAAGCGATCTTTACATCCATTTGGTAAAGCTCTAAATCATAATGAGCTACCAATGCCATGACAATTCTTAAAGAGTTCTTCTTTGAAACTAGAAAGGAGATCTCTTTAAAGTCAATATTATCCTTTTGAGTATATCCTTTGGCTACAAGTATGACTTTGTACCTTTCAATATTACCGCTCGAGTCCCTTTTGGTCTTAAAGACCCATTTATAACCTACTTGCTTTGAACCTTCGAGTCAATGCTTAAGTCACACTTATGAGACTGGATCCTTATCAATGCTTAAGTTACACTTATGCTCAAGCGAATATACCATATAGTCATCTGATATAGCTAGTCTTTTCTCCCTTATAGGCCTTCGCAATACTATTTCTTATAATATCACTTGATCATTTGTGACTTGCACATTATTTACTAGTTGATTATTGACATTCTCTTCTTGTGTGTTTGGAATATTAACTTGTTGTTATGATATAGTGTGTGACTGTTATACAACAAGAGCAATAACAACTTGAGAAGAGACACTAGGTGAAGATTTTTCACCTGAATCTCTTGAATATCCACCTTTCGTGGTTCCCCTACTCCTACTGATTTGTCCATTTTGAATGAACCTAGCATTGTCAGACTCAACTATTCTTGTACCATAGTTAGGACAATAAATATGTATCCTTTAGACTATTTTGGATAATCGATGAAGTAACTACTAATAGTTCTTACATCAAACTTCTTTTCATGAGGATTATAAATCCTTATTTCTATTGGGCAACCCCAAATATGCAGGTGCTTCAAGCTAAATTTCCTACCTGCCCATAATTCATAACATGTCATAGGAATTGCTTTATAAGGAACCCTATTAAGTAGATATGTAGTTGTCTTTAATGCATACATCCATAAAGATAAAGGTACATTCGTGTAACTTAACAAACTCCTAACCATATCCATAAGAGTACGATTATGACTTTTAGTTACATCATTTTGTTGTGGTGTACTGAGCATTGTATACTGTTTAAAAATGCCCTGACTTTGAAGAAATTTTGCAAATGGACCTAGGCACTGTCCATTCTCATCATATTTACCATAATATTCACCACCTTTATCAGACCTTACGACTTTTACTTTTCTATCTAACTGTCTTTCTACCTCATTAATGAACACCTCAAGAATGTCCACTGATTGAGACTTTTCATGCAGTAAATAGAGATAACAATAACGTGAGTAGTCATAAATAAAAATGATAAAATGCTTTTCACTGCCTTAAGATGGAACATGAAATGGACCACATATATCATTGTGTATTAATTCAAATACCTTAGTACTTCTTGTGGCTGAACTCTTAGAAAGGTGTTTGATTTGCTTGCCTTTAATGCAATCCACACATATATCCCAGTCAGTAAAATCTAGTTAAGGTAAGATTTCATCTTCCGCTAACTTCATCATTTCTCTAAATATATGACGTAACTTTTGAAACCATAAGTAAGCAGAGTGTTCATTATATGCATTATGTTTATTACCAATATTATGTTCAACATAAAACAGGGATTCAGAATAATTAACATCAAGGTTGAAACGATGTCAACCATCCATTAATGTACTAAACCATAATAATACTGTCGTTTATACAAAGAAAAAACACCGTTTTCAACATTGAAATTAAAACCTATCTTATCCGTCGATGACTATTAAGTCACTAGCTTGATTACTCAAAATTTGTCTAATTTCAATTTATATATATATTTAAAAGTTATTGGAAAAAATGGAGGAGTCTAAACAAGAACATATACTTAATAATAATAATATAATAATAATTAATATTGAATTCACGTAGTCACAACCTTGAAGAGCTATATATATACACTTAATATTAGTATATAATACTTAATAATTATTAACAATTAATAATGCACGGTTATAACCAAGATATATACTTAATAATATAGTAATAATAATTAAAATGATAAGTGATTGATTAAACAATTAAAATATAATTAATTAATTATATCTTTTTATGTGTTAAGTATATTATAATTAATTAATCAATTAATTATTTTTTAATTAATCAACTAATTAATAATATTGTAATTAATTAATTAATTAATTATATTTCATAAAAAAATTTATACAAATATATGTGTCTCATATGTGTGACTTAAGTGTCACACTTGTGAAACCTCTCATCTTTAACCGTTCGAAGTCACAAAATTTAGAAAATCGAAGTCACGATTGTGATTAATAAGTCACAGGTATGACGATAAGATAGAAGCGGGAGCCGTTAGATCAAAGGGATGATGGAATGGTAGTCGTCTATCCTATTTTCGAAGTCACATAATCCACAAAATCCAAGTCACGGTTGTGAGTAATAAGTCACAGGTATGATGATGAGATAGAAGCAAGAGTCGTTGGATTAAAAGGACAGTATGATAAAAATGCGTAATTGTTCATCCCATTTTCGAAGTCACAAAATTCACAAAATCAAAGTCACGACTACGAGCAATAAGTCATAGGCGAGACCATGAGATAAAAGTAAGAGTTGTTGGATTAAAGAAACGATGAAATAGAAATGCGTGATTACCGGTCTCATTCGTCCTTAGTTTATATACTTAATTAGTTAATACTAAATTCTTCTACATCGATTTTATCGTCTTCTAGCTTCCTTTCTTCTTGTTGACTTCATCGTAAACTCATTAATTAATTATCGTAACAAACCTCTTTTCTTATATGCCTGTATATTAAACCGCGAAGACAGTTCAAAGTACCAGCCCAACAAACGGTTCCTTTCCCGCACAACCGGCAAACGCAAAGACATCATTTGGCATTTGACTTTTTTGGAGAATGGCTATGTGCCCATTAAATTGTCACCATATAAAAAAGGGACAAGAGGCAAAAGACTACTTAGGAGTCAAAAGAAGGAGAAAGTGGTCTTTTAGCGGCATCGTGGAGTTCGTTGATCCCTTCTTGGCTGTATTTTAACCTTTGGATTCTTTGGTACGATTAGTATAGGTGTTAGGCATCGGATCCTCAGCAATTAGCTGTCATTTCTTGCTTAATTTATTTCGGAAAAATTGGCACTGGGAGCTCTGAAGAAAGTTAGGTCCTAAGCATCATCCAGGTGCCAATGCATGAAATAGGCAGGCAGTGGGACAGGTTGAGGTTGGTCACTCGTTTTTGGATCTTTACGCGTTACGTTAGAATCCACGCAATCCTTTTCATTTCTCTTGATGGGTCCATAGGAAAAGGAAATTGTAATTGTAATTGTCCTTTACAAGTGTACAGACCAGCTCCAGCCAACGCTCGCCTGTCCCAACCAAGCTCTCAACTTCGGCTTTTGTATTAAGACATTCTTTTGTCCTTCCCTCAAAAAAACAAAAAAAAGACATTCTTTTGTCCTTGATTGTCTCTTCTACAGTGTGGTAATCATCACAAGGATGAACAGACTTTTGTTCAGAGACAATCCATTTTTAAGCTTGATTTTAAACTTAACATGCAAGATGCCTAATGCTTCTGTTTCAGGCGTATTATAACTTAGAAGCTTAAAACCTGGGTTTGTTCTTTCTTGCTAGTTTTTCACTTATTTTACAGTTTACATTTCGTCCAATAATTCAAAATTTCTACATCAAAAGCGTAAACTAATTATTATATAGTTTAATTTGAAATAAATAGGATATTGAATTAAAAAATTTCACAGTCATCTTTGATTTGAGCCGGGACCCTCACCGGCCAGTTTAGCTCAATGATATGAGGCGTGCGTTTCAATGCAACAAAACCTTGAAGTCTTGAGTTTGACACCCACATGCTCCATGGAGGGATAAGGTTCACTAAAGGGCTCACCCTCAGGGACAATACCTGACCGATGAGAGTCCCAGCCCAAACCAAAAAGGGTTAATTCCAACAAAACCCTAAAGTCCTGAATTCGACTCTCAAATGTTCCATGGAAAGATATGGTTCACTAAAGAGCTCACCCTTAGGGGTGGGCCCAAACCAATCTTAATTCAAAGTCAAGTTGAAAGTAAATTCTTTGATCTTGTAAATGAATTTGACTATTTCATTAAAAAGAAAACCATAGAGTTCCCCCGGTTATCAAATTTATAGCAGCAAATATATTGAGATTATTGCGTGAGTTGACAATCGTAAGAGCTCATAAAAGCAACCCTCTTTCTCCTTTGTTATGTGCCACTTCCCTTCAATTCCACTTCTTTCCGATTCTTCCACAACAAAACTCTCCTCAATCCTCGAGAAGATCGTTTAAAGTTCGAATCTTTCCAATACGCAGATTCGAAAATGGCAGGTGGGGATCTAGAAAGAGGCTCCAAGAACCGGGGAGCCAACAACAATGCCAACTTCGCTTCCTACTATGTTGAGAACTCCGACAAGGCTTGGACCTCATGGCTCATTCCTATGTTTGTGGTTGCTAATGTTGCCGTGTTCGTTGCTGTTATGTATGTCAACAACTGTCCCAGAAACAATCTGGGTTTTGATGGTGGTTGTGTGGCCAGGTTCCTTGGCCGCATCTCTTTCCAGCCTTTGAGAGAGAACCCTCTCTTTGGTCCATCTTCTTCTACGTATGTTATTTTTCTTCCTTGCCTTTTCACGGTCTTATTGAATATATCGTTAGATTCTGTGAAATCTTGATTTTTTTTATAATTGGCTTTGATGTTTGAGTTCTTCTGTCTCGGTCTGGGCTAGTAAATTTTGGACCTTCATAGATTTAGGTCGTTTCTTAAGTTGATCATAATGTTGGTACTCATCTTTTGTTTCGTGGAATTACTGATTTCTTGTTGCTTTGCTATTTTGTTTTGCAGTTGATTTGTGAACGCTAGGACTATTAGTAGAAACTTGTCTTCAAAGCTTGTGATCTTGATTTCGCTTTTTTCCATCATTCATTAGGATTTGTGGTTGTGTCGAGCTCGTTTCCTGAGTTTCCAAGCTGAGAGTTAGAGTTCAAACCATCACAATTTTGCAGCTACTACGCATTACAATACTAATTCTATGGCTTTTGATAAAGGAAAAGAAAGGGAAGGGAAGATAAAGAATAAGGGGGGTGGAGTTTTATTGTGAAGCATTCCTTCATGCTTCAACTTCAATATTAAGCTATCTATTGGCGCTACTTTATGTTGTCAGACATCTAGTTGCCCTTAGGAAATTTATTTAATTTATGAGATCTAAAATGTTCCCTAGCTTCTTCTGGAGACTGCAAGCGTATAGGCATGAATTTCGATGCCAATTGTATTGTCATTTTCTTGCTGCAGATTGGAAAAGATGGGAGCCCTTGAGTGGAACAAGGTAGTGCACGGGCATCAAGGGTGGAGGCTCGTAACTTGTATGTGGTTACATGCAGGTGTTATACATTTGCTTGCAAATATGTTGAGCTTGGTCTTCATCGGGATTCGCCTTGAACAGCAATTTGGATTTGGTATGTTGTATTATATTTTCATTTCTTATTACATCATAACTCTATTAAACTGATGAAGGATTTTGCTATATGATCACTTGACACATTAGGATAAATGGGTGTTTTCTTCCTTTTTCATTTTTACTATTTTACTATAATAGAAAATGGTTCAAGTTTGAACTTGTTTGATCTGAATGAATCATTTTCGTGGGTAGTTTTATGGATTTTGCTTGCTAGTGGACCTTAGCACATGGTATGAAAGAGCATTAATTGAATTGTTGCATGCAGAATAGGATATTAGACTTCTTTCTTGGATTTTTCCATGGTTTGAAGTTTACAGGTGTATGTTCCTACTAGTTCTTAATCGTCCTAAAACTAATTCCCAATCCTGCGAGGCTGAGGTGTTTTTGGGCTGAAATTTTATAGATTATAGATTGGAATTATCTCATTCCTGTGAATGATTAATTGTCAACACCTCCACAAGAACATCAAGTTAATATTCATTTGTTTCCTCTTTATAATTGCTACCATTTTATTAAACACATATTTTCTAACAACTTTTTTGTGTCTATACTGTGACAGCACTAGTTGGGATTATCTATCTACTGTCAGGATTTGGTGGCAGCATATTGTCCTCACTTTTTATTCAGCGGAACATCTCTGTTGGTGCCTCTGGTGCTTTGTTTGGACTTCTTGGTGCTATGCTATCCGAGCTTCTTACCAACTGGACAATATATTCTAATAAGGTATGTTTCAAATCACATACTAGGATAACTTCTGCAGATGCAAATTTGTTAACCATTCAAGTATCCCAGTGCTGAATGATAGGTAGTAGCTATATGAACAATGGTAAGAGCAGGTGTGATATATTAAAATATTTACAAATTGACATGTAGGTGAACTCTTTTGCGGTGATTGTATCATACATCATCATCAGATAGTATTTAAGGGATGCAAGCGGTGATGTTTTGTAATGTCTAGAACTCAGCGAATTCCAGAGTGTATTTGAGATAGGTGTTCAAAGCTCAAAATAATTGATTTGATTGTCAAAACTCTGTTGTGTTAATTGCCATGGTACTGAAAGGATTATGTGCAGTTGTGGACTTCTGAGTGATGAATGAATGGCGGTTTTTAACTGTTTCTGGACATTCCTTCTTTCTGTAGGTTGCTGCTCTAATTACACTCCTTGTCATCATTGCTGTCAATTTGGCCGTAGGAATTCTTCCACATGTTGACAACTTTGCACACATAGGAGGTTTTCTGACTGGTTTTCTCCTGGGCTTTGTATTGTTACTTCGTCCTCAATTCGGGTGGGTGGAAAGGCGGCATCTTCCTGCTGGTGCTCGAGTAAAATCCAAACACAAGGTGTACCAGTATGTATTGTGGTTGGTTGCCATGATTCTTCTCATAGTTGGGTAAGTCCAGATGTTCTGAACTTTCATTTTTTAAGGTCTGTTTTTATATCTTCTTTTGAAGTAGTTAAACTCCTGGCTATACCAAATGGTTGTTAAAAGAAACTCTCTTTTGTTAATGCATGCCGCAGTTTTACCCTGGGATTGGTGATGCTGTTCAAAGGAGAGAATGCAAACAAGCACTGCAGCTGGTGCCATTACCTTAGCTGTGTGCCAACGTCAAGATGGAAATGTGACAACTGATTTCTTTTTTCTGTTCATTTTTTAGGATTCTTGGATTTTTTCGTTCATGTATTTTGTGACAATTGATTCCTTTTTCTTTACTCATAGTCTGTCAGTGATGTACATGCATAGTTTATGGGCAACCTTGGATTCGCGTTGGACGTGATTCAGATTGTTATTTGTACAGAACTATTCATCCATTATATTGATGCTTCTTTCTAGTCTTCTGGCTCTCATATCTGGTTTTGGACAATTCCATTCACATTTAACTTTTTGTTTTTCTAAGATCTACGCCCAGATCCAACTCGACTAATGAATAAAATTTCTGACAGTTAACCACTCTCATCACGTCTACTGTTATGCCTTCCTCTGACCCCGCAGATATCTCAATTTCTAAAGCCTCTATTCCCCCTTCCAATACCACACCGAGTCCCAGAAAGACCTGGCCCTAGGCTTTTGGAGATGAGGCTCCTTAGCAGATGTCTGGAAAATGGTTCTTTCATGTCCATCCTCTAGTGGACATCTTGAAGGATCGATTAGTTTCTTTTTGCACAAAAGACTACTTTTTCCAGTTCTTAGCACTTGGACTCACTACCATTAGGAGAAGCTTTGCCTTCTTAAAGTTACAGTCAATAAAGATAATATCTTCTTATTTAAGTTTACCTCGGTTGAACAAGATAAAGATAATATTTTCTTATTTAAGTTTACCTCGGTTGAACAAGCTCTTATAGTGATTGAAACATAACTTAGGAATTTTAATAATCAACCTATCTTCCTCTAGCGGCATCTTGAATTTTTAGAGTTGAAGGCTTGGCTTCCACTTCTAGAGGAAGATAGGCAATTTTTCTTTTGAATATCAGACCACATTAAGCCAAAACGGCATCGTAGCAAAGAGCATATGAAACAATTGCTAGCATTTTTAAGAGTTTATATCCTTATGGATACTCAAAAGCCACCACCTAAATATATGCCTCTCATGTGTCTAGATTTCCATGCAGCTCTCTTTGAAGATGTATATTTGTTTAGTACCCTTGGGGGCCTAACCAACCTAAACTAGACATGCTTTGGAGGCCCACGAGGAGTATCACTAGAGAATGTTAAGAACTTGTGAATCTATCCGAATAACTTTCAGATCAAGTGGATGTGAATCAAATTAGTCCTGTGGTAGTGACCCCTAGTGTAAGGCACCTTTAAGAAAGAGCTTATTTGAAAATGACCAGAAGGTGTAGCTCTACTTGCTACTAATTTGGAACCTGTGGCAGGTACTTCTCTTCGATTTGTCTCAACATTAGATCTTGAAAGTAGAGAAGAGATAAATCCATATAGGCAAATCCATCCTCTAGCAATGCTACTCAAGTTGATCTAAAGATTAAAGAAATCACACAACTTGAGTAGGAGGCAGGTAATGGATTCAAGCTTTTGAGTAATAGAAGATCCCAAAAAAAAGAAGAAATCTTCCAATATTAGATGGCTCAGCTGCCCTAACCAATAAATAGCTTTACAAGACTTATTAGGAGTTGCTATATCGTTCATAGTTAGTCTTTGGGAGACAAAACTTAAAGAGGAAAGATGCAAGAATGTGTCTTGTTCAAGCATCAATAGTAGCTGATCACTAATCATCAAAGACATCACTATATAAGAATATGACTGCATACAGGCTGTATAGGTTAGAAGTCACTCAATCGATCATAGAGAATTACCTTATTCACCTTACAGCCTCTTTAATCGCAGAGAGAATCCCCCTTCACCTTTATATATGCAATCGATCATGCTTTTCAGAAAGTTCACCTATGGAACAAACTCAAGGAAATTGGTGCCTCAATAAACTTACCTTGGCTATTGCTTGGTGACTTGGAAACATGCTTCATCCTATTAGGCCGAGGGTAATTTCTCTACTTGAAACCACTTTAATGATTTTATAGATTGCACAAGTTTCATGCACCTCTCAGACCTTAAGTTAATAAGAAATTTTTATACCTGGTGTAATAGTAATAAGGAAGGTGGCTCTCGACAAAAAGATTGATAGAGCTTTGAGAAATGAATTATGGTTATTTAAGTTACCCAATAGCATAACACTGTAATCCCTTATTCTCATATCATGCTCCAATTTTGGTGTACAACATGCTAACATCCCCAAACTTCAGGCACCTTTTAGTTTCAACAACCGTTTTGCAGAATTTGATGGTTTCGAAGAAGCAATCCTAAGAGGCTTGAACATAGAAATTTAAGGGAACAAATAATTCACATGTATGAGAAAGATTTAGAGTATCATGGAGAAATCATAAATATTGAATAAGAGGAAATTGGAGACACTCAATGTGCTGTGAATGAAACTAGAAACGATTTACTAAGAGCTTATCTTAACTTGTACAACTCTCCATTAGATGCAACTCTTATTGTTGAGGAGGAGGCTTTTTCAAACTAATGCTCAAAAGTTACTCTTTAACCATTCTCTACGGAAGCAATGAGTCACACTGACTTGGTCGAAGGATGGAGATAGGAATACCTCTTTCTTCCATAAGTTCATCACCTCAAAAAAGGAATAGTAACATAATTGTTTCCTTCAAAGAGGAAATGGGAATATTAATTGATACTCAATAAGGACTGCTAAATGAAGCTTACAAATTTTTTTCTCAAACCTGAGGAGCTCCTTCTAATGCGACTTCTTTTGTCCCTCTCATTAGATCCGTCATTGGTGATCAAATTCTTGCCTCAGATGTGGACTTATTAGCTAGACCTATCACATTTAGGGAGGCTGAGCAAGTTATTTTTTCTCAGGATCTTAATAAAGTCCTAAGACCTAAGGGCATGAATGGATTCTTGTATCAAGGATCCTAGCGCTAGTAAGGCACATAGTGTTTAATGTAGTAATGGATCTAAAGGAAAATATTGAAGAAGGTAAACAAAACTTTCTTATACTTCATCTATAAAACTCATTCCTCTAGCTTATTTAATCCTGAGGATTTCATTGGTTGGGTGGAACAATGCATAAAATCAATATCCTTTACGCAACGTTTGGTTAGCGTCTTCAATAGGCAGGGACGGGACGGGACAGGACATGACGGAACAGAACAAGAATTGGAGACAGTGAGATGTTTGGTTGCGGTGGACAGAACAGAGATTTTTGTCTTCGTCCTGAGTACAAAAATG
>JANZLC010000201.1:27783521-27794754 GCA_026413385.1 Erythroxylum gracilipes
TTCTTCTTCTTTCTATTTTCTTTTCTTCTATTTTCTATTCTTACCAATTATACAAAGTCTAAAATACCCCTCACTATGAGCCTTTAGCCTCAAAACCTTAGGTGGTCTTCCTATAATGCCCTTGTATATTTTCTTCTTCAACTGTTACCTAGACCACACTATACTCTAATTTAAACTCAAATTCTCAAATTAATATTTCTTATTCCATTTATTTAAACAATAAATCTCCTACAAACCACAATTCAATCTAAACCTCAAGATCAAAATTGAAATTCATGCTTATTCAATAAAAGAGAAATCGGGGACCAACAGGATGCATGTAGCTGCTCAAATTTGCTTGATTTGGATTGGTTATCTTCAGCTGGGAATTCATGTGAGGATGATCCAAGCGACAGGAATGTATTTGTTGTTAGTTTCTCAACTTGAAGCATAAATGTGATTACTGACAACAATCATATCTTTTTATCATTACAGGTCTATAATTGGTCTGTCATATGAGAATCTTGGAAATGACTTTAAAATTGAATCATCATCTGCAAGCGAATCGATATTCTGCTTGCAGGTGAGTATATTGCATTTTGATACCGACAACATAGTAATCTCATGATTTTATCAAATATCACGTTTGGGTGAGTTGTTGAACAATAAATATCAAAAATCTAAATTTCAAAAAGAGAACATAAAAAACTGAATTCGAGCATTATAAGCTGTATTGAATTATAAGTCCTTGTATCATATCTATTTACGTAAAATAAAACAGGTAGGGCTGAAACCAATAATTGAGCTGGGAAATTTAGAAAATTGAAATAATCAAATATTTGAAGCCGAGGGCATGCTAGTTTAGTTTGATTCCATAACCAAATGCAGCTAAGTAGAAACGATAGCATTAACTTTTCCATTTTATACCTAGCCAGACGTTTATAGCAACCCATTTCACAAGTGCACCCAAATACCACTTGACAACAACCCATTTCACAATTGCAACCAAAAACAAAAAATTTCCAATCACCCAACAAAAGGAGTGCAATTCTAAGAACTACAAAAGGGTAAAAAACTAAAAAATTACTAAGTTGTACTCGTGATCACAGCCAGGTAAATTTCACTGCCAAAGAAAGAGTGTCTTTATGTGTGTGTTTTGTTGGTAAATGAAGTGTTGGATAACGGGGAAAAAGGGATGTGAAGAAGAGGGGAAAAAGGATGGAAAGAGTTTAGAGCAAGATCAGATAAGTAAAGCAGGAAGCAAAATCAAAAGGAGGAGGGGACGTTGGCTTGGCTTAGTTGAGCGTGAAGCCGAGACGAAACGTTGGTTTTAATTAAAACGTTGACTTTTTTGTTGTGGAACATAATAGGTACACAGTTAGTGGCACAAACGATCTGATGCCCCATTACGGTGCTCCAATCTTGTGTTATTTAATTTTATCCATACATTTGTATGTGTTTACCTAATTGCCCTTTGAACTATTTCTTATTGTTACGTAAATGTGTGGATAAATTTTAATGTAACCGGGTAAGAATTGGTTTATGGGAACAAAGGATCTGGTCTCTGATAAATGACCAAATGGCCAGTTTTCACTTTTGGACAAATAAGAAAATACAATAAAACAATTATCCAAAGGGATTAAAAAAGAGATTAATCGTTATAAATTTAAGTTTACATTAAAATGTATTAAAAAGGATGCATTTATATAATAAGATTGAGATGATAATTAGTACAATAAATAATTTAGGGTATATCATACTCAATCTATTTAAATATCGATTCATTAATTGAGAATTTACATACTCCTAATAGATGTATGACAATATAATCTCATCATATGTTAGTCGCACGAGTTATAACTGTGAAATTCCAATCAAATAAATATATTATGTGTTATGTGGGAGATTATGGTTATAGTTACATCTACATATAGATTATAATTATCATATTGTTAGTTATTCATGTTTTAACTATTAAACAATAATTATAATTTTGAATTTTCATATATAAGACATGATTTCAGGTCCAAAACTAACATTGTAAGATTGAGATTGGATAAAGAAAAAGTGTTTTTTTAGAGTTCACTTAACCATTAGAAACAAGATCAACATTCGTAAGTGATATAGCAAATGATGCATACAAGTTGATCCTATAATCTTAAACATATTCTAATATATTTATTCAACTTACAAACATATTCTACTATATTTATTCAACTTACAATTTTAAATGAAGTTATAATTCATTATTATCATGTTTACTTTAAAATATACACATCTTATTGGATTGAATAGGTAAATTCCACTCTTATTGATTATTCAATTTAAAGTGTCACGAATTAGAAAATTTTAGTCATAAAATCATCTTATTAAATTTTTTTGCTTTCTAATGAAATTCAACTATGCAACGAAAGGTTGTTAGTATTAATGTGAATAAAAATCCTACTATTCATGAAATGAAAGTAAATGCTCATCATTTCAACTCCTATTTATAGGAACATTAGCCTATATGATACACAAGATTGATGTCATGTTTCCTTGCCAATTTGAGAATCTCTAATGATTTCTAGATCACATAAACGACACCTAGAGTTAAGGAATTGATGATGGTGGAGATATTTTAATGTATTTGGGTTATGAATTGAAGAAATATGAGGAACAAAAAAATAAAAAGGAGGAAATGCAAGAGAGAAAGATGGTGATAATTAGGTTAAAGTGAAAGACTTGCATGTATTTTTAGGTAAAAATAAGAAAGTTGAATGAGATGGCAATAAAAGGGAAGAATTTTTAGATCTTAAAGAGAAGTCTGGGAATGAGCTTTTTCATATTATATACGTTTTTGGAAGGATTTACAATAGCTACATAATAGTGTCTCTCATTTAGACATAAGATACATGTCTCCTAAGTTCATTAACCAACCATATGAATGAAACAATATGCATAGATGTGGTAAACTAACTAACATATATAATGATATCATTTTTATTCTTAATATGTTTGTTATTTCCCTTGTCGCTTCTCCTTCTACTTATCTATAACATTGCCTTCCTCTTTAAAAATCTTATTTATAAGGTTGGCTTGATAGAATTCCTTTTAAAGCTCGAAGAGTGTCTCCTAAGTTGTTTCATTTGAGGAACCATTCAAATATTAGACTAGCACTTATATGACAGGCTTATTATGGTGCTGAACCATTCTCCATCTCAGGATAACTATCTCAGGATAGCGCTTGTATGACAGGCTTAAGTCATGCTAGTAGCTCTCCAAGTATAGGTTTAACCTCAAAATATACTTTTTAAGTTATGAGACATGGAATGTAAGGTGAATCAATGACTTTACAAGCAATTGAAGTTTATATGCCACCTTTCCAATCCTTTTCATAATTTGATAAGGCTCATGGTATAAAGGGAAAAGCTTGTGATGAACCCTCTTTTACAATGAATGTTGTCAATAAGGCTGGAGCTTTAAGATCACCCATTGACGCACTTCAAATTTCCTATATGATCTTCTTTTATCTACTTATTGCTTCATCCTATGTTGTGCCCTTTTAAAATGAAACTCTGTAACTAAAAGAGTTGCTTCTCTATTTCTCAAAGCTTGATTTAAATTAGGATTTTTTTTACCCTACAAAATAAGGGACATACAATAGCAGAGTATAATCATAAATAAGCTCAAATGGTGTAAAGCTAAAATGTATGTGATAATTATACCACCATTATATCATCCATTATAACCACTTATTTGGAACCTCACTTTAGAAGCATCTCAAATAGGTCTTTAGGATCATGTTAATAGTCTCAATTTGTCCATTAGATTGCGAGAGGTAAACTATAAAGAAGCTTAAGCTAGTTCCTTGCAATATGGAAATTTCCTTCCAAAAAATACTTAAGAACAAGGAGTCTTAATCACTTACAATTATCTTAAACATTCTTTGAAGTTTGAAAACATGATCAATAAATTCTTATAAAATTTTTAGGGTAGTGTACAAGTGCTTGATAGCAATGAAATGATAATATTTACTAAATGATCTATAACCACAAATATAACTGAGTTGCCTCTATATATAGGTAATCTTTTGATGAAGTTCATGTTGACTTCTCCCACACATTATGTGGGTATTAGAAGTGGTAATAATAGTCCTAGGTAAGCAAACATTTCTTGAAATAATTTATATCATTCCTCTTTAAGCTTTTCTAATAAACTATATTTTAGATCCCTTTAATTGTTATTGTAACTATATAGTGACCCGCTCGAGGGCTATCATGAGCTATCAAAATGAGTTTATTTATCACCTTTTGTCCAAACTAGACTATAACTCTTCCCTTCCACCTAAGAAATTCTTCTTTCCATTCATAAGTTTTTGAACATACCTCTTCGGCTTCTAACTTATTTATTAAATCTTAAATAGTGGCATCTCCTTCTCAGCTACTCTTAATGTCCTTAAGAAAGTTAGTATAAACCTAGAATATCGTCAAAGTCAACAGTTTATTGTTGGAAAATCTAGATAAGGCATCTGGGATCAGGTTCTCTTTAACACTTCAATATTCCACTTTAATGTAATAACGAAGTGATTTAGGCAGCCATGTTTGTTAAAAAGGAGTAATGACCCTTTGCTTTAGTTGGCATTTAAGACTTTGGTAGTCTGTTTGCACTTTGAACAGTATTCTATTAAGGTAGTGATGCTACTGCTTAATTGCCTTAATGATTGCTAATAAACCCTTTTCATATGTAGAGAGTGTCAAATGCTTTGTAGCTAATGTCTTGATCAATAATGTGATGGAATGCTTAATTGCTCCTATTTTGTTAAATAATTGCTCTTATTTTTGACCCACTTGCATAAGCCTCAATCATAAATGGTTGAGCGAAATCAGGTAATGCTAAGACTAAAGCATATATGGGTTCCCCTTTAAGTTACTCAAAGGCTTATTATTGGTCCATACCCTATTCCCATTTTCTAGCTGCTTGCTTTTTAAACATTTCCGTTGTGGGCTTTGCTAATAGTATATAATGCCTAATGAACCACCTATAATAACTTGTGAGTCTAAGAAATCCCCTTAATTCCTTGAGTGATCAAAGTATAAACCACTTGTACATTGTCTTCACCTTTTTAACATCAATTACTACTTCTTGAGTTAAAACGGAATGACCTAGGTAATATATTTGCATAATCCTTTGGAGATGCTCTATGTGCTATATGTACCTATAAGGCCTGACATTAATGCACCCTGCCCTTTTTTCAACCTAATTTTGTAATTGTATGTTCCCCTTAGTGGCACTTGATCATGCTTCTTAACAACTTACTAAACTCAGATAGCGATCCATTAAGTTCCTCAAATAAATTTGGTTGTTCATCCAGGCTAACTTATCACATATGGCATTCAATGTGTTGTGATAATTATACCATATATATGTTATCATATTTGTTAGAACTCCTTATGATTCTTATAATGTGTCCCCCCTAAATGAAGCTCATGGGACATTTTCTAAAGTTACACAACACATCATTTAATGTAATAAGTCATTGGACTCCAAATATTATGTCATAACCTCCTAAGGTAATCACCAACGCATGTCACAAATTCTACCCCGTATATGCTCTTTGTAAATCCTTTATAAATTTGACGGCAATTCAATTTAAGACCTCCTCCCACTATTATTTAGAAGGGAATCATGTGATCTACTTCTTCACCTCTTCTTTTTATCACTGATACATGAATAAGTTATTAGTGCTTCCATTATCAATCAGTATGTGCAGAGATTTTTCCCTAATGAATTCTCATAAGCTTCATCAGTTCATGTTCTTCTTTGTCATTTAGTCCTACCACATCTTGAAGGGATACATTTGGTAAAAATGTCCTAATTTTTTAGTCCAGATGAATGATTAGTTGACAATTAATTTTTCACATAAACGTTTATACGTCATAGACAAAAAAAATTATTTTAACTAAATTAGTAAAATACTAACAAAACTAATATTTTGAACTGAGTTGTCAAGGTTATAAAAGGTTGATCACTTAATTGAAAATTTTAAAAACTTAGATAATGAATAAAATTATTTTAAAAATGTTTAAGAACTTTAAAAATTGATATTTCGAATTATAATGATGTCTAACAATAATCATTATGTCCCCAACATCAAATCAAGTTAGCTCCATTTATTTCTCTCCATGTGAAGTGACTTTCTGACTAGTTCGACCCGTTAATTCATTTCCTCGTGCCTTTTTTATGACTGTAGTCTGAAATTGAATATGACCTCTTAATTGTTACGTTAAGTTCTCCATATTTCCTTGTTGACGACGTTTTTTCTTCACTCCATAACACTCTTATTTCTAAGTCCCCCTATATAATTTAACTCTTTTTTATTGATATTTAGTTAGTTGTTCGAGTTTTGAGGCTGTTCTATAACGTTTTAGAACACATTGGTCAAACAGTATTCTAATGTGGTCAACTATTGTAACTAAAAACTATGTTTCTGTCTTTTCATTGAGTTTGTTGTTTGTTTGATTAAAATTCTGATTGTCCACTTACTCACACTAGTCGACCAATGTATTCAAGTAGTTGATCAATGTCACCTTTTCCTAAGATAATTTTCTTCGAAGTGAGTTTGAGAGGAGTTCAATTACATATACTGATTGACCAATTACCTCTATTGATCGACCAATATACTTCAGAAGTTAAACAATATAGCTTTTTCCTTTAGAGACTTTTATTCCATTGAGTTTGTACCTCGGTTGATTGATATGTTTAGTCAACCACAAACACTAGTCTACCAGTGAAGTTGCATGGTCAACCAGTGAAGTTGTGTGGTTGACTAGTCTTCATGATTAAAGCTCTATTTATCCTCTTTTCTTCTATATTTCATCTTAGTTATTTATATCTTCCAAAACTATAAATAGTTCACTCTTAGCCATGAAAAAGATCATCCTCCATTTCATAAGAATTTATTAAATTGCACCAAATTCAAATTTCGTTATTTTTTGTTTCAAATTTGGGGATTTTTAATCTTTTTTAATTAAAAGCTATCTTTTCAAATTGATTTTTTATAGATAAATTTTAAAAGGAGTTAAGGTTTTTTTCCTTTCAATTATATCGATACATCTTTAATTTTGTTTAATTTTGGTATTTTAGGCACTTTTTCATTTTTATTTTTGATACTTTAGGGCTTTCAAAATTATACATTTTTTTTATGAAATTGATTGTTAGATATTGCAATTTTGCTTTTATTTGTTACAATTACAATCTCTAATTTTATCAAATCTTACCTTTGGTGTTTTAATTGAATCTTTCAACTGAGAAACAATACCGAAATTGGGAAAATTTCAAATTAGACATAACAATTAATGTTTCTATCAAAATTGATCTTTTGTTATGACTCCTTAAATATTTAATAGCACTCTTTAGTTAGAAAGTTTATCATTCTTAATCAAATGAGTTTAATTATTTCTACCAAGTTAGCTTAAGGCATGACTTAAATTTTTCATTTTCAAATAATGGTTTCATTTTTATGTTTCCAGAAAGGAGGGAAGGATTATTGATATTAGATTTAGGGAGAGTGATAACATTAAGAGTGAGTGATGAAATTCATGAGAAGTATCGTTTTATAGTTTTGTATTTCTTGCACTTTATATATTATGCTTAAGCAAATTAAGTTAACTACATGTATGGATAGTTCTTTGATATTGAATATCTCTTTTGTTCTTGATATTGAATCATATTCATCACTATCATGATAGTTGTTACGTGATTAATTTTATTATTGCTCTCTAATTTCACAAATATTTTATCATGGTTAAAAAAATGGGGAGATTGTTAAATTAAGGGAGGTTCCAATTAGTTTTTTTTTATGATAATAAAACATCAAACTTGTAATTAGTTTATTTTTTTATGAAAAGTAATATAAAAACAAAATATATTCATAAAGTCAAGAAGTTAGCTTATGAAGTTGACAATGAGAAGTTGAAATTTACAATTGTTGAGATAAAAATCAAACTAAGAACAAAAGAAGATCAAGGCTTATCAAGGTCATTCTTTAGTTAGTAATATTAATTGTAATCTCACTTTTTGAACTTGATGCTCTAAGAGGCTCATCCTGCATTAACATTTCCTATCACTTAATTGCATGATTTTTACATTCATTAAGAGACACTAAAGCTTTTTACCTTAATAGAAAAACTTCTTGATCTTTCAAAAACTCTTTAGTTAACATTTTGGGAAGTGTTTGAATTATAATTGGGTTAAATAAATTAGTTTTGAACATTTGAAGTTGTTAAGATAATATTTTTTAGGTGATTGGTCAACCTACATAGGTTAGTGGTTAACCAGTATAGGTTGAAGTTATTAAATTTAATAAATAATGAATTTTTTATAACATTGGTTGATGTTTTGGTTGACAAATATGTCATATTGGTCAACCAATATGCCCACTGGTCCACCAATTGTCTCGACTCCAAACTTAGATCGTGACCAGGGCTAAAGGAGCAGTAAACTTGAGGTTTACTAGACCCTTAGTAAGCCTAAATTGTTTGTCAATCCTTATATCTGTAATAAAGATGAGATTTTAAATGATCAAACTCATGCTTATAATAATCAAACAATTATAACAATACCCAATCCTCAATGTGCTACAATGTTGAGATAGTTCATATAAGAAAAATCCAACACATACAAGACTACTGCTGCTCTAGAGTCAAAGGTCACCAACAATCATATATTGAATAGCCGAGGAGGAAAAAGATTGACGAAGTACTCGATTAGAAGAGATCAGAAATGAAGATCCTAAAAAATAATTAAGGGGAGTCAGACCTCGCTGAGTGAATTAATACTATGGTTACATTATGCACTCCTAAGGATTTCAAATGATATATATAGTTATATATTTATAACGTATTATATTCATAAATGCAATTTCATAACATAATGATTTTGCTCATACATATCCATCTATTTCCCCTATCAATATCATGTCATATAATCATCAAAATCACAAATAATAGTATAGGACTGACAAATGACCCTATGACATATCCCTTATCTATAGACTATGGGCTCTATTATTCCACATGAGTCACTTAGTCCAAATGTAGTAGACTGCTGTCTGAGAGCTACATTAAACCGAACCACAACAACGTCACTGTGGCATGATTGCCATCAGAGAGCAAGCTCGATCGAATTGCCACAATCACACTATCATATCATGTACTATATATCAATTGGCGTCCGAGAGCAAGCTCGACCGAACTACCATAACCGTGTCGTATCTCAATCAATGGATCCATCAATAGATCAAATACAAACCCAAATCTATACCCAACCAATTGAACTCATTGTGCACATAGCCTGGTGATGCCCACCAGGTAGCTCATGCCATAACAATCCTCCACATCATCACATGTCAAGATAAGCATAACATCACACAACAAAAATATGTGTACATGTGTCAATCCATATATATGAGTATAATGTGTGCATATGATAATGATGGTGATTTCCATTATTAATATGAGAATAAATTCTAATGCATGCTCATAACCATAAATATTAACTCATAGGTAGAATGTGCTCCTTTGTGTCGAACCTAATGCCTCGAAGTGGAGGCTTCTGCTCTTAATTGATCTATAAAAAGAAAAATAGGAATGATCATTAAGATTTAAAACCTAAACCAATTTTATATATATTGAAAATAAGATCATGACTCAATATTAAGGAGCTTTATTTTTTATTTTAAAGTGGCAAAGTCACGTTTTAGAAAGAGCCTACTGAAAATTCAGCAGAGTTTCTCCTGTAAAATGGACATCTCCTTTCTGAAAGAAGGGTCATTACTGCAATAAAAATACACTTCTATATCTACTAGTAACCAAAGCTCAATTTGAGCCTCCAAACTACATGTCTATGCTCAATTGAGTCCTCTTTTACGTCGCAAAATTCATAATTCAAGTATACCAATTTCTAACTCATACGTCTTCGTTTATACTCAATACATCCAGATAGTCTCAATTCTAACAAAAAATATCTCAATTTAATCAATTTCATGCACTTCTATAATAAGAACATAACGCTTTCCAAATTTGCATCTTACAAACTATGAAGAATTTCAATACAACACTTTTATGAAAATTGATCCACATAATATTTTGAAATTTTTTAAAAAAATTTCCAACCATTTTTGGGTTGGTCAAAAAATTAACATGTCATCCAAAAATGACTAGCTCACCTCCTAGAATCAAATGACACTAATCTTGCGTTGAAACTCCTCCCGGTTTGCGAGAATCAAAGGATTAAAGCTTAAAGGTAACTCATTTCTATTCACCGGAAAAATGGGTCGATAGGTGTTGGGCTTCCCGCCTTTCCTACTATTTTAGGGCCGTTCGTCATGATGGTGGTGTTACTTTCGCCCAAACATAACTAAAAATAGGAGATCGGTGACTTACCTAAATGAACCGAAATTTTCAGTCGTTATTCCTCCAAATCTAAGTTAATTTTAGGAGTTTTGTAGAATGTCCCGAGAGCTTTTCGTAGAGTCCTAGATAGCTAGACATGGTGGTCAGACGGTGAAGGTATGAGTGTTACAAGTTGGGAGTGAATAGTAACCTGTAAGAAAAAGGGTTTAAGAGAGAAATGAACTTAAGTTGTCTTAAGTTCAACTGATACTTTTATAGGCTTTTTTTCTTATTAGTCCATTATGAGTAATTTAACAAAAAATTTGGATCATTTCGATAATATTCTAACGGCTAGTGAATCTGGTGTCTTTAATGCATACTGGTCAACCAGTGCTCTGCATATATCTATTATAATAGCTAGTTTTTGGCTTTAATGTCTAGGAAGGGTCCCAAAACACCATAAATTTGTGCTTTCTTATTGATTTTATCATAAAGAAGCTTTTGGGTATATTTTACACACATTTCTAAGTAATTTTTAATATTTTAACATCATTGTTTCATATTTGTGTGAGTGAGCCCTTTAGAGTTATCAAGTGAATAAGTGAGATATTTTTAGTTGTAATCCTTTGTTAGGGTGTTGCATATTGTACTTGGGAATATTCTAATTGGGATTAAGGTGCCTATTTACATTGGAATAAGATTGTAAGGAGGATTTATCTTTATTAAGAAAAATTATGCAAAGGCTATTATTCACTTTATATAGTGGAATTTGAAGAAGAGATTTGGGAGTGGACAGGCAAGGACCTTTCATACTAAATCATAACTCATGCATTTCATTTGCATCAAAACAAGTATCTTACAATGCTTTAGAGGGTAATTCA
>JANZLC010000201.1:27810464-27829823 GCA_026413385.1 Erythroxylum gracilipes
ATACGTCACCAACAATTTCTAAAAATCATCGAAGTATCCAAAAATTACTAAAATTATCTTAATATTGTCCAAAAAATTCGAAGTGTCATTAAACCAACTTACCCGGAAAATGCCATAAATGCATGCCAAAATTTCAAAGAGATAGAACATAAATCGGACTCAATTTGTTTAATATGCTAACCCCTAATTTGGGGCGTTACATCTATACAATGTGCATTGTAAAATAATGTAGCACCACTTTGTTAATTAGTAATTAGCGCCACTTCTTTCATTTTTTTCTTTCTAAATTTTGTTAACTTAAGCTTCTAATGTCTGGACTGAATCCCTCCATTTCAAAAGGGATTTTTCTTTCTTTTGAGAGGTCATTTCAAAAGTGATTTGGTGGTCCGTATCTTACAGAGTCAGGTACTCAATGTTGTTTTTTGACTTTGATGGCTCAATTTCTATCCCATATTGGGAAGAAATGAGAACGGGAGGAGTTTGTTAAGTTATAAAAGAACTCCTCCCCCTCCTATTCTCATCCATTCCAAAATTTTGATATTTATTTAAAATTTGTACACATATCAAATTTAGTATTCTCTTCTTAATAAGAGCAGACTGCCTTAAGTGGTGCTCAGAGACTAGCCACAATTGATCGAACTCTGTTATCAATTTTTGGGTTTGTTCTTTCCTTATCTCTTTTATTTATTCCGCATTTATAGTATTCAATATTATTTGTCAGGTATATTGTAGTATTGTGTTCAATTATTTGGGTGTATTTATTATTCGTGTGTGTACACGGGTTAGGTTGTGATAAATACACCGTGCACGTAATTTCTGTCTAGGAGGTCGGGTTTTAAGTGAGACCGTTTGTGACCCCTCCGCCCTTTCCTGGGATTTTACGTGGAATGGTAATACTATCTTAGGAGTCCGTTTGACGATCTTTCCTAGGTATTACTGAATCGGTTCACTTCACTAGTTGTTTACCTTAGAGAGAAAAATTACCTGATTTTTCCAACAGCAACATGGGAAGACTTCAATTCCATCAAGTCAAATTTTCCACATGTCACTCTTGAGGACAAGAGTGATTTCTAAGGAGGAGGGAATTGTCACGTGTCAGTATCCTTAGTGCTTGTTGGACAGCTGTTTAGTTTTGAATTAGTCAAATGACAAGTTGTGTTTCCTTGAATTTCTATTAATTTGTTTAGTTGTGGGATGTTAGCTCCTTTTTAGCAGATTTGTTAGTATTTGTTTTTGGCTATTTATAGTTAATGAATAACAAGCTCAGCGTATGCTGAAAATTCCTAAGAAACGTGTCATAGCATTGAGGTCTTGATTTCCTCTGTCAAACCAAATTCTACTATTATTTCTTGTTGAGCATAATAGGTCCAAAAGATAAACAGCAGTTTGTACCATCATGCATATAAACAAAAACACTACCATGGCTCTGATAATAATGTTAGAGAAAAAAAACACGATAAAACATAATCACAAAAATCATGTAAAACACAGGATCATTTCATATGCGTATAAAACAAAAATTACATACTTGAATTTTTGTTGTAGTTCCACCGATTAAAGAACTTTGCTTAAACGTTTTACTACATAGAATCACTTAGTATGATTTAGTTGTCTTTTTTCTTTTGTCTCGTATTTGAATCTTACCTCTTGTTGAAAAAAAAATTCAATTTACACTGATGCATGCCAACATTTACTTACGTTCGAACTTTCATCAACATTATTTGTTTTGCCTCAACTAGTTGCAAGTCTTTACTCTGCTCCATTATCGACATGCCATCTTCATGTTAATTCGAGTGCCAAACATTGATCAATACTCGTGAATACTTACACAATTCTGCATTTTAAACTTAAGGATCTAACAACAAATTTGCATTTTTCTAGATTGAAATTGGATAAAATGAGTGGCAAGTTCAAAACTATGTCATATTTATGAATCTATCTATTCTATAAGAATAGATCCTCTGTTCCGTAAACCAGTTTTCACTCTATTTTACTAAACTTTATCCACACATTTATATGAGACCGCGCACAAATATATAAATAAAATTAAATGACCCGTGATTGGAATACGCTAAATGACAAATAAGATTTCATGTGTTATGCTACATATCTAAAAATGATACAATAAAATGGTGCAGACCAGTGCATTTAGTTAACCATGTTTGGTGAGTTTATGGACTTCAAAATAACTGCAACTGTTCTCAGTAGGCATTATTCATATTAAAGATTTCTTAGTCAGGCTGACCTCATGAATCTTGAAAAGTCTGTAATTCAACTTTTCACTGAAAGTTAATTATCCAAAAGAGCCACAAGTCTAAAATTCTACGCCCAAATAAAAGCGTAAACGCAACTGCATTTTCGTAACTTATCTTACCCAATTGTAGATCAACATAACTTGTTTGATGCGACCAATTATTTCATCTTCTGTCCACTGAAAATGTTAGTTCGTATCCATTTCTAAGTGGAAATGAAGTCAGAACTTTCTACTGGTATTTTTAATAGTGAAAGGAATGTAAACCTGGTTATGGTTAATTATTGCAAACAACCATAAGCACCGATTCAACACAGAGCATGCAGATTCAAAAGGCGAGGATAACCTGTGGTCCCTATCGAAACTATCAATTTGGAACTTAATCGAGTATCATTACCAACCATCTACTACAGCAGCATCCCAAGCGCAACATATATGCAAAGTGAATTTATTAGTAATAGCATCGGCCATTAGATGAACCCACCTTTATTCTCCCTGGAGTTGCAATGAACATGTGAAGAGTGAAATTAATCGGCATTTACAATTTAATCAAATTAATTCCATTCTGGTAGATATGATACGGCCAAATATCCAAAACTTATCAGGAGCACCAATAAAGAAATGTCGAGGAGCTGGGTTCAGAAATCTCCAACTCTGCATTCAAACTATATATAAACGGGATTTCTAGGACATGTACGGTAACAGTTATCTTGGTTGTTAAGCATTACATTACGAAATGCATGATGGTTAGCTAATGTTTCAATGACAGTCGTTGGATAATATGTCCAGAAGTGGAATATTTAATTTAGCTAGCTACTCAAGTTAGATAGATCATCAGCTACTCAGATCACCAAGTTACTGGAAAAATGAACTTTTAGTATCGCAGTCCTAACGGCATTCCAAGCCTGTCCAAGCGACCAGACCCTGGATAAGCTTTGCTGGTAAAGCTTGCATGTAAACTAGACGCTCTCTGTGCACTACTTGATCTTGGCTCACCGTAGCCATTCACCGAGTACCTCTTCGCTGAAGCTGATCTATCATACTGAGGCCTTTGTTTTGGAGCACTAACTGATCTAACTTTGGCTCGTGAAGATTCAGTATAAGACATGTAATTGGGGTAATCAGAATAACCACTAAGGAAGCTCCTGGAGCTATCACTCTTCGCGGGAGTGAAGGGGCTTCTACCAATTCCCCCAAACTGTGGGCTGTTTTCGGCTGTGCAAAATACCTCATCAACATCTTCAGAGAGTTTCAGAGGACTTGACGATTGGATTTCTGCACCAGAGGAAGGACTCGGAAATGTTTGATGGGTTGTTGAGTCTTTTGAAGTTGTGAAGCTATGGCTGTATTGATCAGAAGGAATGGTATTATGAGAAAAGTGGAAGAGATTTCTACGTCTAGGAATGAAGTGGGGCTTTCCATTATCAATTTCAAGGATCTTGTCACTGATCTCAGTTTCTGTACTTCCAGATCTCGGCAAAGGCACCTGGTGCTCCAAGGATTGTTCGTCCATTCGACGTTCTGACCAATTAAAGGACACGTGTGGTTTGTCCAGATCACCGATGGCCCTACCATTAGTTTTTGATCCACTTCTCTGCAATGTTTGAAAACAGGAACATTAGTTAGCCACTAAAGCAAGGCCTAATAATCCACCAGCTTCCAGTTTTAAACTATATACGATAATACCTTCAACACAGATGACAATGATTGGCTTCTTCCGGTCTTAGTTCTGATCTCATATTTCTCAGGGGTGGGTGGACCCTGTATAAGTAAAAAAAATATCCATAACATAAATGTTCAAAAATGGAATTCGTAGCCACCATACCACATTACTTGATGCAAAGACAAGGTCTAATTTATTGATTTGAACGTGGTCGAACAAAAAATTCTTCTCATAAATGATAAAACCATAAAAAGAGAGCTTACAGGGTGAAGGAAATGAGAGGACTTGCAGCTTGCATGTGAGGATTCAGAGATTGGTAAACGTCCTGCACGTGCACGTGCTCGTGCTCGTTCTTGAGCTCGCAACAATGAATGCATTCGATGAAGCCATTCTGCAGTTCTCTTCCTCTCAATGTGACCCCTTACCAATGCTTGAAGCCTTACCAGTGCTTTTAGTGCCCGCAAAGCTCTTCTTGCCTTTCAGATAGACAGAAATACAAGTCAGTCAATTGCCAAAAATCCTACCATTTTCAATCCATCTTTGTCAATTACAGTCCTCATTTACAAAAAAAAAAAAAAATTAAATCACATTTAGTCAATTTTGGTATTTGAAAAAAAATTCCATCTAATTTGAAAATGGCGCCAATCATCTACTTTTTTTTTCCTTTGTTAGCCAAAATCCATTTGACACAGTCATCAAGAAGACAAAGACGTCTCACTAGCCGCCCAACCCCAACAAGAAGATAAGCAGCAACATATACAAGACTTTTGACTCTGGAAGTCTTTTGTGGCCCCATATTAAACAACCTAACCAACCCAATCTCATATTCAAAATGTCATCCACCTGCACTTGAGGAAACATTTACAACTTCTTGTTATATGGACCCACGCTTCACATCACCAAAATTCAATAATCCTTCAACTTCAACTCATAATAGAAAGTTTGCATTTTGTAAACTAGACAAAAGGACGTTAATTAAAAGACCTAGAGAATCTCATCAACCAACCAAAATCACCGAGATGTCAGACAATTGTTAGAATATGGCCCCGCGTTCAACGCCACTTAAACGACCCCACAAAATAGCAACAAACAAGTGGAACCATTCTTATTCTTGATTCCTATGTACATAACCCAAATTCCGTCACCTTTAATGCTTGAAATCACACCACAACCAACCGATACTGAATTAAGTGAGAAAATTAATAGAAGGTCCTACTGGGGTTTTGGGGTTGGTGCACACCGCGCCCCCCGGTGCAAGGTAGTGACTAGTCCTCACAATAGTAGAATCCATTAATGACAACTTTTCTAAGGGGGGAATGTGAACGGTTACGTCCAAGTGGGTGAGGTTGTTTAGAGTAAAACGACAAAGCGAAACAGCTCGGTTTTAACTTGTAAGTAAATGTGAAAACGATGAAGTTTCCAGTCTTCCCACCAGATTCAACGATTAATACGACACCATTTCAATCATGGACCAGGCAAATTTTGCCACCAGCAACAACTGTAGAAGACGATGGAAATTGATTCGTTCCGATCAATCAATCTTAACAACAGACCAGAAAATGGATCGCGACCACTTAAACCAGAATATTAAAGAAACATCCCAAAAAAAACAAAGTAAAAAGTTTTGAACCTGGTACCTACATCAAGGTACGAAGTTCGTTAGCAAATCTAACACAAAAACGAAAGAAACAAAGCTTAAAGCAACACTAGCATGTCCATGTCAGAGAAGAACCAGAAGACAAAACGTAATAAGCAGGACACGTGAAGCTTCTTCAGCGTACGTCGTTTTAAACTCAAGGTGATAAAAATTTACTTATACGGAATAATAAAATTGGAAAGCATAAAATTGCTGGGGTAATGAAATTGAAATATAATAAGAGAATGAAACTAACCAAATAACTTCGAAAAGCGGCTTGTATCTTTACAGCTGCCAAATACTCACGCAGTCCAAGGCGTCCGCTAACGTACGCTGCGGAGTCGCTCGTCAGTCTCACCACCTCCGCGGCCGCTTGTGCCGCCGTCTTTGCCTTCTCCACAACCTGTGCCTTGGCGGCGGCCACCGCGCAGGCGTATTTGCCGGGGTCCTCTTCATCCTCGAATGAAACGCCGGTCTTAGGCGGTGCAGCGTCGTGGTATCGCTGGTGTTGATGATGATCCTTTTCACGGTAGGACTTGACAAAGCTCCATCTACGCTTCTCCTTCGGGCGTTGCTTATCTTCTGGAAGAGGGTGATCGGGCTTTTTGAGGCCGAGAACGGTACGGAACCACCGTGAGGCTTTGCCCATTGTAGCGTTGACGACGACTCGTAGTGGAAATGGTGGTTCTTCACATCCGTATTGAGAGAGGTTATATAAGAGACGAGAACGTGTATCGTGGACGTTAGTATTGACTGATAGTGGAATGGAAATGGGGAGATGGAAAGGTTTGGTTACAACTTACAATACAAAACAAAACAAGTTGAAAACTGGGGTGGCATCTAGGTCCGTATTGCCATAATTACGCTTTTACCCAATCCCTTCCCCCATATCAGATCCCGTCTATCCTCAGTCACATCACCATTTGCAGCCTTTTCGTCTTTAAAAATTTTTAATTTTTTTTACTAAAATCTTGATTTAATATATTTTTATTTTATTCTTAAAACAAAATTAATATCAATCTATCCAATTAATTTAATAAACATGAACAACTGTATATAAACGTTTGGCAAATCTTTGGTAAACTAAAGTTTATATCTAATTCATCGAAAAACAAATTTTATGTCTTATTTTATTTATTAATTAAACTAATTAGGTAATCCAATTTCATCAAATATGAAAATATGGTTTTAATAAGGATAATTGAAAATGAAACAAGTATTCTGGGAAAATAACGTTTTAACAAACAAAACATAGTAATGTCAGCATAACATAAGGCTTTCCCCACTTATAGAGAGACAAAACATAGTAATGTTAATATTGTTTGTATTTTCACTACATAAGTTAGAAAATCTCAAACTTATATGCTCAATTTCATAGTATTTATCATTTTAAAATTAATGAGTTTGAGGAGATCCCCATGTAACAAGTAACCAATACATATATAATATGTTACTATCACGTGAAAAATTAACGTAAGAAGAATAGTCAGTTCACATGTCGGTAAGAAGCATTAAAAATGTTCGGTTATGATAACATATCTTATAAATTATAATCAATATAAATATTTTTTTAGTCACTAATTAAATTCTTCGTTATATAATTTTTAATTAATTTAATAATTATGTATTCAAATTAATACATCTCCTTTATTGTAACACACAACAATACATATATATAATAACTCATTTTAAAAAATTCTTGATATTAGGAATATCATTAGTAATAATCATATCATTAATATAGACAAATCAGAAATAGGCATCAATTAAGGGTAACACCTATTCTTTTTCCATTCCGTGACTTCAAACTAAGAACGTGAACACAATAGAGCCAATTCTATTACTTTCTTGGCAGGGTTAGGGTTTATATATTAATTAATGATATAAATATTCAATTTAAGATTCAGCTCGGCAGCTCACGGGTGGAGGCTGGAGAGCAGTTAAAAGGCTTTTCCCCTCTCTGCAAATGCAGCTGGACGCACAGTGCCTGTAAGTAGTAGTACATGTTAAACCAAAGGTTCCGACCCTGAGAACGTATCTAGGGATCTCTGAGAAATCTTCCAGTGTTACGTCTCTCCGGACGTGGTGTCGTGTCATGACATTTCATGAATTAGGTGATTCGCGTTCTTATGTTGTGTTTTTTCCTTTTCACTCTTTTTCACGTCAACGAGTCGGAGTAAATCCAAGAGACCTTTTGTCCAATCACTCCACTCCACGCATAAATATCGGGGCTTTTTACTTTTTGCTCCGGGGATTCAAACTTTAGTTCTGAGTTCCAATATGGGCCCGGTAGTAGTTGAGAGACAAGGTGAGTTGAACTTTGCGGCACAGAATACTTGGACAGTTGGACTAGTCAACCCACATTCTTTGACTGCTATTAGGCCATCTCCAAACGCATCTCATGGAGATGGAGGAGAAACCCCAAAATGGAGGAGAAATCAACTCCAATCCACCGACATTTTTTCCTCCGTTTCGAAGAATGTAGCTCTATATCATATCTCTATTACTATTCATATTTTTTAACATTTTTCAACGTTTTTTTTTCTTTTTTTCTCTCTCAATCTTTTCTTTCTTCCTTTTTTCATTCATTTAATCTTTTTTAATTCTTTGGTTCTTTATTTTGTTATTTAAACAATATTCTAATATTTTCATTATATGTTTATTTAAGTAATTATAACTTTATAATAATTTTAAGGTTTAGTCTCATGGTTATAAATATTTTCATTATATATTTATAACTTTATAGTTATTTGCTTATTAATAAATATTTTAAATAAATCATTTAAAAATATCCATTAGAAAACTTCAAATAAGTAAACCACAAATATATTGATATTAATAGTCAAATAACATAATAAATTACAAACAAAGAAACTAAATTAAAACACACATACATGAATATTAATAGCCAAGTAGTGGAACTAAATTAAAAAAATACAAGCAAAATATAATTAACTATTAATACAAAATCAAAAATTTTAATAAAAAGGTAGATCGGTTCCATCTCAACCAATATTAATAAAATATTCGCCAAAAATATTATTTGATGAGTTTGATTGTGGTTGTGGATGTAGTTGATGAGGTTGATGCGATGATTGTTCTACAATCCGTGCTTGTTCGATTGCAATATAAGCTAGACGACCAGGATCTCTAATTTGATTTAAGTCCTGAGACATAATTTTAATTTCTTTCTATTGCTTCAAAGCCAACTTTTGTCTTTGAATCTCCAACTTCTGTCTTGTCATTTCAAGCGCTACTTGTCTATCTTCGCTTTGTTTTTTCAGTAACTCAATAAGCTCTCGGATTTCAGTTCTAAGATTATTTATCTCAAAAGAAGATTTTTCCTCCATTTTTCTCTTTACTTTGGCCTTCTTCACCCCAATAGACCTTTTAGATAAAGAGCCACTGACTTCGTCATCGTTCAAATTTATATTGAAATCAGAAGGCACAGGAAATACCGGTACCTAAGATTTAGGTGTTGGATTATCAGATTCTGATGACACATGGCTGGGAAGTTTGCTTTCAGTAAATTTGTCTTGGTATGATGACATCATTATTAAAATTTTCAAAATCTTTGACAATATTTCATACATGATCATCTTTGAAACTTGTTTTGCAATTAACATCTTGCATTAGTAACACCTTCGCATGATGCAAACAATGTATATATATTTGTTAGTTATCCAGCCACTAAGTATATATAAAATTGGAAGAATTGAAAATTTTGGAAACTCACAATATCTTGATCGGATGCACCACTGGGATTCATATTTTCCACTTGTTTGATGCATGCTCATAATTTTTTAATAGCTTATGCTATTTTTTGCCATCGCTTTCGTAAAGATCTCTTGTTATATTGCTCTTACCCATCAGTCACCTCGTTGTTATATGCCTCTTCAATTCGGCCCAAAAAGTGGTCAAAAGTTTGATGCCTCCAAACAATCAGATATTATGAAATCTCCATATAAATCCGACATAAGAGCATATCTTCATTGGTGATGTATCCAATGGATTGAGAAGTCATTTTTCTTTAAGAGTTGATGTTCTTGTGAGAATGTAATATTTAGGATGAAGAAAAGTGAAATACTTAGTTCGAAATGGTAATTTGCTTATACACTCAATCTTTCATATTTATAAACGTGTAAATGAATATTATCATTATCTTAACCGTTCGATTAGATGTCATCATCATCTCAACCGTCCGATTGGATTTCATCATCATCTCAACCATTATCATCAACCTTGTCCATGTTAGATAAAATTGATAGATTTTATCCAAATCTCAATCGTCCGATCAGATTTCAGTATCATCTCAACTGTTAGATGGATTACACAGTTAATCAGTTGGGAACTTATCATCAACCTTATCCATGTTAGATAAATTTGATATATTTCATCCAAATCTCAACCGTCTGATTGGATTTTGTAATCATCTCAACTATTATCATCAACCTTATCCATGTTAGATAAAATTGATATATTTCATCCAAATATCAACCATTCGATTAGATTTCATAATCATCTCAACCGTTATCATCAACCTTATCCATGTTAGATAAAATTGATATATTTCATCATAATCTCAATTATCTAATTGTATTTCATCATCATCTCAACCGTTAGATGGATTACATCCTTAATCATTTCAGAACTTATCATCAACCTTATCCACGATAGATAAAAATTGACAGATTTCATCCAAATCTTAACCGTCTGATTGGATTTCATAATCATCTCATCCTTTATCATTAACCTTATCCATGTTAGATAAAATTGATATATTTCATCATAATCTCAGCCGTATGATTGAATTTCATCATCATCTTGATTACATCCTTAATCATTTCAGAACTTATCATCAACCTTATCTACGTTAGATAAAATTGACGGCTTTCATTCAAATCTCAACCGTCCAATTAGATTTCATCATAAACTTAACCATTGGATAGATTTTGTCAGTACCTCAACCATAACAAGAACTTTTATAACTTCCTTTACTAAATCAAATATGCATCAATTTATTTAAATGAATTATGATATTGGAGGTCCTTCTAATATCAAATTTCAAAACATGCTATCATCTTCATCTACATCGTCATCATCATCAAGTGATGATAGTTGATGATTCTTGAAGATGAAATAGCCGCACCAAATTTGATATAGAAAAATAACTTAGCAATTGAGCTTCTTCGCAATCAACAAAACAACCAAGGTGGGCATCATGACTCCATCCTAGGCCATATAGTGATCAACCGCAATCGTGAAGCTGCAGGTCATAATTTGTTTGTGTTGGAACCCCTCCCTGGTGCGACACGTGTCCGACGTCCTGCGTGGCATCTGGACGTGCATCTCACGATGGAGTGATTCCTCACCACTAATTAACCCTACCTATTTAATAAGGAAAAAGGGATCGGGGTCTAACAGTTTGTATATTATTTTTGTGAAAATTCGTGATATAATGATAATATGTTTCGGCGACGATATCGAATGTCTTGAAGTTTGTTCCTTCGCATTACTGATGCTGTAAAAGAGCATGATAGTTATTTCCAGCAACAAAGAGATGAGCTTGGTAGACTTGGATTATTCACTCTACAAAAAATAATAGTCGCATTCCGAATGTTAGCATATGGTATACTTGCAGATGTTACAGATGAGTACGTTAAAATTGGTGAGTCAACAGCAATTGAAGGCTTCAAGAGAATCTGTCGTGCCATTGTCGAGATTTTTGTAAAACGGTATCTTAAATCACCAAATGTAATGATATTGCAAGGCTTCTTCATATTAATGAGCAACGTGGTTTTCCAGGAATGTTGGTAGTCTTGATTGTACGCATTGGAAGTGAAAAATTTGTCAGACTACTTGGTCGGGACAATATGCTGGACGTTCAGGGTCACCAACTATTATTCTTGAAGCTATCGCTGATTATAATTTTCGGATGTGACACGTTTATTTCGGTATGTCAGGTACAAATAATGACATTAATGTGTTAGAATCATCGCATTTACTTTCTAACCTTGCTCAAGGTATTGCTCCTCCTACTCATTATGTTATTTAAGGAAAAGAATATAATATGAGATATTATTTAGCTGATGGGATTTATCCGAAATGGTTCACCATTGTGTAAACAATTCATGAGCCACGTTCTGCAAAGAAAAAATATTTTGCAATAAGACAAGATTCATGTAGGAAGGATGTGGAGCGTACATTCGGAGTTCTACAATCGCGATTTGCGATTATTACAAGACCGACATGTTTTTGGAAAAAAAAAGAGTATTGCATGATATCATGATTACTTGCATTATTATACATAATATGATTGTTGAGGATGAATGCGATCTAAATGGACTAGTAACAGGTGTAATGGAAGCTCCAGAATTGACTATAGAAAGGGTAACATATGAAATACTCGATTTCAACAATTTCTTGCTCGGTACAAAAAAGTCAAGGAAAAAAATGCGTGTATCGAATTAAGGAATGCATTAATAGAACATTTATGGGAACAATATACTAATTCAGAGGATTAGTGGATTATGATATGTTTATTTTCAGTGGTGATATTATCTTTTAATTTTTATGGTGTAATGAATGCTCTGTGCCTTTTTTTAATGTTAAAATGTTTTTGATTTATGAAATTCAATAAAATTTAATGTTTGATATTACGTAATTATATTGTCATTTACTATAAGTAAATAATATAAAATAGTACAATATATCTCATATATTATTTCATTTAGTATTATCAAATAACAAATTATAGTTTAATTGAAAATTTATTATTTATTATTTATTAACATAAAAATATAATAACAATAATTTTGTGAATAAAAATATACGCGAAAAAGTAAAGTTGGGTTAATTTGTAAAGTAATTTTAATAATTATTAATAAAAGGTAAAAAGAATATGCTGAAAATATTCCTATTTAGTGTAAAAAATAGAGTTGTGAATTAGAGCAAAAAAATATTATAGCATCTTTAAAATAGAAAAGAAAAATTCTAATTGATTTTGGAGGAATGAGTTGAATACGGAGTCAACCATTTCTTTTTCTATCGCACAAAACAAGAATTCGTGTGAAAGCATTAAGCGTCTACGTTGACTCTGCCATCTGAGACCCCACATTTGATTTACAATAAGGAATTGGATACCTAACTTATCATCTAATCCTATTATTTTCTATACAATTTATTTCTTACTCAAGTATTACTGTATTTCTTAGAATAATATCAATTCCAGCTCCAGTGTCCAAATGTAGCTACTTTCTGGAGAACATTCAAGTGTGGTTGCTACGTCGTTCACGGATAAACTACAGAGAAGAAACTGAGAAGCCCCAAGCTTTTCTTTGCCCCAAACTTGCAGAATCATAGATGAGTAATTTTGGGATTTTGGGTGGAGTCATTTCAAATGCTTTAGTCTATTTTAGGTCGAATTACATGGGCTTTTATTATTTATTGTTCTAAATAATATTATTTAATTATCACATTATTTATAATTTTAAAATAATGTAATATTAACATTTAATAATTTTAATATATATCATCTTAATTAGAAATACAATAAAATATTATGGATAATGTAATAGTATTATAAAACAAATAATAATATTTAAATATCATCATTTATTTTAAGTTAGCCGTATATTTGGAGCTCGAGAATGGTGCAGTCAAAGGTAATAACGTGTTTCCGTATAATGACACAGGGTTGATCTTGGATAAAAGGAACAGTACATAAGATTTCACTCCCTATTCCGGTGGTTGGGTTTCAACGGGCAGGACACTTTTTAAGGATGTAAACGTTGATTCTGGTCTCTCTCGTTCCATAAAGTCGGTGTTGAGGTATGCTACTTGATGGTGACCATGAAGAAAGAAATAAATAGGATAGTAGGTAGCCTGGAGGAAAAAGTAGAGGTAATGATGATGCTTTCAATAGCATGCTATGCTAGAAGAAGATAAAGGTGGGTGGCATTGCTCTGAAGTCTCAATAGACTGGTAGAAGGAAAGACAAATAAAGGGTGATAGCACCCTTATTATTATTATTTTTTACACAGGACAAAGAAAACAAATCAATTAAACAAACACTCTAATAAACTCAGGGATTTGTGGAATAAGACTTCGTGCTGATCATGTTGTAGGTGAGACATGACTGAACTTGGAGGCTCCTGTAATAGCACCCTTATTAGGTTGTGGGAACGAAAAAATAATAGTAAAGGCACTCTTAATGTGGTGCTTATAAGAGGGAAATAAAGAGAAAATGACGATGGTTATAAAAGATAGGAAGATGCTCGTTAAAAAAGAAATTTCGTCAGCCTAAATAATTTGAAAAAGAAGAAATAGAAGTTAAAAGATTCAAGTCTCGGGATCCAAACCTTGTGTTTTGATAGAGAATAGAGTATAAGTTTCCATAATCAAGTTTTGACTTTAATGAACAAGCAAAAGATTTCAAGTTCTCGGAACCTGACTCTAATATCATATTAAATTAGATATTAATGTCATACGAAAGTAGGGATAAAAAAGCATGGGAAAAGTGAATAATATACATATTAGTTTACCGCGGTAGCATGGTTTGCCGATAAAAAAAACTTATATACATGGACATGAGGTAACAAAAAACATATAAATTTGATCACAACTTTTTCATTTTTGACAAAAAAGACATGTTTGACCATATGGTTTACATCTCCCGACAATTTTAACCCTAACACTTTAAGAAGTACAAATTAAATACTATCATTTGACAAATATTAAAATTCAATCATAAATTAACAGAGAAACTAATGATAATGTGATGTCAATTTTTTGCTAAATCAATGATAATCTAGCATATATTTATAATATTTTATTATCAAAATGGGTCCTACACTGTCACGTGGATATAATGTGGTAGCGTTGGACCTATATGCTTACATTATAAGATGTAAATAAAATTAATAATTAAAAAAGTGGGACCTATTGAGATAATTTAACCCTAATTTTTGTTAACTTAACTAATTAACCTAAATTTACTAACCTTACCAATTAACTTAACTATTTAAATTTATCAACAAAACTAATTAATTAACCCAACCTATTAACAGAAGCAAAACTCAAATCCCTAACAAAAGCATTTGTTGTGAAGAAACTGTTAAAAAATCCCAATCTTCACCGTTAATACCGTACTTCCTCACAATCACCAATTATCCTATGACATTCGTTGTTGGTCACCAATAAAGTCGACACCATCTTAGAGTTTATAATGTTCGTCTGTCACTAGTTACAGTTGATTCCTCACCATTTTCAACTTTACAACATATTGAGTTTACTATGGTAAAAAGTTGTTTCAATTTTGTATCTTCTTTTGTTGTTTTCATGTCTTTTTTATTGCTTCTTGTTCATGTCTACCTATCTGTATCTGCTTTTAGCTGCTTCATTTTTTCGTATGTTAGTTGTTTCTTTCTATGTATTTGTTATTGATTCTTATTCGTGTATGCTTCAATTTCCTTGTGTATACGGTTTTGCCTGCTTCAATATTTGTATATGCTTTTGGTTGGTTCAATGATCGTATTTACTTTTGTCTGTTAGATTTTGTCGTGTCTTTTGCTTTTCTTATTACGGGTTGCACATGAGAGGCAATCCCATGTGGGGACAGATGTATTTTGGCTAGCCTCTCATGCGGTCCTGTCTGAATGTTTATGTTATTAGGCTTATGTATATGACAAGATAACATTTTTAAGAATGCAGGCAAAACAAAAGATGTCTTTGCTACTGCACTTCCCTTTTTTTATATACATTGACCTTCTCTAATGCCCTTTTACTGCTTCCTTTCTTTTTTGCTGAATATACATATAGGTGCAATGGTACTACAAGGCAACGTGGAGTGAATTCTAATTTCTACTAAGACTACTTTAGTTCCTTATTGTAAATTCCAAGATTGAGTTAATAGGTTGAGCATTTTGCTATATTTTCTTCCTATTTATCTCAGCAATATAAGAATGTAATTCTTGAATAATATTAGGGGAGCTTGGAGTTTTGTCCCTTACCTCACTTATAACATTCTCCATTGGGAGGCTAGCATAAACAATTAGAGCTTTAGATTTCAGGTTCAACTCTTCTTTAGTAGGATTGGTCTGTATAAGTTCCTAGTAATTAGGTCGCTGAATTTATAGAAAGATGGTTTTGTTATGGATAAGAATTACATTTGTGTTATTTCTTACATTGGTCATAATATCGTTAAGAAGTTTATTTACTTTGGCTTTGATATTTGATTTTATTGGTCTGATAACAAGATCTACAATTTCTTAACTTCCCCGAACTCTCTACTTTTAAGAGTTTTCCTTAACCTTCAAGGCCATTTTCAATAAATATTTTTTTGGAAAACTATATTGCCCCAAAAGATAAAGACTTTGTGATAATGATGATAAATGAAATTGCTAAAAAAATTAAAAAGTTTTAATAATTCATTCGAAGTATAAATATTTGTTACTAACTCACAAGTAAGTAAATTCTTTACTAAGGAGTAGCCTATTTTGGCTTTTAGAGTATTTTAAATACTGAAAAGTGCTAATTTTGTAACATATTATTTATTTTAACCTTATAATTGACCATTTACCAAAGAGACCTATTACTAGGATACGTTAAACTTTTGAATAACATAAGAAAAGTATTAAGTTTTAGTCTTTTAATGGAGCTAATTTGTAATAGTTGAGTATTTATCTTTAATTGGTACAAGATAATTACGTAATTAAATTATCACTTTTTGTTCTATTTATTCTTTTTCTATATGATCAAAATTAGTAGATTAAGGTTTAGATATATTCTTTGTTCCACTCACTGGTATTGAAGTTGAATTGATCTTTTTTTTAATCTACAAATTGAATTAATGTTTAGAATTTATATAAGCCAAACTTGTTGATTGTTTCTTAAGCATTGTGCTTTACTCTCTATGATTTGAAGTTCATGTGCATATCTTTTTGTGTTTGGGTCCCTAATATGGATGAAATTGTTTTTTAATGGTTGCTTTACAAGTTTTAATGACTTAACATAGAAATATAAGCCTTTTTTATGATGGATATTTCATGTTAGAGCTTTAATTCAGATATATTGGTGGGGATATTACTACATTTGAGAATGTTGACATTGACTATGTTAGTAATAGACAAATATATGAGATGGGGAAGGATTTAAGGTATAATCAAATTGATAAGACATATTATAGAGGACCTGGTTTTAACTTTAAAGAGTCAAACCAAAGTTGTATTAGGCTAGCTAATCTAATGCAAATACATGGGATTGTTGACGTATATGTAACTCATCATTTAGATATACCTATATATACTCATGATATATTACATATAACTGGAGGAGAGGACTACGATGATGATAAATAAGGTGTAAATATGGAGGAATCGAGTGCATATGGGAATGTGGAGGAATATGGTACACATGTGAATGAAAATATGGAGGACCAACATCCACATATGAATGAAAATTTGGAGAAACAGGGTCCATATTTAAATGAAAATTTGGAATAACACCACATATGGATGAGAATATGGAAGAACAGGGTTCACATTTTCAATCAGACTTCTATATAAACATTCCAGATGACCATCATCTAGTTGAAATTGAATCAACAGATTGTGGTAGTGTTATTAGTACTGATGAATATCCTAGTGCTGATGAATATCCTAATGGAGAGGAGGTAGGTGAAGCTTTGTTAGACCTAGTTAAATATTAGATATAATCCTACAAATGTGGCATATGACTGGAGATTGGGAATGAAGTTCGAAATTGCAAAAGAATTCAAATATGCTATTGTTGATTATGCAGTACATACTAGATACAATTTTAGGTTAAAAAAGTGTGAGAGAATCAAATTAGGTTATGTGTATTAATGGATGCCCATAGGTTTTATATGCCAGATATGATAAGAACGAGAGATGTTTTAAAGTTAAAACTTATCACACTGATCATAATTGTTTCATAACAAACAAACCAAAATTGGTTTCTACCAAATCCTTAATAAGACAGTTCAAAGATAGAATTATGGAGAAGCTTAATGTCTCAACCGATCAAAGAATGCAGAGAAAAACACAATATTTTTGTTTACTCAAGCATGTGTAGAAGAGTAAAGAAGAGATTAAGGAAAGAGATAATAGCATATTTTATTAATGAATATGCAAAGTTGCAAGGTTATGTACATGAGTTGAAGATAAGCAATCATGGATCAACAACTCAGTTACAATTATCAAGAAATTAAGAGAGTTCATTGCTACAGGTAATGATAAATGAAAATGTCATTAATGTATTAATAATTCCTACTTCATTATGTTATGTTATACATTATAATAATATTTATTTATATTTTGTTACATTTCAAAAGATTATACATGTGTCTTCATTATATAAAAAGAAGATGGAAGCATTTAAGACTAATTTTTAGGATTGATGGATGCTTTCTAAAGATAGAATTCCAAGGCCAATTGTTAAGTGTAGTTGGTAGGGATGGTGATGGATGAATGTATCCCATTCATCCATTGGCCTGGGTAGTTGTAGAGGTAGAAAATGCATATTCAGGCCTTGGTTCATGAATTTGTTAACATATGATTTGAAATTGGAAAATGGTGAAGAAATTACAGTCATATCTTACATGCAGAAGGTATGTTCATATTAATATAATTACAATTGAAATTATTATATGGAATATTAACTAATATCTTTTAATTTGATTTAGGGATTGTTCAAGCTTATAGAGGAGACTTTGTCGAATGAAACTCACGAAATGTGTTCCAGAAATATATATCACAATTGACATGACAACTGGAAGGGAAAGGACCTCAGAAAGTAGTTTTGGAATTGCTCATGGTCAACCTATGTTTAGGATTTCAATGAGCAACTAAAGAGGATTGACAAAATAAGCCCTGGATGTGCTTAAGTGTTACTTGAATATCCTAAAGAGAGATGAATAAGATGTTACTAGTCCTTTGAAACTAAATGTCCTATAGTTGACAACAATATGAATGTAACTTTAAAAGGGTAGATCCTATTAACAAGAGACAAGCTGGTGCTTAGCATGCTTGAGACAATTAGAATAATGGTAATGAAGACGCATACAGATAGGAGATATTTTGTAGTTGGGTGGAAGTCAAATATTGCACCAACTACAGTGAAGAAGTTGGATAAGAACGAAAAGGAAGCAATGCACTGGAGAATTTTATGGAATGGAGACGGTGCTTATGAATTTTCAAGGTAATGGGAAGCGTACTATTGACAACAAACATGTAGTTGTCGAGAATAAAACCTATATGGATACCCAAGCAAATATGTGATTAGTTCAATCCATTGCCTAAAACAAAGGGTTGGGACATTCGTAGATTCATGCTATAGGAAGGGTCGGTTCATGAGTTTTTATGAACACATATTACAACCAATTATATGTGAAATTTTCTAGCCTTTAAGTGATGCAAAGGAGAAACATCCTCTAGCTAAAAGAGTTATGCTTGGTAGACCAAAAATTATAAGAAGGAAATAGCAAAATGAGTAAAAGAAAATAATAAATCCAAATAAATTGTCTTAGAAAGGACAAGTGGGAAAATGTTGGAAATGTGGTAATTTTGGTCATAACTCCAAATAATGCAACAAGGACAACTCAACTCAACATGTTGAGGCTTCTTCACATGTGTGTATAATGCCTTAATAATGTTGGATAATGTTTCCTTTTTGATTCCACAGTAATTTATAAGCCTTCCAATCTAAGAACACTTGCAATAAATTTCTTAACCAAATCTATAGATATTTTATTATTATCAAAACATAAGTAGGATTAATTTTGTCAACCAC
>JANZLC010000201.1:27860578-27876858 GCA_026413385.1 Erythroxylum gracilipes
CAATGCCTCACAAAAATAATAATTTATCGACAAATCGAATTTCACTAAATCCCTTCATTTCATAATCATAACCTACATAATAAAATTCTCAATTGATTCCAACCAAAAGAAGATTATCAAACTACAACCTCAGAATAACTTAACCAAGCCTCAAAATAATTTAAACATGCTTAATGCGAATCGGGGCCCAACATCATGATAACTTGGAGAAGCTGCTCGGGCAATCCAATTTCCTGTAGGGTGCTGTGAATGAACTCCCAAAGAAGCCAGTCATAAGCTTTCTCTAGGTCAACCTTAATTGCGAGGTAACCTGTTTTCCCTGTTTTCCTACGCATCGAATGGATGACCTCCTGGGCAATGATAATATTATCCGTGATATGACTTCCAAGAATGAAACTGCATTGAGTTTCCGCCATGAGCGGAGCCATCAGAGGTTTGAGCCGATTCACAACAATTTTGGAAAGGACCTTATAAAGAACCGTGCAGAGGCTAATAGGTCAAAATTGAGCCATAGTGGTCGGGGAAGGGGATTTAGGGATCAGAACGAGTACGGTTTGATTGAGGTCCATATCCCAGCTCTCCAAATTGTAGAGCTCTTTCATATACGTCACAATAGTGGGCCCAACCTGACCCCATTGTTTTTGGAAAAATAACGCATTAAAGCCATCCACCCCCGGAGCTTTATTGGGGTTCAGATCAAAAACGACATGCTGGACTTCGAGGTCGTGGAGTGGGATGTTAAGCGCTTGCATACCATCGGCCGAAATCGAAGGAAAAGTAACATCTATCGAGAAATTAGGAGGGGAGTCAAGGTCCGCCGTATAGAGTTGGACAAAGAACTGTCGGGCGAGAATCCGGAGGTGGTCAGGGTCAGTGACTAGAACTCCATTCGAATCTAGGAGCTGCTCGATCTTCAATTTATTCCTCCGAGCCTGAGTCAGCGTGTGATAGTCCTAGGTATTACGATCTCCTTTCGAGATCCAATCGCAGCGAGCATGCTGGTGCCAAAAAATTTCCTCCTCACACAGGACCTGATACAAGTCCTCACTCAACTTATCCTCCAACGTTAAGAGTGAATCCGAAGGAGCTACAGTTAGGCTCCGTTGAATACCCTCTAAGTGTGTGAGCAACCTTCGTTTCTTGTGAAAAATATGGCCAAAGTCTTCTTTATTCCATCGTGAAAGGTGAGTAGAGAAACTAGCAAGCGCTTGGCACATTATGGCCCCAATAGGAAGCCAGTGCTCTGTGACTACGGCATCGAAGCCCAGGTGAGAGAGCCAAGCATTCTGAAAGCGAAAAGCCACACCGCTCAAAACTTGCGGGTTCGGACGGTGAATGTGAATGAGTATGGGCCAATGATCGGACCCCATGAAGGGAAGGTGGTGATTGGCCATGAGAGAGAACGTTTGAACCCAGGCTGAAGATCTGAAGACTCGGTCAAGTTTGGCTCTGATCAAACCTCGCCTCCAAGTAAACTTCGTCTCAATAAAACCCAAATCATGCAAGCCACTCTCGTGAACCCAATCCTGGAAAGGCTAACTGATGACTCTGGCGGAGCTAGCTCCACCAATTTTATCCGATTGGGCCAATTTGGCATTAAAATCGCCCCCCACTAGCCAGGGTCCAGGGGAATGGCGTTCGACCCAAGCTAGGCGAGGCCAAAGCAGAGTCTGGGAGACTTGCTGAGGGCTAGCATAAACCCCTGTGGAAGCAAAAGAGCCAAACACAAACTTAACCGTGGTATGAACGAATTGTCGATGAGCAATCCTAACCGAAATATCAAAGTCATTATTCTATAAGAGCCAAATGCCACTCGAGAAACCTAGGGCTTCTACTCTAAAAGAGAAAGAAAATCCCAAAGAGCGTACAATTTTATGGGCCCTAGGGCCACTAATGCGCGTTTCCAACAGGACTAGGATTCCTGGGCAATACGTATGCAAATAATTATGCAGGATGGAAAGGAACCGAATCCCCCTAGCCCCTTGGCAATTCCAGATTAAGATCGACATAAATATATAAACGAAACAGAACAGAGAAAGTGGCCTAACCAGTGCCTCCTGGGGGCCCAGGCGTAGGGCCCATTATTGGGGCCTGTATCATCGAAGCCTCACCAGCTTGCTGTTGAATTTGGGCCTCCGAGGTACGTGACTCAGAATCGAAAGCTGGAGGGGCCGTAGCAATTAGGATTGTACCTGCGGGGAGATCAGACTCCTCCTGGGCCTCAACTCCCTCCATACTTTGAAGGTTCTCCTCCAGGCCCAGAGTACGCCCCTCAAAGATTTGGGTGTCACACACCATTTCCGTGTGAGAAGAGAGCTTGAGGGCCAGATGGTTGTCCTGAATTGAGGGTTGGATTTGGAAGGGGGACCCCGTAGTCTGGCCTGACACCGAGAGAACCTCGGCCTAGGAGTTGGCACCCTGAATAATCCGAGTAGTAGTTGATTGGGGGCCTTTGGAGGCCTTTTTGGCTTTGGGTTTGGGCCTAATAGCTTTAAAAATAACACCTTGGAGGGACTGTGGGCCTTTGCCCAAACCGGCTGATGGACGGGGAGGATGATCACGCCCCTCAAAGGTTCAGTCTGTTGGCAAAACACCTGCTCGATTTGTTTTGCTAACAGACTGAACCTTGAGCCCCCTGCTACCTTACCCCTTTGTCACGTCCATCCGTAGGTACCCGTTGCATGGACTGTCTGGGAGGTCGTCATTGCACTATCGTCCAGTCGCCATAGCCCTTCGGCGGTACAGGCACTGACTCCCTGCGTGTAGTTGTAGCAGAGGTCGCCTGCGCCATCGTTACGCCAGTGTCAGGACCAGATGCCGGAGAAGCAGGATTGCGTTGTGGGCAACCAGCGTCGACGTGATCGATCCGACCACATGAAAAGCATAACTGCGGCAAACCCTCGTAGGCAAGGAGCAGCGTCTCTCCATCCAGCTCAATATTGTGCCTCAGTGGGGACCCGAGGTCTATATCCACCGCCAACTTTGCATATTTGCCTCGTGACTTCAACAGGGTAGCGTCATCGATGCGGACTGTCTTCCCGATTAAGTCTCCCATAGCCGTTAGGATATGAGGGTTGTAGCGCGAGAGAGATAAGTTCAGAACTCAAACCCAAACCACTGCACGGTTCGCCAGCCCATGGGAAGCCCGAAAAGTAGGCAGCCACCGCTGCACTGAGAGCACTTGGCCGTATATTACCTAGGGACCACAGGTTAAAGCTTTGAGATAATTTGCTTCGTCCCTAAAAAGCACGAGGAAAAAGTCAAACTCAAGATCCACAACTTTTATCGGTCCCAAAGAGTTCCATAGAGATTCCAACCTCGAACTTAAGAGATAGAAGCCAATCCTCCGGCCGAGCAACTTGACGACCACCGCATTGGCCCATTGCGAGTCCAGCTTGGCCTTGAAGGTGGTCGAGAGGGTGATGCTACCCCGTTGCTCCTCCGACACTAGAATGTCACCGTCATCAAGGGCGATGACTTCATCGTCAGGCCATGCACTACTAGGACGTGCGATTTCAGTCGGACCCATCACTACAGCACTATACGACTTCGGAGCAGACGGGTTGAGTTCATCCTCACGTTTTCGGGTATGAACCCGCTTAAGTAGCTGACCCTCTTGTTCAAGGGGCTCCATAAGAGAAGATGGTTAACGCCCGAAGGGGTACCAACAAAAATGCCAAGCAATCAAAACAGAAACGCAAGAAAGAGAGCAAGAAAATACAGAGAATCGTAATTGTGTTCACAAGAGCTTGCTTTTTCTGTTATGTGGTTTTTGTTGAATGTTTTCTTTTACATCACATGTATGTGGCTTCCCCTTCCTCATCCTCGTGCCCATTTTCAACTAAAACTACCATCATTCACAATGGATGACAGGTTTGAGATGGTTTCAAGATTGTGTTCTATCCATAATCTTGACAACATGTGAACGGTAAATGATTGCAATGACTGCTAATTCTGAATGGTTCATATCATGTAAATAGTGCACCTCTATGTCTTTTTTTCCCAGGCGAATATTTTGAATCTTAATATTCTGTTTTCTGAAAGGAGGAGATAAATCCTGGATTACAGATCTAACAATTAACAGCAGGAAAAAAAAATATATAAAATTTGCCAAACCTTGTTTAGTATGCACTTTTGCTTTCTGTAGACAATTGGATCCCGAAGTTCTTTCATTACGTGAAGTATTTGACACTTGTTAAACAGACGACAAGAGGTAGCTTTATTGATTTCATGTCAGTTGGTTAATCAGATAGCACGAATAGTTGCTCTTGAACTGGTTACAGATTATTCTGTTCCAGCCACAACAGAACAGTATAAGGAGTTTTTATGAATCTATTGAAAGCATTTGGAGCAAACTTTGGGAAGTTGCGGTAGAATTGATGATGGGAAAGGCTTGCAGGTACATACTTTAGCATTAGTTTTAGCTGTCTGGATGGCTTACGGATGGAGTTACGGAAATAACTTTAAAGAGGCTACGTGTAATTGATGTCCCTATGCCAACTTCACAAATATCTTTCTAGTCAGCAAATAAAAATGCACCGATTTCTCTAATTGCAGCTTCCCCAATATTTGTAATACCTTCTTTCTATTTTCTATTTTCATAGGGAGGATGATAATTAAATCATAACTTACGGTGCATTGGGTTACATTGCTTGTACTACTGTGTCTGTTACATGGGAAAGGACTCCTTTATCCTATTTGTGACTGCTTGGAAGACCACCTTCGGACGAACAGGCAGACTAGCCGAGACAATATTGATCTTAACCACCATCGCCTTCATGTTAATGGACTTTATGAGTTAAACTAGGCATCGTCCCTGACATGATGGTCAACATAAGCAATGGTGCATTCATGACGTGCGTAGGCATCGTAATGCAGCAAGGGATGCTGATTACTACTATCTTCAGCGAGTCCCACAAGGACAAGAGCAGTGCATACCGATTATCAGGCAGTAAGTAATCTTAGATGGAAAAGAAAAGAGAATGGCAGTACTAGTCGCCAAGGACACAGAAAAGGCAGAGATCATAAGAGGACAATATAAATTACCAGCCATGGATAAACAAAGATGAATTTTGCAGCACAAATCAGGTTCTTGAAAGATTCAGATATGAGCTATTATTGTTCATTTTGTTGGATCGCTTTGAGTTTTTCTGCAATTTGTTGTGGTGCAGAAAAGGGAGAAATCGTCCAAGTCCCTCATTTGAAAATTGCTTTAGTGTTGCATGTTTAAAATGGAAATTGCGCCTTTCAAACGTCCGTAACAATTTGTTATGCAAGCAATGTCACTGACGAAGTGTATACACTAGATATTGTTGCTTTTGTATATACACTAGATATACAACATATAAACTAAAGCACAAAATTCTGTCCGATCCAGGTTAAATAACTTGCATCGTATCTGTTGCAGGAGTCTCTACTATGATGGCTTATCCTCTTTATATAAATCTCCAAACCCGTTTCCTTCTTTTCTATAGCACATGAAAGCAATCCTGGTTTCAAGATGTCAAGTTCCAAACTCTCCGTGTTTCCATCTAGCATCTTTATCTTTCTGCTATGCTCATATATATTGATATTTCAAGTCTTTCTCCGCAATCTTAACATGGTAACCACTTGGAAATTGTAAACCGGGAGTTCGAACAATATTTCCTCCTTTGATTGGTAGCCATCTGAGAAGTACACATTGTGAAACAAATTGTTAATCCTCGTTGTGATGCTCCCACAATATACAAATAAACACAAATCCATTCTAGTTCTACTTCTCTTTCCCTTTTGACAACTTTGAAGACATTACCTGTACTTTGTGACTAAGCAATGCAGAAACACAGCCATTTGCACCTTGGTAAAATCCGTTCCAACACAAAATCTCATGCCACCACCAAAGGCCATGAAATGCTTCGATGCACAATTTGTTTCTTGACCCTGTATCCCATGTTTTAGTACTGATGAGTAATCGGTAAATAATGGTAGCATAATTAATGCAGGTGATTTATACAGAGGCCTTGAACTGTAACCCACCTCCCATCTGCAGGGATTGAAGGCAAGTGGATCTTCATATTTTTCTGGGTTTAAATGTACAGCTGGGGGACAGACCATAACCGCCCAACCTGCTGGAATGGTATATCCTGCACCATTAACAAGATACGGCCAATTTGAGCAAAACATGTTCAGAAACTTTTGGGACCATTAACACATACCTTTAAACCGGATATCCCTTAGTGATCTTCTGAAGATTCCTGGAACTATGTTTGCCAATCTAACTGTTTCATTAATGACCTGGAAATTGAACTCGTGAGTTGATGCTCCAAAGAAATCCAATACTATGGCAATCAACTACTTCGAATATGCTTTGCTCACCTGAAATGTATATTTCATGGATTTATACTCTTTCCATGAAAGATCAGCGCTGGATTTTTCCCGATTTCTGAGAATTGCCTCATGCTCTTCCTGAAAACAAGAGTGCAACATCCCCTTTAAAATCATAACGAAGTGGCTCTAAAATGTTATCTTTTCCAACTTGTATGGAGTGTTCTTAGATACCGTTAATTGCTTCAGAACCAATGGATATTCTGAAAGAAGTTTAATGGCCAAAGTGAGAGCGAGTGAAGTTGTTTCAAAACTTGCAAACAGTAGCACAAACATTAAATCCAGGGCAATCGCTTCGGTCAGGATTGTTCCCTCTTTCTGAAGTTCTTCAAGCACAAAATCAAAAAAATCGCTTTGGTGTTTTCTTGGCTTTGATCGTCTTTGCTGCAGCAGGTCCTTTAGCATTCTCATTGCCCTTTTTCGACCCTGAAAATATACAAAACATTAATAAACGATAGATTGAAGTCTGAGGAGGTTTTTTTCTTTTATACTTTGTTCTTCATAAATGTTCAAAAAAAATTGTTTACTATAATTTAGAGCAAATCATTGCAGCTGCAAATTCTTTTGGAGGCTAAGTTGGTGAAAAACAATATTTGATTCTAATGCGTCAGCGAAGAATTGTTAAAAAGGGAAAATAAGAAGAAAGATGAAACAAATATTTTTCACATGATCAACAATAGTTAATGTTTACCTGTAAGCATCTATGATATGCTGTTCCAGGAATATCCACAGGGAAGGAAATTAGGCCCTGTATGAATGCCACAAAATTCTCCCTTAGATTCTCTGAGGAACTGTCTTGATCATAACTTATCAGCTTCTTTGCGGTCAGATCAAATATCATCTGCATGAGGAAGCTATTATATTAGATTTGGGGTAGAAACTTCCAATAAATGGTTTCAACGAGAAGAATGGTTGTTGAAGATTACACTTGCAGTTGCTTCTTTTATTTCGACGGCGTCTTGAAGAGACCATTGTGCCAACCTATCGGACGCAGTCTGTTCGACTTCAGGGAGCATTCTTTTGAGGCTTTCTGGACCAAAGAGATTTAGCACCATATTCTTCAGGTACTTATACATGAACCCGTGTAATGAACCAACATTTTGTCGTCCAAAGATCTCAGTAAATGTATCTGGATACCAGCTTTGGAATAATCGGCCTTCTTGTTGGAAGATAAAATAATTGAGATCCGGGTCTGTTGATATGACAACTGGCCTTCCAACCAAACTAGTTCTGAATATCGGTCCATATCTGGAAGCGAAAGCCAAAGAGTTTACATGAAGAAGAAGAAGAAGTGTATAAGAAGTTGGCAAGTTACGCAGATTCTACCTTTTCATTCTCTCTTTGACGAAGGGAGGAATATCAGAAGAAGTGTTGGGAGCAAAGAACTGAAGGGTCTCTCCAAGGAGTGGCAATCCCATTGAACCTGGTGGGAGTTTCCCATTGCATCTGGGATTTCTCCAACGGTATATCCAATGTATGATGCTTATAATAACCAGCATTCCGATAAAAAAGGCCCACATTTTGCTGAAACTCAACGCAGGTGCACAGAAGATCTTGAATCGAAATTGATAATATGTTTGTTGACTCTGAGGAAATTTGGATAGCTTAGGATTACCAGAAATGAGATGGTGTTGAGGATGTAAACGTGGGAAGAATAGACAGGAAAGAGAAGAAAGTGCTGGCATGTATCTCAGCAACCATTAGGAGATTCTCTTAAATAGGCAGGGTATAAGCGTGAACCTGACAGGTAACTTATTATAAAAAAATTTGTAGCTCTTTGCCTTGTAACTTGCCAAAAGTAGTAGTTGAATAGGGAATATAATACTTCCTTTGATCCCTTGTCGTTAGTGTTAAAGACCTAGCATCACTACGAAGTTTACCAGATGTTTCCTCATCCTATCCACACCTTTTTCCTCTGTAATCGTTTGTGTGTTTTAGTTAACTTTTTTCTGATTTGAGATAAAAGAGTCAAAGCACAAAATGGAAGCAACACGAGGACACAGTTTTGGCCTTTTTTGAGGACAAGATGCAGGAGTTGCATTAGGGGTCTTCCCTAGATTAGAGAAGAACTGATAGAGGTTCAAAGGATCTGTCTGAAACCAATCTTCCCACGTCATTAAGTGCCACGATTTTATGGTCTCACCAACTTCTTCTAGCTTCCTAATATCTTTGCTAAATACTCTAGTATCTGAATGACAAAAATCCAGGAAATGCATGTCTCACATGTTCCTTTTAAAAACTTGTGTTCCATAGAATTAGATCTCATCCTAGATCTTCTCTAGCTGTAATCATGAGCTTATATTGTTAAATTCTTATGTCAACCTCTAGATCTTGTGCATACATCACTAGTGATCTCCAAGAGAGTGCTCTAGATATGCATACCACCTCTGTTCTCATTTCCTGGAACTTTTCTCCGACTCGGTGGAAACCATTTGTGACAGTAGGTACGATAAGCTATTTGATCAGGTTAACCAATTTCAACACATAGAGCACCGTCCCACCGGTCATTGAGCCACGGACTCCTCCTCCAAGTAACAACTGCTACAATGTAGGTAGGTTACTGTGAATTATGAATCTCAATTATGCGCAAAGTTTGATTAGAAAATTGCTTACTCTGTACAAAGTGGCATTGCTAATTTAAATACGTGGAGTTACTTACAATCTGGCACCACAAAACCTGTAAAGTTGATGTAAATTCACTAACATGCGTGTCTAAATCACCCTGATTTTTCATTGTTGTCATGGACGGTATGAAAATTTTCTCGTATAGCTGTCAAGAACACTTGCATTAACTCAACTAAATAAATTCAAGAGATAGAAGACACTGAAAAACCATATTCTCTCATTTCTGTTATCCCAATCCAACGCGCTTAGAGTTCTTTGTTTTATTATATATATATATATTATAAAACAAAAAAGAAAGATATAAAGGGAATGACCCGGCTTGTTCAACTGCTATGCACGGGCCTGGAAAGGGTCTCCTTGATGGGGTTGCACAACAGTGACAGCTCAGTGAGCTCTGATTTGGTAATTATACAATAACAATAATACAGTATTCTTGTAAAGTTAAGTTAGGCTGAAGTCAAATGTTATGTTCTTGAGACCTTAAGATATGCAATTTTAATGTAGGGAGAAATTCTTGTGTCTGATGGGAGAAAGAGCTTAGGGGAGATCCTACCTGTCCTTTGACTGTCCAAGAGTCCACGTCAGAGGATATTCTCTACATCAGATCACATTCACAGGGATAGGAATGCGTTTTGATCGGACGGTTCAAGATGAAGGATCAAGTTGACTTCTTTAAACCTTTTAAAAATCATTACTAATGGACTGTAGTCCGCATCCTCTGTCTAATATTATGGTGTCTTATTCTGTCTCATAAATCTCAGCCATTTATTTATGTAGATTCCGCGTGGATTCCGCATAAATAAACGTAAGACTCACATAAATAAATAGCTGAGATTCATAAAACAAAATAAGATACTAGACATTGGACAGAGAATTTCATCCCATAAATTAACTATATATGTTGGTGGTGAAAATTGCAGGTTGTTATATATATATATATATCTTTTTTGCGTTTGACGAGGTAGAGAGGATTAAGGAGAAAGTTGTTCATGCTGTCTGTGCCGTGCGGCTAGAGAATGCGTCATTTAAGTGAAGTCCAAGTAATGAAAAGTATTGAGACAGCTTTTCTTCCCAAGCCTTGGACTTGGTTAAAAATGAATCAAGTCAAATAACATCAACTGTTTCTAACTGTTTTAGCACTTTGACTACATTCACCGATGCCACCAATAATAGCACTCACTGTGTCGTGTAAGGAAACTATATATAACCTTACTGTTTAAATTCCAGAATACGATCATTTTCTGTACGTGAATTATATATATTCTTCTGTCAAGTAAAGTTTGGGATGACTTATGGTTTTGATACTATCGAACTTCATCATCGTCGATGATGCTAAATTGTTGTTAAAAATGTCAGAATCCCTAGCATTATTCTTGTATGAAGAATATATGACATGGTATTTGTCTGGCCATAGGATTATCTGGTGAAGAATTCAAGGCTGATGTGGAGAATAGTATTAATGATAAAATAAACTTGAGACAAAGAAGATGATCTTGGACAAGCTCAAGTTGCTATTATGGTCTGTCGCCCACAGGTTGGCTTTTTGCAAGTGGCAACTTTCATTTTCTATTCATGTATGGAAACACAGGGAAGGTATACTTCATAGTTAAGGCCATCCGAGAAGTTAATAATGGATTTAAGCTTTTAAGTAACAGTCGAACCGAGTCCACTTAGCAATTCATTTTGTACTTAAAAACAACGTCAACAGTTAACAGCTTTGCTTCCCCCATGCAGAATTTTCCTTCTCTCTTGTGAATTTGGATGTATCTACTTATCAAATAGTTCATCTAAGAAAGGTAAGCTCTAGAAGGGCATGATACTATATATAAACACTGAAAAGCAACGCTATAACTAGTTAACAAAATTACAGGGATATGGATTATGTACACATATATAGGAGGATTAAGAGGTTCATGAGAAGTACAATAGTAGCATTTTTCTCCCCCCAAAAGTTAGGTGTAGAGATTGAATCCTGATCAGTAGGGATGGGTGACTGTTTTGGTTGCCTTTGAATCAAAAGCATGTATTTAAGATAGGATTGCCTAACTTTCATTTAGGGCTTATGCTTGAAATAATGAACAATGTGTATTTTTTACAATTAGGAGAATAAATCAAAGAGACAGCCCAATGAAAATGGCATCAATCTCTATGCATTGGTACTCCCATTCAAGTGGAATAGTTTAGTTGGTTCACGTGTAATTGTATACAAACAGAAAAACTTGTTTATGGACTTCAATTATGCTCGAGAGTTAGTGATGTTTTACTCTAAGCTCATCAGTTTAATTGGTTCTCTTTGTTTATTCTCGACAGGTACAATATAGATTTTGGGTAATGATGGAAATTTTGGCAGACGCATCTGATTTTCTGATGCAAACTTAACTTTTTATGTTCAATATATTTTGATAACACGACAACTTTTGCATGAAAACTATGGAGTAATAAAAATAAAGTATTAAAAGACTTATGTCAATACATATAGGTCCAAGAAGAAAATGTCATTCATTTGGAGCAACCTTTGTTAGAAGTTAATTGTTTAATAATTTATTTGAAAGTTCAATTAACTTCCTGATTTATGATTTTTCCTATTACACAAAAACCATTGTAAATTTCAGGCATTCATACCTATCATATATCTTTTAATATCGATGAAATATATAATCATTATTTTTCAAATACGAACTAAATAAACCGTCAAATATACATAATAACTCATAAACTATATGCTTTAGATAAATTATTTATGCTTCCGACACGAGTCCTAGTTGTTGCGTTGCGGGCTATTTCTCATCTTCTCTTGTGCGATTTGCATTTCTAATTGATTTCATCCATCTTTAACCCTAATCAACAAATCTTTTTTTTAATCTAAGTCACTTCCTTTTTTTCTTGTCTAAGTTACTTCTTTTTTTGTCTAATTTAATTATTTTTTTCTTTTTTAATCATAAATTCTGAAATAAATTGGATTGAGGAGGGAAAATCAAAGATAATAGAATGGGGCCTTTATTTATTTTTCTTTCAATTAGGAAAACGTATCTTTGAATATATGGATTCAAAGCACGAGGAAAAGGGCTAACTGAACTAGACTAAAAAATCTCTCTGTATCTATATAAAAAAGAGTTGCGTCTTTCAAATAAAATCAAAGTCACGCAAAAAAGATCTACAGAATCAAAAGATGATAGGGATTTAAGTGATACTTACAAGTTTTAATATATTTTTACTATTGACTAAGTATCATCTTTAAAATTGTAGTGAACATTTAGACCATCATATATATGATATGACATGAATATTCATTATAAATAAAATTGTCTTTAATGTTGAACAATATGTTTCAATTTATAATAGATCAAATTTGAATTAGAAATCAAGTAGAATTTTAAATAAAATTTCAATAAAAGATCAAGTAATGTAAAAAGTGAAATAATTTTTATGTCATGATGTCTGACTTAGCAACTCTTACAAAATATTGAAATGCGAAACTAATTGGCAAATTTCTTAGAATTTAAACTAAGATTCTTTTCACATTGCTAACATCCAACGATACATTGTTGTTTAGTTGGAGAAAAAGAGAATGATTTTAAAAAACCATATAAAAGGATAAACTTTATATTTAAGTGACTCCTTTTCTGTCTAGAAAATTGATATTTGTAATTTTTCAATTTTTTAAAATATAATTAAGATAATAGAAACTCTTAAACCCGGGATTATCGAATCATTTTGAGATGATTTCAATAGGCTTATATGTATTGTTGATTCCTATTGAATGCTTTTCTTTTCTAAAATTCACCAAATTAGAAATTTTAATCTTTCATCAACTTATGCCAATAAAACCTTATCAATTTGTCTCGCTTTTTTAGTTTAATTCGAATACTTTTAACATCTTAACTCTATTTTGTTTTTCTTATACAAAATAAAAATGAAAATGAAGTAATAGAAAACAGTAGCTGTAACTGAACGGATAACTTTATGTGTTTCAATTTCTTTGGTGCTCGTAATGTTCAAAATTAATCATGATCGAATCACGGGTGCAGCGGAAAATAAAATTTTCTACGATTTCCACTTGAATCCCGATAATTGAATCATCATCATCATCAGCCAGTCCGAAATTTCACAGTGAAGCGGGGTCTGAGAAAGTCTGATAGTACGCAGCCTTACCCCTACATAGTGGAGAGGCTGTTTCCGGTGGACCCACATGCAAATGAGACAATATAAAAATGATGCAAGTTACAGAAACAATTCAGTAAAAATAAAAATACAAATAATAGAGAATGACTTAAGGAGGCCAAAATTTGAATAAAACACAAATCGTAGAGTAAGAAATCATATCTAATTCACTTTTCCTGTTAAAATTGTTTTGAAAGTTTTTTCATGTGTCAAACCACGAGCTGTTTAAGCGTCCAACTTCTAATGATATCTACAGAGCAACTTCTCAACAATTGAGAGGAAAATAAGTAAGAGTGCTAGTTCCCTGATGCTTACTTTTATTTATAAAAAAACGCATTAGGTTTTAATTTTTTTATTAAAATTAAATTCCTTAATTATAATTAAAGTCATCTTCTAATTATAATTAATTTACTTTAAATAAAATCAAAGATCTCATATTTGATTCTTAAAGTTTCACAAACTTTATAATTAAGTCCAACTTAATTAAAATTTATTTTTCTTTCACAAGCTGCTCTTTAATGTGTGACCCATTGGGTTCCTAATAAATTGACAATGATTATAAATTATAATTCTAATTCACAATTAGAATCAGATAAATTAAAACTCCTTTTGATTTATCTATATTTCCTCAACTAAATAATTTATAATTATAGATCAAGTTTGGCGTCTCGCAATATGTCATGACCACACAAATATCAGGAATATCAAAGTAATTTGACTTAACTTGTCTATGCATAGTTATGATGTATAATTTAATCATTTAATCATCCAATATTTCAATTAGACATAGTATGGATACATTGTCTACTCTTTTTATCTAATCATATTCATTCTTGATAATTAGTAACTGATTTATAATTGATATTTAAAAACATCATTTCAAATGTCAATTTACTCTAGTTAGAGAATTCTATAAATCACCACTAACCAAGAACAGTAGAACATTCTCTCTAATTACTTTAGAGTATCGAATCCTTTATTGACTTACTTAATTATCTCCATATAGTTCATACTGCATCTAAATACTAATGACTAAATCATCCTAAGATAATTCATAAGTAACATCAAAACACAGTAATTCTTACATGAGATACCTTAGTAATTTCAAGCCTAGTAAATAATTATACAACTATCACTATGAGGAAATCTAAAGATACATAAGTAATATTTTATTTAAGATTTTCATAGTCGGGTCAGTTCAGTGACTTATTCTCTAATAATCACCCATATATTTGTTTAAGTACCTCCGTACTTTAATTTATGAGATCAATTATTTTCTTCATAAGAAAGAAATTTAATATGTGTCAGTTTTACTGTTTCAATAATATCCCGTTTTGATGAAACTATAACTAGAAACATTTACAAAATATATATAAATGTAAATTGAATTTCACAATTATGATTTCATCATAATTTCAATTACACAGTAATTATTTTAGAAATTTAAACTTTAGTATTAAAACATCATATGTAATTAATTTAATACACAAAGATAAAGAATGTCTTTTTATTAATTAAATAATAATTTCATATATTAAATTGTAACCAATAGATTGGCTACAAGGGTATCAACTAACACATAATCCCATTCGACTTTGCATTTTATTATTGTTAGACAAGGTTTTCTATTGCTGTTTAATTTTTGAAATGATTTGAAAGGTAAATGTACGTTTAAAAGCAGAGTCATATACATTGAAGCTTTGGCTATTTAACACTCTTTAAACTTATTTCCTATATTCCAAAGAGTTAAGCTTTTACTTTATAAAATGAAAAATTATCAAACATAATTTAAATTTATTTAAAATGTAAAAATTACCGACATCTTTTGTATAGTTTTATAAATTTTATTTTAAAATTTCTCAAAAACTTTTATATTTTGTAAAAAGTTCAAAATTACTTTTTTCTATTGACACGTGAATTTGTGTTAACTTGACTTTTTACGACACAGTCACACCTTACAAGAGCAATCACCTCACAGGGGTGATTAGAAATTATAAATAGATTGATTTATTTACTTATATTAAAATGTAATAATATTTATAATATAATATATTAATTTATTTTATCAAAATATTATTATATTTATTAATTACTAATGATATTTACTAGTTTTAATATGGTAATAAATTAAAATTGCTTATCAAATTATAATAGGATCTTTGAAGTGTTAGAATTATAAACCTTATTTATCTAACCATTCTTAATATTTCTATAAAATATGTAACATGGTGCTAAAATTTAGTAATGTTCTTTCCTAATAGTAATGATGAACCTCCACAGGAAGCATTTGGACAATAAGCTATAAAGTTGTCGGTTGAGACGGAGGCATCATCATCAAAAATAGTATAAACATTTCAATGCTTCTCTTATTAAACTTTTACTGCTCCATTTCCAACTCCGTTTGGTCATGCTACTGCTACCTGACACATTGGGAATAATATAAACTACACCAATGCATTGAAGCCAAATAAAACTTCTGCAAACTGTACATGTGGTCATCCATGACCTAGCAGCAAGGATTTCAATGTATTTAATTTAATTATCTTCTCCTGTGTCATCACCTTGATGAATTTACGCTTGGTTAGGGCCTTCCATCCCTTTCTTTTATCCTGGATGATAATTTATTTTATAATAATGTATCATAGAAAGCTCGAATGGATTAAAGGGCACATGACTTAGTTTATTTTTCTTGTAATTTATAAGTACCCTTTGTATTATATGTATGCCACATTCATATCGATGTTTCCTATTGCAGTCCAATTTGATAATTACTTGTATTGAAGGGCACATGACCCTCTTTCAGCGTCCTAACGGTTTATTCATCTTAGCACTTATTGAACGGTAGGCGTGAATTGGACTTCAATTTCTGTCCAAGTGCACAAGAAGCCTAAAAATATAGCAACATGAATCACATGATTCTGGAAGCAAGCGCGTGAAGGGGTGCCGCTATTAGCACTCCTCTAAGTGCTAATAGCACTCCTACTACACCCATTTTAATGCTAAAAAACAAAATAACCCTTAACATTTTGTTTTAGATTTGACTTATTCTTATTTTTAACAAAATTAATAATAATTATGAAGTATTGGACATTATTTAATATAATTAAATATTAAATAAATTATTAATAATA
>JANZLC010000201.1:27876958-27894057 GCA_026413385.1 Erythroxylum gracilipes
TAATAATTTATTTAATATTTAATTATATTAAATAATGTCCAATACTTCATAATTATTATTAATTTTGTTAAAAATAAAAATAAGTCAAATCTAAAACAAAATGTTAAGGGTTATTTTATATTTTAGCATTAAAATGGGTGCAGTGGTAGTGCTAATAGCGGCACCCCGCTTGAAGCTGTCAATGAGATGCCATGTAGTAGTTCAAACAAAGCCATGATGTATTAATTCGAAGAAAAACTAACCGTCTGGTCTAGATATTGCTCTTAGATTGAAAGGGGCACAGTATCTAGAAAAGTGTCATCAACCTTCCATCTACTCACTAAATAATTAGGTATGATTAGGTTTCGTACTAATTTTATATCTACAACATTGCAATTAAACAATTTTCAAAATTTTAAATTATAAAATATCAAATTTAAATTATAAAATAGTTCAAGATTTAATTAATCAAATCAAATCAAATTTAATAATATAATAGATAAAATAAATAATAAAATATACAAATTACTTATAAAGAAAACAATATATGATTTTCAGAAAATTTTTTAAAAATATTTCAAAAGCTTGAACCAATTCAATTTATTGGTTTTTGGTTCAACAATGAAACTAGTAATTAAATACTGATCCATATTTTTGACACAATGTAAATGGATTATTTAGTGATTTCAATCAGACTCAAACTGGTCCCACTTTGTGACACTAGATTTTAAGTCATGGTAACAACTGTGACTTAATCAAGTTCTAATAATAGAATACGATTAAACGCAAAAAATGTAAGTTTCTTATGTGGTTTGGTTATCGGTAGGACTGAACTGAAAATGAGTATCAAAGATGAAAGGGTATACTATAATCAAGGGCGGATTTAGAAATTTTTTTGAGTGGGGGAAAAATTTTATTGGAGGTAAAAAAAAATTAGTTGAGGCAAAATTTTAATTTTTTTTATGAGTTCAAAACTTAAAATTACAATTTTTCTTATAAAAGTTTTTGGAGTCAGCCCCACTGTGGCTCCGCCACTTACTAAAATATAATAGGATTTTCAATATTGTACTTTGTCGCCGTTACTTTTATCACAACGCTTTATAAATAGTGACTTTGATAGGGTGAATAATATTTTAACTTATCTTTTGATGTGGAGGATCCACTATTGGTGGCAACCACAGGGCATACGATAAATAGATATACACACTCAAGGTTGGCTCTGATGCCACTTGTTAGGACATGGACAAAGTAGGGTTGCAACTAAAATGAAACTAAAAATATTGAAGATAAAATAGACACACAAATTTTACGTGAAAACTCCTAAATTAGGGTAAAAATCATGGGCAAGGATAGAAGAATTTTACTACTGAAAAAATTGGAGAATTACAAAGAGAAAAACTAGACTCACAAAATATACAAAATATTTTGTCTCTTTTTTCACTCACCCTCATTTCTTTTCTCTGCTAATGGGATGATTTGCTCTCTTCATCTCCTGTGGCAGGAGACGTGTGAGATGGCTGGCTATTTAGCCAACTATCCTTGACTTTTTTTTCAACTTTAGTAGGCACCAAAAACGGTGCCTACCATTTTTGACAATTTTTTCACTTAAAGATTTGATTGAGAGTCAATCAGATATTCACACTATTCTTTCTACCTTGCCTTTTCATGTTGTTTACGTCTCTGCTAGGTCACAGGAGGATCGTCACCGCATAAATTTGTCAATGTTGATTTCTTTTGTCATAAAATCTGTCAGGTTTTCCATGATATGAATCTTCTATATATCCACTGTTCCTTCTTCCACTTTCTCATAAACAAAGTGGTATTAGACTCGAATGTGCTTTGTATTTGAATGAAATGTTGGATTCTTTGCAAGATGCAAAGCACTCTGACTGTCATAATACAAAGTAATATTCTCTTGTTTATACCCAAGTTCTTCCAACAACATCTTCAACCACACAACTTCTTTACTGGCTTGTGTAATTGCTACATATTTTGCTTCTGTTGTTGACGTAGCCACAACTAACTGTAGTTTTGAAACCCAGTTCTCAACCCCTCCAGCTAATGTGAACACATATCCAGTAGTTGATTTACTTTTATCAAGATCACCTGCATAATCAGCATCAATATATCCTCTGACAGTAAAATTTGATCCTCTATAACATAATGCAACATCTGAGGTTCCTTTGACATATTTGAGAATCCTTTTAACTATATTTCAATGCTCTCGACCAGGATTCGCCATGTATCGACTAACCACTCCCACTGCATGTGCAATATCTGGTCTTGTACAAATCATAACGAACATCAGGCTCCTCACTGTTGATGCATACAATACTCGAGACATCTCCATCCTCTCTTCTTCATTGCTAGGACTCATAGTTGAGGATAACTTGATATTAACAGGAAGAGGGTTATAAATTGACTTACAATCTTACATATTGAATCGCCGCAAGATCTTCCTTAAATAATTCTTTTGAGAAAGCCAAATCTTCCTATTATTTCTGTCCCGGTGAATTTGCATCCCTAGAATCTTGTTTGTCAGTCTCAAGTCCTTCATTTCAAATTCCCTAACCAACTGTGCCTTTAATTCTTGATACGATCATTGTTAGGGCCTGCTACCAACATATCGTCCACGTACAATAGCAAAACTATAAAGTCATCTTTATCAAACCTCTTGAAATACGCACAGGTGTATGCATTCAGTCTACTATATCCAAGGCTCATGATGAAGGAATCAAATCTCTTATACCAACACCTCGATGCCTACTTTAAACCATACAAAGATTTGTTCAACCTACAAACTAAATTCTTTTTCCATTTTTCTTTAAAACCTTTTGGTTGGAGCATATAAATTTCTTCTTCAAGATTTCCATGAAGAAATGTAGTTTTCGCATCCAACAGCTCAAGATGCAAGTCAAATATAACACACATTTCCAAAACTACTTGAACTATAGTGAGTCGAACTACCGGAGATAATATTTCGTTAAAATCAATACCTTCTTTCTGAGCATATCCTTTTACCATCAATCTAGCATGATATTGCTCCACTTGATCATCACCACTTCACTTGATCTTGTAAACCCATTTATTGCCAATAGGCTTTCTTCCTTGTGGTAATGATACTAGCTCCTATGTCTTATTCTTATGAAGTGCTTCAATTTCATCTTGCATTGCTATCATCCACTGAGATGCATTTGAACTATTCATTGCTTCTTGAAGAGTTGATGACTCCCCATCCTCAGTTAAAAAAGAGTATACAATATTGCCCTTTATAATATAATTTAAGTGTCAACTCGGTGCTCTTCTTATGCGAGTTGATCTCCGAATAACTAAAACATTATATTCAACTAGTTCTTGCTCCTCGTGCTCTGGTGCATCTTCAAAAGAATCATTTTGATCAACTTCCCTATCCACTTGTACTGTTGTAGTTTCTAGATTCTCTTGTACAATGCCAACATTTTCTACTTGTTTTTTTATCCTTATCTTCCATAAGATAACATCCCTGCTGATAACAATTTTGTGGGTAGTAGGATCCCATATACGACACCCCTTCACACCTTCAGCATACCATAAGAAAATGCATCTTCTAGATTTTGGATCTAACTTTGTAGTTTCTTGGGTATTGAACATCACATAGGCAGGACTTCCAAATATATGGAGGTTGGAATAGTCTACTAGTTTACCAGTCCATGTCTCCATCGACGTCTTCAGCTCAATTATAGTTGATGGAGCTCGATTACCACATAATAGGTGGTATTGACTATTTCTGCCCAAAATTTCTTATCTAAGCTTGCAGTTCTCAACATTGCTCTTGTTCTTTCTAACAGAGTTTTATTCATCCACTCTGCTACTCCATTTTGATGAGGATTGTATATCGTCACGAACTGCATTTTGATGCCTTATTACTTGCAAAATTCATCAAATTCTTTACCAGTATATTCTCCTCCATTATCTGATCGCAAACACTTGATCTTCTTACCATATTCGAGTTCCACCTATGCTTTGTGAAATTTGAAGACTGAAAATACATCTGCTTTCCTCTTGATAGGAAATACCCAACATCTTCTCAAATAATCATCTATGAATGATACAAAGAAATTTGCTCATTCTAGGGCCGTTACTAGTGCTTGCCATACATTAGAGTGAATTAATTCTAGAATTTCTTTGCTTCTGAACTTTGATGTGTTGAATCTTAATCGATGCTACTTACTCACAATACAATGCTCATAAAAGGGTAGTGAAACCTTTGTAAGACCTGGAAGTAGATTCTTCTCTGCGAGTATCTTCATTCCTTATTTTGACATATGTCTAAGCTTTTTATATCACATCATTGTAGATTTGTCATCTAGACTAGTCACCGCAGCGGATGTCCCTCCTTTTTGCAAAGTTACTCCTTTCAGCATGTATAGATTTGCAACAATCTTCTCTGCTTTCATTAATAGCAGCGCTCCTTTAATCACTTTCATGATCTTGTTTTGAATTTCAAATTTGAAACCGAAATCATTCAGTTGTCTTACAGACAATAAAATCTTCTTTAGGCCCTCCACATGTCGCACTTTTTCAATAATCTCAATTGTACCATCATACAACTTTAACTTGATGGTGCCAATACCAACAATCTTAAGAACTTGATCATTACAACTGTACACAAATCCTCCAGAGACAAATTCTTACCGATGGAACCATTCTCTTCGAGAGGTCATATGAAAAGTAGTTGCTGAATCAAACAGCCAGACATCAACAAATCTTCTCTTTCCTCCAATAGTTGTTACTGCTTCACAAACCATTACGCTTCCATCATTTGAAGTGCTTGAAACGTTTCCTTCAAGAACATAATCTTTCTTATTTAGATTCCACCAATTCTTTTTCAGGTGACCTTTTTTTGCCACAATTGTAGCATTTATAGTTCTTCTTACTATTGGATTTTGATCTACCATGATTATGACTTCCACTTGGATCACGTTCCATTGATCTACCTCTCATCACCACCAAGGCCTCCGCTTTTTGCAAATTTTCCGTCCTGTCTTCCTTACTTTTGCGTTGACTCTCTTCTTTCAGAATAGCAGCTGCAATATTGTCGAAGACTAGAGTGTCTATGTTGTTTGTTAAATTTATGACGAGTTGATCATACGAATCTGGTAGATTTTGGAGTAAAAGTTTCACACGTTCACTTATCTCTATTGTGTGCCCTAATGATGTGAGTTGGGAAAATAGAGTATTTAATGTATTTACGTGCTCTGTCACCGAAGTGGATTCCACCACGTGTAATATAGTTTCCTCTTTTGAAAAATTTTATTGTGGAGTGATTTAGTCTCGTACAATTTTGAGAGGTGATCCCATATTTCCTTCGCAGTCTTCTTTTCCTCTATGCTGGATAATACTCCATCAGCTAAAGCTAGGTGAAGATTAGCTACAACATTCTCATCCATCTCGTTTCACTTTTCATCTGTTACTCCAGTTGGTCATTCACTAATGGCCATCAGACAATTATCTTTCCTCAAGATTGCCTTTATCTTCAGCTTCCATAGTGAGAAATTGCTTCCGTTGAATTTTTCAATGTCGTACTTTGCCGCTATTACTTCTATTACAACCGCTTTATGAATAGTGTCCTTAGCATGATGAATAATATTCAAACTTATCTTTTGATGTAGAGGATCTACTTTTAGTGGCAACTACAAAGCATACAATAAGCAGATACACTCAAGGCTGATTTTGATACCACTTGTTAGGACTTGGATAAAGTAGGGTCGCAACTAAAACGAAACTAAAAATATTGAAAATAAAATAGACATTTAGATTTTACGTGAAAACTCATAAATTAAGGTAAAAACCACGGGCAAGAATAAAAGAATTTTACTACTGAAAAAATTGGAGAATTATAAGAAGAAAAACTAGACTGACAAAATATTTTGTCTCTCTTTTCCAAGGTTTAGGATACTGTCAGTTGTACCGGGTTTAAATACTGGTTAGTACCGGCATGTTTCGGATGGTACCGGTCAGTACTGGCCAGTATTCAAAATATCGGCCAGTATCAGAAATTTTAAAAAATAGAGAGATTTTTTTTGCAAAATTTTCAAAAATTTTAAATTCTCCCTCCGTGCCTCCCTCCCCTCTCCTTTCCCCCTTTTTTTTCAATGTTTTTTAATTAGTTATTTTATTTACTTCAACTTTTATAATTATTGTGAATTTTCAAAAATTTTTAAAATAAAAATATTTTTATTACTAATAATAATTGTAAATTAAATAAAACTTAAAAATAAATTATTTTTATTTAAATTTATTTTAATATTTTATATAATAAAAATATTTTATTTTTTAAAATAAATAAATTAAAAATAATTATTTATAAAATAATTAATTATTTTATATATTTATAATTATTAAACAAAATTTATTTTAAATTTATATATTTTAAAAATATATTTTAAATTTAATTATATTTATTAATCATTATTAAATTAATTGTATAAATTAAATTAAAATTGTGATTATTATTTATTATTATAATTTTTGAAGACAGAGTTAAAAATATACAGTACAACTGTGTAATATGAAAACGAACTATTTTGTAATTTTAAAAAAATTCAAAAACTATTTCATAAATTTAAAAAATTACCTAAAACGATATCTAATATTAACTGGTATCGATATAATATTATACCAGAATTTAATTCAATGCTAAATCTTGTACGTTATTCGTATCATTGCTCTTTTCACTCACTTTGGTTTTTTTTTTTTTCCCCTGTAAAGGGATGATTTGCTAAAAATAGGCAGGAGAAGCTATCCTTAACACCATTTTTGACAATGCTAGGTTACGTGCGTTTTACTTGAAGATTCTCTCCTCTTCGCTCTAGCGATTAAAGTTACAACATCCAAAATACATATAAGTTGCAGAAAAATTGGTTAGTTCACAAAATCATTTCGAGGCAACAGACTGTAAACTGTGCCATAAACCTTTGTACGGGCACTGGTAATAAAAAAACAACTGAGTTGCTATTCTGGAACATTTTGACAGCTCTCATCTTCCGCCGAAAGAGAGACTCTAAGCAATGGGCCGAAGCAAGAAAGGAATAACCTCTACAATTTTAAGCCCTTGGAACCTGAACTACCGAGATGTTACAGCGTAAAGCCGTTTCAAGACCACTTTTTTTTTTTTTTTTTTTCCTTCTTCTGTGGGAAAGGTTTCTTGGCTTTCCGTTATAGTTGAGACGAGCAAATCGTTCACACCCTCGAGCACCAATATAATCTGCAACGTAGAAAAAGGAAATCAGAATGCAACGCGCAGAGTCAAAACACAATACACTAGAGGCAATGTCATACTGATCACATTATGAAGAGGACTAACGCATATTCATTCGCTCAAAGCAATCTTTACTTTTCTCGTACTTTCTAGTAATAAGAGATGCATAGTGTTGCGTGTTTTAAAAATTTAAACAGATTAAATATATACCAAAAGAATATTCTTGATAAAAATTAAAAGTAACAAACGTATTTAGTTATTTACATTCAGCTATTTTTTATTCCGGATCAATTCAAAGCTGGCACTTGCATGCATGCTTACAAAAACTATCTCCATTTTTAAAGACATTGCAAAATGTCTGTTTTGAATTTCATTAATTAACCATGTACATCCTATATCAAGTAATCAAAAGTTGAACATGATAATTAGATAGTAATGAAATTTTTGTCCACCCTAAAGAAAAGGAATTTCAGAAAGAGCGTTGCATATGCAGAAAGAGGTACAGAATTTTTGGATTAAAAACATTATGGAAGTCAATCCACAAGATTATTATGGGGATCAATTATCTTTCCAAGTCCAAACTCACAATCCTTAAAAGCTTGCATGAAAGAGTAGGTTGACTTGAAAGTGTTGCAAGAATAATAAACTATTACGTTTGTTTAGCCCTTACTTAAGAATGAATAATATGGAAACCGAATGGTCAGTTGCATAGTTAAAGTTTGCATTGCCAGTACCCCGCAATTACATCTTATTAATTGTGACACAAAGAATTCACCTGGTAGATTGGCTGATCATTATGAACTTCGCAGGGAGTATTACTTCAAAATTCACAAATTGTGCATGACACGGCTAAGGATGGAAACTCCAACATATCCACAGAAGAGGAAGAAAGAAAATTTGAATGTCTGCATCGTGTGCTATAGTATGACCCAAGAAAAGTCGAAATTCCTACATGATAAAAGAAAACAATAGCGTACCTGCTAATTCATCAAGGAATAAGAACAAACCCAAGCGTAGAGTTGAATCCACAACCTTGTAAACCAAAACAGGAGGAGGAGAAGGACCAATTAGTAACATTAATGCAAATGTCCTTTAAAAGGACGGGAATGAGTGAATAATAGGAACGTTAATGCAAATGTCCTTTAAAAGCTTGCAGTCAAGTCCTGTTATTTGCACTACTGCAGATTATAGATTATGAAGTAATCACAACAAAGAAAATGTTGGTGTCAAAAAGGTATAAGTTAAAATAGCCCAACTTTTGATTACAAAGATGACAAGAACTTACAAATAAATACGGTTTGTGCATTGAATTGGTTCTATGAAGACAAAAGCCAAGAAGTAGTTCCGTTATTTAATTCTCTAGCTAATGGAATCATCAATATACAGAAAGTTCAGGTGGAAAACCATCTATTCTCGAGCTAATGGCATCATCAATATACAGAAGGTTAACGTGGAAAACTATCATAAAGAAAATTCAGAAGAAATAAAGAGCTTCTACAAAGAAGTACCTATAATAAAATTTTGCTACATAAACAAACAAGCAAGAGATGAAAGCATCGACTTTTGGCAATAATAGCATCAAATGTGTTGGCTCACCATAGGACAGCTGTATTTGGTGATAAATCTAGAATGAACTCGTATGTACAGTAGAAAAGAGTCAGTATTCAAGTTAGATAACTACAATTTTTTGGCTTAACAAACTTTATGCAAGTTGAAATGCTTATCAACTTGAAATTGCAAATACTAGAGAGCTATGACTACATTCACTCTGATTAACCAATTTCAAGTGAACTTGCTTAGTATCAAATTACTCATGGGGTGAGGGTGCAAGTGGGATTGGAGATGGGAGATTTATGTTATAATTGTTTTTTATGCAACTAGTTTTTGGCAGCATTAACTAGTCTGAAGTCCCGGTAACAACATTTGTTGTAGTCAGGTTAAGTAATAGGCAATGTACTGTGAATCACCAACACGGAACTAGTGTTTGCATCTAAAGGAAAATCAGTTTAGTAGTGCAGGCACTCTTCTGTAGGGAGGCAATACTCGGTGCACATTTTCTTTCACCACATCCTTTCCGCAGGAATAATTTCCAGGGGAGGTATCCGTACATTATCCTAGTACAAGTATCACCTAAGAGAAAACGCAAATCATAACTACCATATCTAGAGCAAATATTAATTGGAAAGAACTTCAATAACATTTTTCATGCATTTCAAGGTCTAAACTTCTAGTGAACAAGACTAACAACCAGAAAGGTGGCTATTTACTGGAATCAGAATTGCAAGATAAAGAGACAAGAGTGTTGCCATCCAACTTTGTTAGAGGAATATCTCCTGGGGATCAAAAGAAAAAAGGACAATAGTTGAAAAAATAAGTGTCCATAGTCAAGCATTCTTAACAAGGGAAATTTTAGCACCTAAGCTTCAAAAGCAAGGAAGATTAATGTAAACGAATTTAGTGGGAAAAAAAAATCACATCAGAGATCGTCAGCGAGAGCTAGTATGGTAATTATTTGAAGCCCAAGATAACTTCCACCTGCCAACAGGTTTAATAAGCTATATGATTGACTGGTGGGAAGTTTATGCATTCCAAAAACAGAGTCTAGCCATTTAAAGAAGAAACTAGTTGCAAATCTGGTGACAGGAACAAGCAGAAATACTGAAAGCAACAAATGAAGTCTCATAAGAAATTTTTTTATCAATGCCTTAATATAAGAATACTCAAGATGGGTTTTTGAGAAGGAAGCTCAAAATAGATTTCTAATGAAGGAAATATTGCAACTAGTACAGTTATTTGTATAATTTATTTGAGAATAGTTGAGACGTACATTGAATAACAAAACAACCTGATGAGTAAAGGCAAAAATAGATAAGCAAAACTTTTGATTTTGAATACAATCCATAAGTTTCTTATAGACTCGTACATGGGTAAAAACGGTGGCGTCTTACTTTTACAAGCTCACTAGATCTTCAATTGGCTGGGTTTACAAGCCCATGATAGTGGCTAATGCAAAGGAATTCCACAAATACACCACGCCAGCAATATGTCCTGAAGTAAGTACACCTGAAGGCAACATCAACATTGGATTTTGTTAGATACCTGGGGTACATGGGGAAGGATATCGACATTATTTGAACAGTCATACATCAAAGTCGGAATGAACACAAACACAAGCATCCTCGAGCAACAGATGTCAGAAATCTTTACCTATCTGCGTATGCTGTGCAATTGATGAATATCACTGGAGAATGTTAATCTACCATATGACTCATTGAGTTAGTCACCTGAGTGATCTTCTAATCATCACTTCTATCATTTATTATACCATTCAGATTTCTTGGTAGCAGACTAGTCGAATACTACATTATGATTTATGACTAAAGATATCTAGAACATTCCTTTTATTTGGATTGCAAATAAAGTTACAAGGAACACCTGAAATTTTTATTTATTAACCAGATCAAGCGATTTTAACTACTGCTGTATGTCTCTTGTAGATTCCGGGCAACAGCTCGAATAAGGTACGAACTGACAATAAACATACAACAACAAAAAGGAAGCTGCATCGAAGAGGAATTTGCTAATAACAACATTATCACTGAATAATTAAGACGAAGCAAGCTGTATATCATTCGCAGAATTAGGACTACCTCGGACACCGCGGATCGCCGAAGACCGACTCCGTCGTGCTCCTTCCTCTTCCGGTGGTGCGTGCTTTGCTCCTCCGATTCCATTTTTCACTTCCATAACAGTGGCTTGGCTTCACGTAGTTTGCACCAGATTCAAAGCCATTAAATGGCTTTTACCGTCAACTGGCGGGAGAATTCAAACTCTTAGCGGCTTGCACCTGAGAATGTTACCCTTATCAACTGGTTGACTGCTGATATTGGGTGATAGTAATAACAAGAAAGATTTTAGAGGTGACATTTTTGGGTTTAGGGATTGAATTCCCTAACATAAACATCAGACATTTTAAACCTAATAATAAAAAAGCAAATCCATTGGCGAGATTTGAAGGTTTAAGTGAAAATACTAAAAAAAAATTATAGGACCAAAAATACCCCTAACTTACCCGCCAAGTCACGAATCCACGTTCTCCCGTCTTCCAATTCCATCCAACTCCAAAGCAAAGCAAAGCGTGGCATATTCCCAAAGACAGAACGTATTAGACACCTACCCTCCTTACCTAGATATTTCTCTTTCTCAGAGACGATGCCTAGGGTTGATCAAGAAGCCCTCGAAACGTTCATGAGGATCACAGGTGTCACTGCACCTGTGGCCATTCAAAAACTCGAGGTTCATTTCTTTCAGGATTTTTTTCAAAACTATTTTAATCGCTGGAACTTGGGGTTTAGGTTGCTTGTTGCTGCACTATTTTATTTTTCATTTTTCATTTTTCCTTTTCAACATAGTTGAAGAAGTTGTTCTGAATTTTTGACAGTACCTGACAGCATTGTGATTGGAAAATTGCAACGGTGGCATTTACTTTTAGTAGAGGATGCATCTTATGATTGATTTTGCTGTATCCGGTAAAACAGAGATGTTATCTTTTGAGTTTGAAACCAATTCAGTTCACGGTAACTTCCAAAAATCTATGTGATATGGAACAACTTAATGTGTAGCTAATTGATATTACTCTTGCTTTCATCTAGGAGCACAGTGGTGATCTCAATGCGGCTGTGAATGCACATTTCGCAGAAGGAGATAGAAGCACGTCAGTGTTTTTTTTTTTTTTTGAAAAATAGCACGTTAGTGTTTTATGACATCTTATATGCTGTTCCTTATTGTCCTCCGTTTTCTTAACTGCGTTGTATTATTTGGTAATAAGTTACATACTCTGCATCTATCCTTCCGCACTTTATGGATTAATGTTTTTTTTCAAATTTTATTTGCGGCAGTGAGTGTGAATCTTCTGTTGCTGTTCCACAAGATGACTTCATGGAGATAGATGATCCAGTAGAGCTCTTGCCTAGAAGAAATCCTTCATCACTTTTCTCTGAGGGTAAGCATCATGAATTCATTCTCACTTCTCGACCCACAATTTCACAGGAGTCTGTTTGATGGGACTTCAGGTTTTACCAACCGTGCACCTTATGTTTCAGAACCAAGAGGAGTGAGGCAGATACCCATATAATTCAAAGGTGGAAGTGGTGATATATCCACCGGTTTTGGTCATGCTCCTGTCATTGAGGATGTAACAGGAACTGAACACGCAGTTGGCCCAGATGTTCATGGGATCGTCATAGTTGAGGATGAAGAAGAAACTGATGAAGGTTGGTCTAAATGCAGAGGCTGCTCGGAGGAATGAACATAGAGGTGAAATGTCTGGTGGTAGTTCCCCTCATATAAACAGTAGGCCAAGTGCTCCTGAATTTGATAATTTGTCAGATTATAGCAATGACGTAGAAGAACAAATGATTCGAGCTGCCATTGAGGCTTCAAAACGGGAAGCTCAGGTAAACTGACCCAGCTGAATTTTTAGAGGCTGTAGTTTAGTCTAGAAATTATAAAATCTCTTCATCTTTTGTTTTGTATTTGCTTTTGTTTCATGCTTCATAACTGGATCATAAATTTTCACGAAGCAGGAAATAAGTGATTCTGGAACCGAGGGAACACACTCGCATCTGGAGGATGCCGAATTTGCACATGCTGTTTCATTATCTTTGAAGGTTTGTCCTTCAACTTCTGTACTGCCAAGATCATCCCTTGTTCTCTTACTAACAGCAACAAAGTCCAGACAGCAGAGCACGAGAAAGCATTGCGTAAATGGATTGGAGAAGCTGGAGTATCAGGACATATAAAGCCAGCAGAGATGGAATTGGGCAAAGTATCATTGCCTAATGGAAGGTACATCTATGTCTGGCAACATTTGTAAAGACACGCTGACACAATTAACATATGCTGCCATGACGTTAACTGTTGATTACTGAATGATAAAGCTACTCTTGAAGTAGAATTTCCATGTTTAGAACAACAAGAAATCTGATGTTTATTGGACTTGACTTAGGTTGGAGACTGGAAGTTCATCTATCCAAGATGGAGTTGATGATGTGGAGGAGCCGCCTCTTCTTAGGAACAGGTCAGGTGTCCAGCTGGCTCTTTGGAGTTGTCGAAACATGTTGGAGTTGTTAAGAATAGTTTGGCATCAAGTCCCATTCATAATGGCAGTCCTTCCCAGCACAACGGAAATGCCTTTACTTCTGATGAGGTATGTTCCCATTATAGATTACTAATTTAATTATTGCAACTGGATATTCTGCCTTCAAGGCAGAAAGTTTAAGATTCTATGTGCAAGCTAATATGCTTGGCTTCTTTACGAACAAATTGAAGTGGGGAGGAATCTCTTCCGAGGAGCATGATGAAGCAGTGATGCTTGAGGCTGCAATGTTTGGTAGAATTCCTGAAGGGACTAGTTACCGCTTTCACTTTCCATCACATCAATTCATGCAACCTGAGGTTCCTTATGTGGGTCATGTACCCCATCCTCCTCCACCTTCTCTGCAAGCACAGTGCTTGATCCGGGAACAACATGTTGAGTTTTTTCCCTTCAAAAGCAAAATGAGAACTGAACTTCAATCCATCAATTGGTGGTCTGATGAATTTTCGTATATGTATGGAGGATGCAGGATGGTGAGTATCTTGAATCATTAGCAGCTGATCAAGAAAAAGAGATAAAGGCATTGGAGGAAGTTGAAGCTCGTCGTTTACAGGAAGAAGTGGCTAGAAAAACTGCTCTTGAAGAGGAAACTTGAAAAGAAGAGGAATTCCGAAAAAGACTGGAGGAAGAGCAGGAATATTTTGTTCTTCCTCATTTTTATAATTGGAAAATTTATACTCTTTTTGAAATAGTATATGGAAGAGTTGGCCATTGATTTTTTTCTTTTATCTTAATTTATATTTTTTAGGATTTAGCATGTTATTACATAAATATTCCCCTTGAGTGGGGTCCAAGGTTGGAGGATTTGAAGACCATCATCTTCAACATTTCTTCAAGAATGTCAAATACATCAAACTTGAATGGCAAGATCATGGCTTTTTCCTTGACTTCATGATGTTACTCTGCGCTATGAGATGTTCACCATTTAGTTCTCTTTCAGTTCTTTCTTTTAAAAGACATGAAAGGGAGAAGGGGAAGGGGGTTGTTGGTTTTGATACTTGTTAGACTGGTCAATGTCCATGCTTATCCCTTCTCTTATGCTGTCTTATGACTAGAATGCCATTGATGCGAAGAAAGTTGATTACCTGTGCTATTACTTGCTTCTCTATGGATAGGAGGGGGCAATAATAATGAGGTAATATTAACATTTTGATTCATATGGCTGCATTTGTGATTCTTTATTGCAGGAATTGGAGAGACAATTGGCAGAAAAAGACACTTCTCTGCCTCACGAGCCAGCATCTTACGATGAGAATGCTGTAACACTATTGGTACGGATGCCTGATGGAATCTGGCGAGGTCGAAGATTCCTGAAGTCTGACAACTTACAGGTTAGTTATGGTAAAGAAAAGAACTTGCTTTGGCAGTTCTCCTTTTGCTCTCTTGTCTCTCAAGGTGCTTTGGCTAGCTTTGCAGTCCCTTTTTAACTTCATAGATATTGGCAGATGTTGGAAGCTTGATGAGCTCTAAATAAATTCTACAATTTTTTTTTCTCTTTTTGCAAGAGCTACAGCTCTGTTTTTTTTCTTCCTCACGTTGCGTTCACTTTGAATGTAATATGCTGCTGCACTCTCTTTATTCACCTTACTTTCTTAAAGTACAAAATGTGGACTCGCTTAAACCGACGTTAATAAATGAGGGGACGTGTTTTAAACATAAAAGTTGACAAATAACACTTTGCTACTTCTTACAACTATTAGCTATTAAGCAACCATTTGGAGCCATACATTTGGAGCTACACACGTAAAAAGGAAAGGAGAGTTTGATTTCTAACACTCCCCCTCAAACTCGACTTCGCATACCAAGCTTTTCTCTCAATCTACAGAATACTTCATTGTTTAATGATTTTGTAAAAATATCTGCCAGTTGATCTTTTGTTCTGCAAAACACCAATTCTACAATTTTGTTTTTCACCTGCTCCCGAATAAAATGACATTTTATGTGTTTGCTTCGACTGTGTGACACTGGATTCTTTCCAAGCAATATAGCAGACTTGTTGTCAACATATATTGTCGTCGGATCTTTTTGTTCATGGTCTAGCTCATTTAGAATATACCTCAATCACATTGCTTGACATGAGCATGCTGTTGCTGCCAGATATTCAGCTTCACATGTTGAAAGAGCAACAGTCTGTTGCTTCTTTAATGACCAAGAAAATACGGCTGACCCAATATGAAAAGCATACCCAGAAGTACTTTTTCTATCATCCAAGTCTCCACCAAAATCACTATCAGAATAACCAATTAACTTTGAATTTTGAGCACGCATATAAAATAATCCTTGATCGATCGTACCTTTAATATATCTTAATATTCTTGTTGCTGCATCAAAGTGATCTTGCTTTAGCTTCTTCATATATCTGCTAACTAGTCTGACTGCGTACATGATATCTGATCTTGTATAATTTAAATACCTTAAACTTTCAATCAAACTTTTGAACAACGCTGGATCTACAGATTTTTTGTCTGAATTAATTCTCAATTTTATGCTTGCATCAACTGTCATGGCTATTGGCTTGCAATCTTTCATTCTGAATCTTTCTAAGATTTCTTCTGCATACTTTCTTTGAGAAATAAAAATTCCTTCTTCAATCTGCTTCACTTCAACTCCAAGAAAGTAGGACATTTCACCAATATCTGTCATCTCAAATTCTCTAATTATGGCTCTCTTGAAATCATTAAACATACCTGAATTGTTTCCTGTGAAAATTGTGTCATCCACATGTAAGCACACGATCATGACATCTTCATATTGATTTTTCTTTGTGTAGAGTGCATGTTCACATGGACTTTTTGCAAAACCTTTGTTTTGAAAGTATTCATCAATTCTTGTATTCCAAGCCCTCGACACTTGCTTCAATCCGTACAAAGCTTTCTTTAATCGATAGACTTTGTCTTCTTAACCCTTCTTGACAAATCCAGGCAGTTGTTCAATATAGACTTCTTCTTCTAAGTAACCATTCAGAAAAGTAGACTTCACATCCATCTGAAAAATCTTCTAATTGTTTTGTGCTGCAAGTGCTATTAGAAGTCTAATTGTATCAATTCTTGCAACTGGAGCAAATACTTCATCATAATCAATTCCATATTTTTGTTTGTAACCTTTTGCAACTAATCTTGCCTTGTATTTCTCCACTTTTCCTTCTTGGTTGGTCTTTGTCTTGTACACCTACTTGACTCCAATTGCTTTATTTCCTTTTGGAAGGCTGGTCAATTCCTATGTATCATTTTTTTGGATTGCACCAATCTCTTCATTCATGACTTTTTCCCATTTTTTGTTTCCAGCAACTTCTTCATATGTTACAGGATCACATGTGGCCATTGAACAAAACAACAAATAGTCAAATGTATCTATTAGCTCTGTAGCATCATAAAGATCACTTAGATTTCTTCTCTTAATAGGTGCTGTTGGATCCCAAACCAGTTTAATTATTTTGATGCATGATTTTTTTTTATTTTGACGTCGTATTAGATCAGTTAAATTGAAATTTAATGTTGCTAAGGTTTAGAATTTTGTTTAAGTTTAATTTGGCCTAAAGTTGGATTAATGGGATTAAATGAACTAAGGGTAAATTTGGAAGACTACGAGGGTTTAAGAGTTTTTAGGCTTAAGTGGAGGGGCATTTTGGACTTTGCATAATTGGATAAAAAATAGATATTAGTAAGTTAGAAAATAAAAGAAGAAGGAAAATAGAAAGAGGGAGAAGAAGAAGAGAGTGTCGTT
>JANZLC010000201.1:27926058-27938640 GCA_026413385.1 Erythroxylum gracilipes
TGTGAAAAGAAATCGGTTAATTTAGATAAATGATTACTCACTAAGCTATAAGCTTAGCACGGTGGATTTGCCCCGTGCAGGTTCAGAGCGAGGAGATTAAAGATTGGGACGAGTCAACCGCAATGGCCAAAGGAGTTTGTTTTTGTATTGTTGCACATGTTTTTAGTTAAAACTTTTGGGCCTGTAAATATTCTTTGAATTTCTTTCTGGAATTATGAGATGTATATTATTAATGCATGTTTGATAAATGTTTCGGTTTGTTTGTTCTGTCTTGGGTGGCATCCACATATCCTCCTAGGGAGTATTTGGGTGTTACAGTAATGATGTTGAATGGTTGGATTGCTAACTCTCTTATTCTCTTTGAATCAATTATAAGAAAGGGAACCCAGCTCAGTGTTAAGCGCATTGGGTCTCCATCTCAGACACCATCCCCATCTCAGTCACCCTGATGAGTTCGTGTTCTAACCCTTCCCTTTTCATTTTTGTTAGTACTTTTTTTTATATTGTGTTTTATTTCTCCCTGGTGTATTTGTGTACCCTTTTCACATTAAGGACAATGTATTGTTCAAGTGTAGGGAGGGTTGTATGTTTTTACCTTGAGTCTAAATTTTGCATATTGTATAATAGATTGTTTAGGTTTTATGATCTGAATTGTATGAATGCGTCAATGGCTAGGACTTAACGGGATAGAAACATTATCTTTTAGGATCCGAAGATTTATTAACTTGTGAAATTAGTGACCGAAGTTACTTAGGGCTAAATATGTTGATTAATTAGGATACAATGTTAGTCCATTCACCCTAGGAATTTTCCATACTCATTTATAATTTTAGGTCAATCAAATAAGTGACATTATTAGTACATTTTTATGAGAATGATTAGCTAAAGCAATTAGGTAGGCAAAATTTTGTGTTAAAAAAATATAAATTTTAACTAAAATAACTATTCCACTGGCCTTCAGGTTATGTGAAGTAAATCACACGTTAATACAGAGTTAATATTTGATATGCAAATGCACAAGAAGGGGGGAGTTGAATTGTGTATTCTTTTCGATAATCCCCTTTTTGAAAACTTCTTGAAAACTTGCTTTACTTCAAAACTAATGAAAATCAGTATTATGAAAAATTGTAGTATATTCTCTAAGTGCTTTATTTGAAACAGTAAGAGTAATAGTTAATAGTTGAGAGATAGTCGACACGCAGATTTATACTGGTTCACCCCAAACAGTGGGCTACGTCCAGTCCTCAGAGATCCTTCTGAGATTTCACTGTACTTTGCAAAGTTACAAGTATTCTTTTCTCTGAGCATTTTCAGGTCTCTTACAACAAGTATTCTTTTCATACTTAGCCTCTTTAGGCTATCTGCTTTTCTTTTTTCAACTGAAAGAGTTTTTGAGCTTTTGTTACAGATAATGATTGCTCTAATTTTCGCACAGTAAGATTTCTAGCTTTTTCTCTTGAAAATCTCTAACTTCTCAAAATAGCTAAACTTCTGCAATCTTCGACTCTGACCTTTATTTATAGTCTTCATCTTCAACTTCTTCTTGATAACTGGTTCTTTCTTCTTGTTTCTTTGATCTTTAAAGAATCAGTTATTCAGTTGAGTTCTGTAATTAACTCAAGCTAATTAGTCATCTGACGTAGTATCGGTTCTTCCATCTCACTTCCTTCAGTCTGATTTTTAATTTGAGCTTCCGTCTCATTTTTGGTTTGCTCCTCCCATCTCACTTTTGTTTTGCGCCTTCTATCTCACTTTTGTTTTGCGCCTTTTGTCTCATTTTTGTTTTGCGCCTTCCGTCTCACTTTTGTTTTGCGTCTTCCATCTCACTTTTGGTTCGCGCCTTCCTTCTTACTTTTAGTTTGTGCTTTCCGTCTCATTTTTGGTTTGCGCATCTTCCGTCTTACTTTCTTCTTTCATTCCTTCTGTCTCATATTCGTCTGCTTTCGTCTTACTTTCTTCTTTCATTATTATTTGGTCTTCATCAAAATCATTGAACATAAAGTCATTTTGACTTAACATTATAAATAGAGCTAGTATCTAGTTGAGAATGTAATGTAGGTGAGTAACGGAAATGACACACATCACAAATATGTGCATTCACGTAAAAAGGATATAATGACATTCTAACCAAGCAATTTAATAACAACATGACTTAGTCGTATAACCAGATCGATATTCATCAAAAATGTTTGCCTTTGCATAAAAAGACTAGGTTTATTTCCTTAAATAAAAATCAACAAAAAGAATGCTTTCAAATAAAAACTTGCCAAACTTGTTAATAGCTTGATTTTTTCATGAAAACCTACTTTGGAATAGCTACACTTTTGTTTTGACTGAATGATTATCAATGTGTGTGTGTAAGTGATAGGGGTGAATAGACTCACATTAAAATTTTGATTAGTTTGTATATTTAGTCCAAGGTGCTTAGACATGGATTTTGCTTGCTAATAAGTTAGAATGACTTGAAGGATTGTGTTTATAGTTAAATTTGTTTCGCAAAGTTGAAGCCATTGTCTCATTATTGCATATATGTGTTTTGTGTTTTGTGTTTTCTTGATTTGTTTGACTGTTTTTTTTTCTTGAGGACAAGTAAACGTTTAAGTGTGGGGATGTTGATATGTGTAGATTACAATGTATTTTTGTAGGTAGTTTAGTGTGTGTTTAGTGGTTAATTTGATTGCTTAGTGTGTGTTTAGGTTGAGAATTGTGTTAGTTCATAAATATTTGTCTTTTAAGTGTTTTTTGGGTGAGAACATGTATTTGAGCTTCAATTTTATATACATGAGGTGCCGTGATGAGTTTGTTAGTGTTTCAGGGCATTCAGAGGAGAATTAGAGAAGACCCAAAAAATAACTCAGGGCCACAATCGTGGAAAATGGCAGAAGCTCAAGCACAAGGCCACGATCGTGGGGAATCTACCACGATAGTGACAAAAAGCCAAACAAGTTGTCCATGATTGTGTCATTAAGGGCCACGATTGTGGCTTGGGCGCAGACAGACACAGGGTCGCTTCCAGATTCAAGTTTTCGAGAGACATTTTGGACCCTGGAAAGACACCAGGGTTACCTTAATTGGAAAAGACTATAAAAGCATTATGATGTAACCCTATAAAGGAGCTCTACATTCAGTCAGTCTTGGAAAGCTTAAAGAGAGAGAGAAAAAAAGAAGAGGAAGAAGAGGAGGGTTCCAACGCCGAAGCTTCCCGTATTAGGTGATCTCCTGACGTCGCTGCCTTCCTAGATCGTCCTACCTAAGTTTCATTTCCTCCCCATTTCTGTTTTTATTCATTTAACGTGTAAGGTTAAGATGGGTTGTATGGTTATGGATTTCGGGTTGTTAACAATGTTCTAACTTTTCGTTCGAGATTTTGCTTAGATTTAATGTTAATCTAGTTGATTTGTGTTTATTTGAATGGGTGTTGTGATTAATTATTGTATTTGCATATTTCGATAATAAATTAAGAAGGTGAGTCGGATAAAATTGATTAAATCGGGTTACTGAGAGTTAGGTGATTTAATTGACCAGATAATCAATCATATCTGTTTTTGTATAGAGAGAGATCCCGTGTGAGACTCGGTAGTTAGTAGGGAGCTTTCGATCTAATTATGGTTGTGGGTAGTTTGTAAATTGAGAGATTGTAAATTCCATAATTCGATTATGGTTTATAATTTAGGAATTAACGATTATAACTTGAGAGAGAGTAATCGACCCTTCGATAGCCTAGAACTGAAACTCTGATAACACATAATTGGCTAGGTTAGCATTAATAATAGGTAAAATCCCCTCTCTCATAACTATTTAATTTCTCTTGATTGATTTCCATTATGTTTTTGTATTACTCAAAATTTCATTTCTTTTTATGTTAATTTATGAATTACAATTCTTGCCAATCAATTTCTCGAATTTTCTTTTCTTGTGAAATTTTATTTTTGTTATTTCAATTTTCTTAGCCTTAGATAACATAGGATTAGATTAGTCACCCTCCTTGTGGGATTGATCTGTCTTAGACTACATTCGAGATTTGTGCACTTCCAGTTATTGAGGGTTTTATAAATTGTAAAACTTGCTCAACAACATCATGCCTTAGTATGGTGTATTTGATGGAGCAATACTTGCTCCTCCATCTCACAAGATTCACTTGAGCTTAAGCTAGCTTAGTCCGTTATTAGTTCTTTGGTGACATAATGCTTTAAAAGGCAAGTTAATACATTAACCTATTCTAGCTTGGGTTGTTAGTTTATGTCTCAAATCTTGTATACTACACTTAATTACATCTATTAAGATAGTCTAATGATTTTTTTAATTCTAAAAAAATTCCATTCATCATATTAGTCCAAAAGTCTAGGAGTTAAGGTGGATCTAAAAATTACTTCAAGATTTTACCATTACTATCAATCTCATATGTCAGAGAATCACCATATCTCTACATAGTCTTTTTGAACATAACCCTTAATTCTTTCTTGATTAAGGAAGACGATAACATTCAAAGGCTAATATATTATATGATTAAGATATTATAAAGACTAGAGCTAAACTATTTAAGGTTGGAAATAGGTAGCTTATGCACTTCTAATTAGCACAGGAAGTTAAGGTCCTATTTCCAAGCTGACATCATCAATGTGTATATTGATATTTTACTAAGGCAACTATTTCATAAACCAAACAAATCTAAAAAACCTATGAAATGATCGATTGAACTAGGAGAATTTTACATCATATACATCTTAAGAAGCTTCATAACATTTTAATTTAAAGGTAATCTCATAATGAAAATGTTAACACAGTTAGAAGAATATAATAAAGTCAACAAAAAATTGGTACCCAAAAACAAACACCCGATATAAATAATATACATAAATAGCACAACTAGATAAAATGATGGTGGGGCAAGGATATATTTTGAAGGAAAAACATGAACAAATATGCAATATAAAGTGTAATACCAATTCAATAATGAGGTAAAATCTAAAGCATTGTTATTTGGACTAAAATTGATTAATGAAGTTCATATTAGGCTTATAACTATCATGTTAGACTCACAACTTGTATTCAATTAGATTAATGATACCTATGAGGTAAAAGAAGACAAACTAATAAAGTATAAGAAAAATTTCAGGTAGATAAAAATGACATAAAGGTAAGCATTAAGTTGATACTCCAAAAACACAATCTCAAAGTTGATTACTTATCAAAAATATGGGCCAATAATAGTGTTATCTCTTGAAAAGTCTTTTATGAAGAGTAGAAAGAGCTAACAACATAGTAGATTAATTAAGTAATTATCATAAATGAAAATAAAGTAGATTAGACATATTTAATTCAAAATAATTATGAAAGGAAAAGCCACTAATTGAAATAAATATAAAAAAATTCTTTTAACTTAGGCCTCAAGATATTTGGTAATAAATCACAACTATTCTGAAGATCCTCTATCCTACCATATCTAAGCTACATCCCTAAAGTTCAAGTAAAATTTAAATCCTTATTAAGATTCACGAAAGAGTGCACGAAAGCTGTTAGGGAGGATTATTCTTTATATGTAGGATCTTAAGGTGAGGATACTTCTAGCTTATGATTTAAAAGGATGCTTAGGAATTTGTAAGAAAAAAAACTACAAGTAGTAAAACTTGCATCATTTGATTGTTACCAACTATTTTATAGTATCAAGCACTATCCTTTTCATCTAATAGGGAATGGATTTCCTTAGACCATTTTCCCTTATAAAAAGACAACTTAAAATTATCCTTATTACAGTTGATTATTTTATGAGGTAAGTTGAGGCAAAACCCTTAGCTAGTGTGATACAGAAGCCAATCGAAGGTTTCTTGAGGAAAAAGTATCATAATCAGTTATAGAGTTCCATTAATAATAGTTATAAACTATAGGACCTAATTTGATAATAGAGCTTTCAAGGACTTCTGCAAAGAGTGTAAAATTAAGCATCACCTCATATTTAATGCATACCGACTAACTAATCATTAGTTGAAGTCATAAATAAAACAATACTACAAGGCCTAAAATCCAAAGTCAATGATGTCAAAGGAACTTAGGATTAAGAGTTTATAATATATTATGAGCTTACCAAACAATGCCAATAATGTCCACTGAAGAAACATCCTTCAGTCTTAACTTCATAGTTAAAACATTGATTCCTATAGAGTTAATATTACCAAATTTGAAAGCATATGCATATGAGGAGTGCTAATTGACTTTGTTTAGATCATAAACTAGTTAAATATCATAGGATGTTATAAGAATAAGAAATAAAACATAGCAATAAAAGGTCAGACAACTAATGTCTGTAAGAAAAATTATCAAAATCTTCAAATAGAGGACTAGTCTTTTGAATCTCATAAAGAAAAAATATATATTAAAGGAAGTTATCTCCAAATTGATTAAGGACATATCATATAAAAGATATAATCAAGCTTAAAAGTTACAAGCTCAAGAGACTTAATGGCTCAAAAGTGTCTTGTATCTTAAATAAAACTTATATAGGGAAGTATTATAATTAGAATAATTTATAAAATGCTTACACATACAACGTATAACTATCAAAAAAACACTTCTAATTTTCATTTATATGAAATTCATATAATAATAAAAACATATAACCCTAAAGTCTTCAGGTCTAGGAGAAGTATTTTTAGCTCCCTAACTTAAGGAAAAACTTGTAAGCCTAAGGTCTTAGGTTTAGTAGAAGTCTCCTTTCCTAATCTCTTTGACTTAAGAAGAATCAACAAGCCTAAAAGTGTCAAGTCTAGAAGAAGTCCTTTCAACTCCCTAACTTAAAATAAAAATATGCTATCCTAAAGGATTCAAGTATAAGAGCAGTCATTTCAACTCCTTAATGTAAAAAACAACAACCTAAAGGCCTTAAGTCTAAGAGAAGTTTTCTTAGTTTTGTAGTGTAAAATAAAAATATATAAGAATAAAAACCTCAAGTTTAGAATAAGACCTTTCAATTTCTTAACAAAAAATAAAACCTATAAACCTAAAGAGCTCAAGTTCAAGAGAAAGTTTTTTAACTCCCTACTATAAAACCAAAACCTATAGCTTAAAACCTCATGTTTAGGAGAAGTCCTTTTAACTCCTTAAAAATAATAAAAAACATAAAAGCCTAAAATTACCAAGTCCAAAAGAAGTTCCTGTAGATGAAATTCAAGGAGAATTGATTTGAAGATGATGATTTCATTGTCATGGATCACTTTTTACTTCTTATTTTCTTTGGAAGACAAAATCAATTTGCCTTTCTTTTAAGTCACCTTATTTTTACAAATATCTTATTCATGTTCATGGTTATCATATAAGTAAAATGAATGTTAATATGATATTTAAAAATATAGGCAATAAAGAATGAAAGAAAGAGACATACATGTCTACTCTTCTCAATAAGATGCCCAAACATGATTAGGTTTAATTGGAAAATTAATATCTCTCAAGGTAGAAAAAAGATGGTTAAATTGAAAAATTATTGGGATAGAAACTTTAGGGTTTTATAATTCTTCTCTTGTTTGAGAAATATCTAATCTAGGCCTCTACATAAGAGCCTAAAGGTTGACATTGCTATACCATTTGATAGGATGACAAAATTTCCTTCCAATAGTGCAGTCCTTTTGGAAAACTCTCAATAACCAAGACTCACTTCTAATACTTAGGACATACCACTCACTCTACATCTTCATAGGCTAGCACTAGTGTGTAACCTTAAGTAAAACATGGTTCGCATCACATCTATAATATGGTAGGTGACGATGAACCTAAATAGCAATATTCATGCTTATAAATACATTTAGCCATAGCTCAAGATTGTATGAAAGATTGTGGGATAAAGAGGAATTTGAAGTCAACAATTAAACAAATTATAGTAAAATCACACCTCACTAGGATTAGCTTAACATTGTTTGAGTACTTGAGTAGAATCTAATTAGAAATATGAAACTTCTCCCTCATTTTATTAAACTAAACACTCTACAACTTATTATTGTCTACGAGTGCTTCAAATTTTTTTATATTGAAGTTCCCAAGTATGGAGTCAGATGATGAGTTTTAAAGACATAGCCACTTCCCATACTTGACTAAGCCAGGTTTATATTTTAAAGGCCTTGTCTACAGAGGAGGGAGATATTGTCTAGATAAACCTAAGGGATATGAGGCTCTTATGTCTATAGTTTGAGGCAACATACCCCCAATTGCTAAGTAGAGTTAAAACCAATGGCTTCACTTTTTTGAACTACTTTTAATATCCATGCTACTCTTTATAACTTGAAAAAGGTATGAAAGAATAGATGTAATCTTAGTTGTTGAAAGAAGACAGACTTATTAATCATCTTATTGTTAAATTATATTAAGAAGGTAAGTATACAAAGAGTAAGGATGCTTTCTCTCATAATAACTCCTAAAAATGATAAAGGTAAGCTACCAATATCCTACGCCTTATATAGAGGGATGGAAGGTCAACATGGACTGAGTCAATTGTTAAGATTAAATGATAATTTTCCTTCTTATAAGTAGCAAGAATGTCTTTGTGATCCTTATGTTCTACAAGGAAAATTCAAGGAAATTTTATAGAAAAATTTTCCAAGAGATAATTCGTGCCAACTCACTAACTTGTCTCTAACATGGTTGCTTAAGTAAACAAAAGATGAATGGTCAAAAACTATTGTCAATCTATCATAACTAGACCTGCATAAGGAAACTTAACATAAGTATTCAAAGAACTATGTTATTCTTTCATGTCTATATCGAATAGTCCTATAACTTAGCCTAACAATTTCAAACGTTTGGAAACGTGGTTCATTAATTCAAAGATCCTCAAATTACCTAAAAATCATGTTGATTAAGTCGATATTCCTATAGATTTAAGTACTAAAATTTTCATTCTAGGTTCAAACTTTAATAAGAAATTAAGAGGTAAATGATATACTCCTAATGAGTATACGAGTCGAGCCTATGTTGATTTAGCATGAAACCCATTAATCTTCTTTAGATATGTAGACTTTAGGCTTATATAAGAGTCCTAATTGTTCGAAAAAGGTAAGTTAAATCAATATGTGATTCATTCATACGAGGAAGTAGAGTCCTAATTAAAGATCATCGAAACTAGTAGAAGTTAGAGCTAGATTTACTAAAGATAGTTAGAGTTTAACTACACTTCTTGACGATTACCTATAAAAGGGAGACGCCACAAAATAAGTTCTTATAAGCACTATCACTAAGCTTAATTAAATATTTCTTTATATACTTATCACCCCTCAACTTTCACTAATTTAAGCATTAGAGTATCCCTTTAACTAGTTAATTTTATAATTTTGTATACTTAAGACCAACCCAACTGACTTAGTATAAATTAAATCTAAAACAAAATGTTGATCTTAATTATTTTCTCAATCAACAATTGATGTTTAAAGCCATCACAATTTTTTTTTCTTTTCTATATAATGATCATCATTTAATTTGGTTATGATTCAATTAATCTTCCTCCATCAAATGGTCTACATATACAATTTTTCCCTCATCCACTTTTAATAAAATTTGGATATATGAAATTGGCATAAAGAGTAAACTTAAATATTTATTTTATGAACATCTTAAGATTTAACACTAATTTAACTTGGTTTTTATGTCTTTGTTGTTGAAAATGTATAAGTAGGGGTTGTCCTACACTGGAATGGGGCACAAAGATAAATTTAATTATATACAAAGATTTAGTTCATACTATTAGTATTAGAGTTAGGTTGACTAATTCTATTGAACAAAGATTCATAGATTTGGGTCTAAAGAATTGTGATTCATAAGGTGACTCAAATGATATCGCATTAGCTATAGTTAAAGAGGAGCTAATGTGATGTGGATATATATTTACTTGTAAAGGAAAGATAATAGAAATTCACAAATTGCTCTGCACCATAAAGAGATATAAGAATAAAATGAGATGCATACTAAAATAAGACTCATAACTTATTATCATAAAATTTTGAACTAAGATATAATATCTTTTATTGCATATGGTTTCTCTTGAATCCGATTTATTTTTCCCCTGTCCCTGTCATAACATTTCATTTGCACCATGTAAGTATTACATAATTATGATTTGAAAATGCAAGTAATTACATAGGAAATTGGTTGACCAATCAATAAGTTGACGATACTAGTGGGGTGGGGTACTAAGTCGGCAAAAATCTCCCTCACATGCGTGGAAACTAGCTAGATACATGCGTGCACGAGTACATTAATATGCTTGATCTCTAAACTGCTGTTTTATGCTATTAAAAGGAAAAGTCACATGAGTTTTGAAAGATAAGAATGCTTGAGGTTGAATTAGCCATGAGAAACGGGAAGCAGTCATTTCGTCGAACTCAAATCAGCGATGGAAGTAAAGACTTTAGACTTTATGTTCAGTCGCATCTCCAAAACTTGTTTACATTATAATAATAGGTATGTGAACATAAAATTTGGAGAAGGCGTGACGAAAACTGCCTTTAAATTTCTCGCCACCTTCATTTTACTTTTGCCGTAATCATCATCATGCGCTCTTCTCATCCCACAGGATTCACGTTGATACGAGTCAAACGCAGTTGTTTTATGAAAAGAGTAAGAGGGTTCAGATTTAGAATAATTAATTATCTGTTTAACTTTTCTTGAGCAACGGGACAAAACGAGGTGGGTAAGCCGGCAGAAACAGCCCCATGTCCAGTCGGATGACGCAAAAATTCGTCTTACGGTATGGCAATTGCTTTATTTTATTTTTTTAATTTCATGTTTTTCTTATTACTTATTATTATTGAATTGATGACCATATCCATTGGGCAGGGAAGGGGACATTGTAGGTATTAGCTGTATCTTATTAACGTTTCCTCGGTGTCTCTTCCTTTAAAGGAGGTTTTAGGTGATCTTATGGAATTGCCGTTTCCTAGGATTTCTCTCTTAATATATGAACAAAGTCAAACATCCAAACTAAGGTTTTGGAATCTTTATTCAGTATTTACTAACTTTATTACTGGCCGGGTAGTGATCAATATGCATAATCAACATCTTTTGTCACTTGTGACCCGTAAAATTATAGTACACTGAATGGATACTGGTTTACTTTCCAGCCTCTATTTATTACACACAAAATTCTTCTTGGCAATCATATTGCCACAACATAATTTTTGTAAGGCTACTAAAGACTTATGAATGCCACTTGATGGCTGCCCTTCAAATAAGAAAAATCTCACAGAGCAACAATTGGGGTTGGATTGTGGTTTCCAAGTTGAGGTAGAGAATGAAATAGATGAGCAAAGCCTCCAAGAAACGTACGTTATGATGATGATTCCTACATAGATGCCAAATTCAGGTATATATGCCTCATTACAACAGTCACGTCCCATGCGTTAGTTACTTGGATATTTTAATTTGGGTACTGCAGGACACTTTAGAATGAGGAGCTAGACAATGCATCCCTATACTAGAGATTGGATTTCATATTTTCATTATGTATTTCAGTCGTAGGCGACAACGCCAATTAACTGGTGTGACGTGTGTGGTAAATTAGTTCTGTGTATAAGTTTCACGTCTGTGATTTTTGCACAGAAGGAAGTCTCTTAGACACATAATCACCTGTCAAAGAGTACATCTGAATAATCATCTGGCAATAAAAACAACCTTTCAAAAGTTTTCTTACAATAACAACATCAACAATCCCAGTACATATACCCTCGTTTGCCAAAGTTAAGGGAATAACATCAATTATATGCAACTTTTTTTTAATATTTTACAAAAAAGATATTTCTGTGACTCAAACCTGTAATATTTAGGTTATAAAGAAATAATCTTGCCCGGTTCCTTATAATAATAAATAAATATTAAGTATTAACATTGTTTGTTGTAAGAAGGATTGAATTTTAAAAGGTTGCCATATGTTGAATCATTAACTTGTAAGCACAAGTTTAGGTTGGTAAATCCAACAGTTAAAAACATATGAATTGTTCCATATGAGATTTTTAGGGGCACTTTTGATATATATAATAAACCTTTTATTTGGTTAAAATATCATTTTCTCAAATTTAATTTATTTTTTGATTTTTAATTTAACATTATTTAAAAACTTTTATAAGTTATTTAATTGTTTATTCTTATAAAAGGATTATTTAAATATTAAACTATAAGAATTCTTTCATCCTTTTCTTTTTCTTTTATAATAAATATCTGTTTTTAAATTCAAATGAAATAATGTAGTTGAATTGATCCCCGGGTCTTTTACGGAGTCGGTAGTTGCAAATTGATTAGTCACTTACGAAGCCCCACCATAGCACGTATTCTTCACGCTCTCTCGAAGACGACTCTAGAAGTCTAGAGTCTAGACCCTTTCTCCGATTGGTGCATTTCGTAGACTTTCCTGTTCCACCGTTTGGTGCCAATTCCAGGTTGTGATTTTAACTTCTGTTTCTTTATTTTTTTTAATTTCTCTTTTAGATATAGTTACACATTTGTTATTATTAATAATGAAATATTAAATACAAGTAAAAACTAAATTAATTTTATAAACAAAATTTATTTTAATGTTATATAATATTTATCAATAAATATTAATAATTTATG
>JANZLC010000201.1:27944775-27955090 GCA_026413385.1 Erythroxylum gracilipes
CATTCATGTTTTGTAACTTATGGATTTTGGCTGAAAAGCTTAAGAAACATGTGATTATGAACTCAATGCAAGTTTTCAAGACAAGAAAAATGTTTTCAAGATTTTGCTTATTCTTTTGTTATAAACTGTTCCCACGAGCTGTTAAGCTAACCCCCTCCTCTCTGTCCCATCCTCATGTTATAGCTAGAAGATCAAGTATTCAAGGTCCTAAAGGAGTTATTTCATTTGCTATTTTTGTATTTCTTTGTAATAAGCCATTGATGTGGCTTTGAGTTGTAAACATAGTATTTCAAACTCTGTAGCTTAAGGAAATGAAATGATAGATTTAAGTAGTTCAATTATGTATGTATGTTTACACTGATTTAGAGCAAGAGTTGGATTCCGAAGCCAAGCAGGATCCAACATGAGTGATATCAGAGCAAGAAAATGAATTGATGATAGTTATGGTATTCTAAAGAGTTAAGTTCCAGAAACAGTGCCCAACATAGTTGGTATAAAGAGTTGGGTTCCGGAAATGGGACCTAACATTTATGGTATCAAAGCAGGTTAAGTTTGAAGAGTTGGGTTCCGGAAACGAGACCCAACATCTATTAGGTTTGACCTTAATCTAGAAGATTTATGTCATCCTATCTCTAAGGTTGCAATCAACTCCTTCTAATTGTAGTAGATCTATTCTCACTAGGTTTTCTCAAGCTCTACTTATAAAATCATATTATCAATAAAACACATAATCAAATCACAATAATCAATCAAACCAATTGCCTTAATAAAGAAATCAAAGTATTAACATAAGGTTCATGTAACCTAAATACTCACTGGGTGTTTAGCTACATATTATCAAACACGAAATCAAACATACATTGAAATAAAAATAAATAGAAAACAAAAAGTTCATAATTCTAAATCTCCTTGATTATTTTTCTATCGAATGCTTTTACGGTTTAGAGACTTGACCTTGTAGTCTGATGGATCTTTTGATGAAATCTTCACTAGGTATCATAATTCTAAATCATTTGGACCAAAATTATCCCTTCTAGACGTTCTCCACGTCTGAAAATCGCCTTTAAGATTTTCCTCCACGACTCCCTACAGATTGCCTTTTCTCACCTCCTAAAGTGTCTCTTAATGTTTCGTGCATAATTGGAATTCACTAGGTATCATAAAAGTGCATGGCCACAAGAAAGTGCACGGTTAATATGCACAGTCGTGCATTCATTCAGAATTGTCAATTCTCCGTTTTACATTATGTTTTCATCCGAATTCCACTCCTTTAAGTCTATGAAGGCAATTATCACCTGTAAACATACTTGAAGCAAATTATGTACCAAATATACAATAAAAGTATAAAATATCAGGCAAAATACATCAAATATGAGTGGTAAAATATAGTCAAATATCCTTCTATTACTATAGGATTGGAAAGATATTTTAGGTGGTGGCAATGGAATTGATGTAATCAGAAAAGTGGCAAAAGGTATGTGTGTGATCTGGAGAATGTGTGAGATCTTCAGAACATGTGATCATGGGATGATAGTTGAAAGAAAAGAAAAGAAGTATTTAAAGGGGTAAGGTTAGAAAAGAAGGGTAAACTATGGCTTGTATACATGTGTCATGAGTTTGGTGTGCATTCATACCTGCCATGTTTGTAGGGGTGCCACGATGATGGCGAGTCTTGCCTGTAATAGAAAGGACCTATACTTGCCATGCACAATCGTGGTATGGCTGGAATTTGCCACCTTTTCCATGTTTGGTTTGATTTACCTCATGTATCCCTCGGAGCTTGTTCCCTAACCTGTAATAACTTCAAAATTATAAGATTTAAGAATCAAAATACATGCTAGAATTCAAGAAAACCTAATTAACATAACGTGCTAATTTATGAAATAAAAATATAAATATAAAACCTATTCTAATTCTTAGGTTGCGACCCAAGTAGCACTTATTTATCATCGTTAATTTAACATATTCCTCACTTCTGCTATCACTCTGGGTCTTGAATTAGTGTCTTGCTTCTATCCATTTTTGCACATGGTTTGAAATCCTAAGAACAAGCCACAAATTGTAAGATAATAATAGAAGACATAATTTATGAAAGTAATATACGAATTGACTATATTAATGCCTTTTTTTATAACAAATTGTTACTAAAACAAGGAAGAATAAAACTCCTTGAATTGTAGGTTGAATGAAACAACTTGTATTATGGGAGATAGAAACTATCCATACTTAAAGTTTTCAAAATTAGTTTCCCTCTTCTTTTAAAGATTCAACTACATCAATTCTTATATATGAATTGCCCTCATTCGAATTCTTTAATACCTTATTTATATTGGACAATTTCGATCATCATCAAAGTCTAGAATGATGAAATCCATAAGAAGAATAAACTTTTCCACTTTTACAGGCACATCTTTAACCATGCCAAACTGTTTCTTCACAGTTGGATCTATAAACTAAGTAAGCATGGATGTCTACTTCACATTTCCCAACTCCAATTTCCTGAAACTAAATAAAGGCATAAAATTAATACTTACGCCTAATTCACATAAAGATTTGGAAAATTCTCCATTAACAACTACATAGGGTATAGTAATGTTGGACCCTGTTTTCGGAGCCCAACATCTAGAATCATAAACCGAGAGTGTATTACCCTGTAGGGTTATTTTAGTGAACCCTTTTTAGCCATCTTCCCATAAGGGTAGGGTGCCCAGACGAATCAATCACCAAAATCTCAATCTTATTGATCCAAACATGATTTTATTCTCAATCTTATTGAACCTGTTTTGGCCTTTTGGGACAACTGACATAACTTTCACTAGAGGTATCAGATTTAGATCGTCTTAGGACAGTTTCAAAGAGGACTTCGAGGTCTACAACTTTTTTGAAGACCTTGAAGAGTGATTTTGCCATCTAAAGGGTCAAAATCTCAAATTTCCAAAAGTTTAGGTGGATCAGACGAAGGGATTTAGTCAATGCTGAATCAGACGAAGGGATTTAGTCAAGGCTGAATCAGACGAAGACGGAGGGATTCAGTTAAAGCTGAATCAGACGATGGATTCAGTCAAACCTGAATTAAACAAAAGGGTTTCTATAGGGTCTTCCTCACATCACCTAAAGTTCTAAATCACTAACTACGCTCTCCAAAGCATCTCCAATGGTTCCTACATCCATTCTAACATCACTTTTACTCATGTTCTTCCTAAATTCATTTCTTCTAATGCGATATCACTCAAACTTTCAATTACCAACTTGGTTGTATTAAACTCCCAAGTCTCAACTCAAATGACTCATCCTTACTATAGTTGTTCTGTATATACATCCTATGAAAAGCTCGAAAATGCAATGAAAAGACTTAGATAGTCAAGGACAAAATGTCATCATATTTCATTAATATCAAAATATAGGAGTTTTACAAAGCTTTAATGGACATTTCTACAATACATCATAATCCAAAAATACAAAGTTTACATAAACTAGAATTGCTCAAAATGCGAGTAAACCGTTGTTTTACAAAACTAGCTTAAAATACTAAAACATTTAACAAGTGGAGTGATGCCTCGACTCTTGGTTACTCAATCTCATGCTCTTCACATGAAGATGGGATGGAAATGGAGGGATGAGCTTAAAGCTCGTGGATAACAATTTTATAATTGGTAACAAGCAAAACCATTGAAATATTCATTTCCATTGTAAAAATTCACATTAATGCAAATCATGTATGCACCACTCTTGTCAACATGTCATGATCACATAATCACATCAAATTGGTTTGTGTGGATCCAAAAACAGAACGTACTACACATTTCCACATAATGGTCATGTGTAACCGTGAATAGAACGTACTATCGCAAGCTCAATTAATAGTCTTGCATAGCTGTGAACTTATGGAAGTCCATAAAGGAGCTCCATGCTACTAGCAGGCAAGCAGGAGAAACCTTTTGTCAAAGTGTACTTGACTTAACTTAGGAGACCACCACAAACCCACATAATCATGCATTTCATAACTTGAAAACATATTGCCCAAAATGGCACTTTTTCAAAACTTGATTTCATAAACTTGATATCGTTTCAAAAATCATTTTCATTTTTCATTTCATAATTCAAAACACAAATTAGCACATTCTCAAAGCATTCAAAGAGAAATAAATGCACATTTAAAAAGTAGTTGAAATCATTTATTTCCATTTCTTGAAAGGGACATTAATGGCTTATTACTTAATTATAAAAATGTAACCCACCTTGAATTCCTCACTTATAACTTGTTCAAATGTGCCTCTCCTCTTGCTTCTCTTGTCTTTCTTGATTCCCTTTTTATAGGCAAAAATCTCAACTTCAATAGGGTTGCAAAATTTAAACCCATAAAGCATATTCAATTGTTTCTAGAAAACTTAAACCTATGTATTTCCTAAACTTCATGAACCAAAACCCTTCCACATATCCAAAGTATAAAAATCAAACTTACTTTGAATCCTCACCAAATGAAAAGATTATTGGCTCAAATGGAAGCTCTCATCTTCCTCTACCTTTTTCCCTTCTTGCACAACCTCAGAATCTCTCTAGAAAGCTTAGAAAAGATGAAACCCTAGCTTTGCTCTCTTCTTTTCTCCCAAACCACCGAAACTCTTTCTCTCTTCTTTCACTCTTCACTCACGTTTTTCTCTTCTCAAGTGCAAGACAACGATTCCTTCTTTCCAAATTTTCCCTTCCTTATTAGCTTATGTCTTATTGTTTTTATCCTTAAGTAAACTACCCAAAATATCCCTTTATACATTCTTACCACTTTTAATTCAACTAACCCATGCAATAAATTCTACTAACATTGATATGATAATTAACTCCCAAAAATTCACCTGTGCAAACCTCATAATCATTCTTACCTGAATCATTGAAGAGATATAGATACTTCTCCTTCATTACTTCCAAAGGCTCCCACATGGCCTCTTTAGCCGAATGGTTTCTCCACAGGACTTTAACTAACTGAACTATCTTGTTTCTAAGAACCTTCTCCTTAGTGTCCAAAATCTCCATTAGAATCTCCTCATAACTCAGATCATCTCTTAACTGAACCTTAGTGGTCTGAATGATATGAGAGGGATCTAATATATTTCTCCTCATCATGAAAACATGAAAGACATCATGAATTTGTGATAATTCTGGTGGCAGCGCCAACCTATTGGCTAGTGGTCCAATCCTCTCAACAATTTCATAAGGACCCATATATCTTGGGCTTAACTTGCCTTTCTTGTCAAATCTCATAACTTCTTTCCAAGGAAATGTCTTAAGGAAGACTTTCTCACTGACTTCATACTCCATTTCCTTTCGGTGTGCATCAGTATAACTTTTCATTCTATCTTGAGCTGCTTTAAGCCGTTGCTTAACTAAGTTGACCTTGTCCATTGTCATCTGAAGTAACTCTGGCCCTATTAGTTTCCTTTCTCCTTCTTTATCCCAGCATATCGGAGTTCTACATCTCCTTCCATACAGTGCTTCATAAGGAGCCATCTGAATAATCGAGTGGTACTAATTATCGTAAGCAAATTCGACCAATGGAAAATGTTCATCCCAAGCTCCTTTGAAATCCATCACACATGCCCTGAGCATTCCCTCAAGGGTTCGAATGATCCTCTCAGATTGACCATCTGTCTGGGGATGAAAAGCCGTGCTAAAATTCAACTTGGCTCCCAGATCCTCTTGTAAGTTTCCCCAGAATCTCGAAGTGAATCGAGGATCCCTATTAGAAACTATGGAATCTAGAATCCCATATAATCTTACTATCTCATCAATATACTTATTTGCTTGCACATACAGAGAATCAGTCTGTTTAATTTTCAAAAAATGGGTTGACTTCGTCAAATGATCCACAATAACCCATATAGCATCATATTTTCTACTAGTCTTGGGTAAACCCATCAAAAAATCCATGGTTACCTGTTGCCATTTTCACTCAGGAATGGACAATGGCCTTAACTCGCTTGAAGGTGCCTGGTGTTCAGCCTTGACTTGCTGACACACTAGACACTTGCTCACATATTCTACTACATCTCTCTTCATCCCTTTCCACCAGAAATGCTTTTTTAGATCTGTGTACATCCTGATGCTATCTGGGTGCAAGGCATAAGGCGCATTGTGTGCCTCATCTAGTATCTCATCCCTCACCTCCTTGACATCTGGAATACCAAGTCTGTTCCCTACAACCATAAGTCCATCACCCCTCGTTACCACTTCAGATTTCTTGCCATTCTGAATTTCTCCTCGGAACTTACTCAATTCTACATCCTGTGCTTGTAACTCCTTAACTTTCTTCCTGAGTATTGGTCTCACTCTGAAATTTGCAATAATACAATCTGGTTCCTCCTATTTCAATCTTATCCTAAGCTTAGCTATTTCTTCCAATAACGGCAGATAAACTATTTGAACATGAGCTATAGAGGATTTCCTACTCAAGGCATCTGCTACCACATTTACCTTTCCTAGATAGTACTCAATCAACAGGTCATAATCCTTGAGCAACTCTAACTACCTTCTCTGCCTCAAATTTAGTTCCTTTTGGCTCAATAAATACTTGAGACTTTTATGAACTGTAAAAATCTTCGTCTGAACTCCATACAGATAATGTCTCCAAATCTTCAAGGCAAAAATTACTGCTGCCAATTTCAGATCATGGGTTGGATAATTCAGCTCATATGGCTTCAGTTGCTGCGAGGCATAAGCTATGACTTTATCTCCTTGCATCAACTTACAACCCAAACCTTTTCTTGAAGCATCACTGTAAACTGTATAACCCTCATCTCCTATTGGCAAAGTCAAAACTGGAACCCTTGTCAATCTATGCTTAAGCTCCTCAAAGCACTTCTAGCATTCAGCACTCCAGATAAACTTCTGATTCTTCCTCAATAACATGGTCATCGGAGCCGCTATCATAGAGAATCCTTCCACAAACCTCCTATAATGGCCTGTCAGACTCAAAAAACTTCTCACTTCTGTCATTATTTTGGGTGTATGCCAATTCACCACTAGTTCAATTTTTCTTGAATCAATATGCACCCCATCTTTCGACATCATATGTCCAAGGAAAATCACTTCGTAAAGCCAAAATTCACATTTGCTGAATTTGGCATAAAGTTCTTTCTTCCTTAGTGTCTACAACACTATCCTGAGATGTCCCTCATATTCCTCTTCACTCTTGGAATAGACCAAAATGTTATCTATAAATACTACGACAAATCGATCCAGATACTCCTTAAAGACCCTATTCATAAGATCCATGAATGCAGCTGGAGCAGTGGTCAGTCCGAATAGCATCACTAGGAACTCGTAATGCCCATAACGAGTCTTAAAAGCTATTTTTCTTACATCAGCTCCTTGATTCTGAGCTGATGATAGCCTAACCTGAGATCAATCTTGAAAAAGACTCTCGCTCCCTATAACTGGTCAAGCAGATCATTAATCCGGGGCAGAGGATACTTGTTCTTAATAGTCACCTTGTTGAGTCTCCGATAATCAATGCACATTTGCCATGTTCCATTCTTGTTCTTAACAAACAAAACTGGTGCTCCCTATAGTGACAAACTCGGCCTTATGTACCCCTTCTCTAGCAGTTCCTCTAACTGTTCCTTAAGCTCCTTCAGCTCAGTTGGAGTCATTCTATAGGGTGGTATAGAGATGGGTATGGTATCGGGAATTAAGTCGATAGCAAACTCGATTTTCCTCACCATTGGCAAACTAGGTAAGTCCTCTAGAAACACGTCTGAAAATTTCCTCACAACTGGAAAATCCTCTAACCTCCCTTCATTCACATCCGTGTCCACAACATATACCAAGAAGGCTTCACACCCCTTTCCCATCATCTTGTCAGCTAGTAAAGCCAAAATAATTCTTGGTGATGGTGTTTTCTTATCCCCTCTGAAAATCACCCTCTCACTCTTGCCCAGGTTAAATTCCACCTCCTTGAAGCTACAATCTAACTTCGCATGATACTTCTCCATAGCATCCATTCCAAGTATAACATCTAAGCTTTTTAGGTCTAAAGGTAGTAAATCCAATATTAGTCTAGCAATATCAACGAAAAGCTCACAACTTCTATATACTTGACTTATTATCACATTCCTCCCTAGAGGAGTACTAACAATCAAAGGGCTATCCAAAGGTACCGAATTGACACTATGTAATGCTATGCTTGCAGAAACAAATGAATGCGTGGAGCCAGAATCAATCAACACATATACTGCAGAATTGAATAACTGAGCCATATCCGTGACAACTTCAGGCACAGCTGTAGCTTCCTCTCTGATCATGGCGAACACCCTTTCTTGAGCTTGACCCCCTAGGCCTTCCTGGAGGAATAGCTTTCCTTACAACTCTATAACTGCCCACCTCAACGACTGGTCTGGTTCCCACTGTTTCTGCTCTCCTTGGGGCTTGCAACTGCGACCCCTCTTACCTTGTTGCTTGGGGAAAGTCTATGATCATGTGTCCCTTCTCTCCACATCAGAAGCATGCTCCAAGTAACTGGAAGCACTCTCTCCTGTGAAGCTTCCCACAATGCTCACATTTGGGGTTCATGTTCCTACTCCTCTCCACCCTGCTATTGCCCTCTACAGTTGAGACTTCCACTGAAGCTGCCATTAGTCGCTTGTTCCTAACAGAGGCACTACTCCCCATCTCACTCTGTGTGTGGAAGCTCTTCACCCATTTCTTGGAAAACTGCACCCTTTTATTCCTCTTCCCGCTCATTTCATTCTTTATATTCTCTAGTTTTTCTGCCCGGAGTGTAGCATCTACCAGCTGCTGGTAGTTACAGAAATTGTGGATCAAGACTTTCTCCTTGATCCCTAAATGGAGACCTCTCTCAAACTTGCGGCACTTGTCCTCCTCATTCGCCACAATGTTGGTCGTATAGCAGGAAAGCTGAGTGAACTTCAGCTCATACTCACTCATACTCATATCCCTCTGTGTGAGATTTAGAAATTTCCTGGCCTTCTCTTGTACATGGCGCGCGTGGGATAACTGCCTCTTTGCCTTCCGAAACTGCTCCTTCCACTTTTCTCAACCATACTCCCTCGTTTCTTTAGTCACGACGCAACCTATCTTCTATGTTTCCCAACCATCATCCATCGGGTCTCATAACTGTCCACACCGATGAACTCACCTGCGTCTTTTGTACCGTCTTGGATTCATGGGTGAGTTTTCACCCACGGTTACGGTGGTGACACCAAATCAGTGGCGTCACTGACCCATAATCACCAGCAACAAAACGCCGCTGATTTTGAAAGTGTGTACAGTAAACACAAGCAGAAGTTTTCACCTATCGATTTTACACGGTGGTGACGCCAAATTAGTGGCATCACTGACCAATAATCACCAGAGGCAAAACACCGTTGGTTTTGTAAGTGTGTACGGTAAACGCTAGCAGGAAACCAAAACATAAGAAGATCAAAAGGCAGTAATCACAAATGGAAATTTGCAAAAGCCATAGAATACGATTGAAGCAGTATATGTGTTTCAGAAACCCAACAAAGACATAAACATCGCAGATGCACAAATTAGGGATTTCAATCAAAACGCAATCCAGGCATCATATAACGCAGAGAAGAAAATTCCAGATGAGAAACAATATTGTTCTTGTTCTAGAAATAGAACATGCATAAACCCAGAAGGAAAAACACATATGTTCTAGAAATAATTTCCAGAAACATCGCATAATAGATGCAATCAGAAGGCAGATAAAAGGGGCGACAGAAACTAGGTTTTCGACTCTTGTTCATAAACATAACACATATGGACAAAGAACATTCATGAAGCCATTTTGTCTTTTCTGAAGCATAAAAACCAAATCAACAATAATCAAGCAACAAATTCAAGATTAACAATTAAAGAAGGCTATGATACCACTGTTAGAATCCAACTGTTATCGAATCACGAGCGCAGCAAAAAACAAATTTTTTTTCGAATTCCGAGTAGATTCCAGTAATTAATTAAATTTGAATAAAACACTAATCGATTTAGAAATTATATCTTGTTCACTTTCCATTGAAAAATCTTTGAAACTTTTTTAGATTAATCAATCATGAGCTGTCTAATTGTCTAGCCTCTGATGATATCCACAGAGCAATTCCCAAACTGCTTTAAGAGGAAGAAAAAACAATGCTAGCTTCTAAAAAGCTCTTCCCTTTAAATAGAAAAATTACGGCAATCTTTTATTAAAATTAAATCTATTTAATTATAATTATAATTAAAATAAATTCTAATTCTAATTAATTTAATTTTAATAAAATCAAATATCTCATATTTGATTCCCAAAGTTTCTCAAACTTTA
>JANZLC010000201.1:27971037-27994328 GCA_026413385.1 Erythroxylum gracilipes
TCCTCATGCCTCTCCCTTATTTATACTACGAATCTGTTAGGAATAACAGATTCGGTTAGCCCTCCCCGTAACAAACAACAAATATGTATATATTTATATATTTACTATATCTGTGAATATTCTGGAGTTGTCGTGGGCCTATCAGATTACACATACACAAGTATATAAAATAGAGATATGGAGTCATACGGCCAAAAGGGAGTCATTTTATGCAAACTGACATTTGCCGACTCAGACTCTTCTGGAGATGGAAACTCAGTGTGTATGACTCTATCCAAAGCTTGCTGTTCCTTTTTCCCTAACCAGCCAACAATACCATGAAGCAGCAACGGCAATTAGTATCACCGTTTGAGGTCCAGCTAAGAAATCAAATAAAATTAGGGCAGGAAGGTGTCCTATTTTATGGAAAAGCTCGATTAAGAGGTGCAAGGCCTAATGCAAAAAGATTGAATATATACCCAAGTTCTCTCTTCTTCATTAAGTCTTTTGCGGTGCGACCAAATCATTCAGCCACCAAGAGCCCACACCCAGGTACGAATGTTCTTCAGGAATCCCATTTCAATATATCCAATTCAGATCCAGACGCTGCATATAAACAATATGTCTTGTCTTTTTATTTCCTAAACTCGTTTTTCCGTCTAACCATAGTACTCACAGTATACAATATAATTCCAGTTACATTGATAAAGATCTTAAATTGATTATGAAACTGAGCCCATTAACGTCTCATTGCTTATGAGGATCTTTTGTTTACGATTCTTTACTCTTTAGCTTTGTTTTCTTTTCTGCTAACTTGGTTGACAAATTATTTACTTCTAATTATAACTGCGGCACAAATTTTTCTTACGATTTTATTTATTTTTTAAATAACTCCTATAATTTTAAATTGTTAAAAATTTTGAAAAAGACCTTCTGTTAAGAATTTATCGAATTATTTCAATAAAGTCTTCATGTAATTATGTGTATATATAATAGCATAATAGTTAATAATATAATAATTTATGTTAAAAATTTTGATCATACATCTTTCTTTAAAAGATTTAAGGGTAAAAAAGATCGATATAGATCAGGTCTAAAATATTTCGAAAAGAAATTAGAGTCCAACGAAATCTTAATTGGGATTAGGCTGTCGAGTTTAAGAAAGTTCTTTTTTATTTATATATAATAAAATTTTATATTTTTAATACATTTAAAATGATATTAAACTAATTATTTTATACAAATTTTACTTTATTATATAATAATACTAATAAATAACATGATTAATATGTTATAATAATTTTATCTAAATATATTTATTTTTATTTATTACTTATACATAATTTTAACTTAATAATAAATTATTTATATTTTATAAAAATAATATACTAATAGTAATTATTATCCAACACAATATTGAATCTAATAGAATGATGAGATAAGATTTTCTTTTAATGCCTGTGGTAAGTCTCAAGTATAGTGGGTCAATGTAATAAAAAATTTAATTAATACTAGTACCAAATCTACTAGACCAATAAGATATAAAAATTGACTAACATTAGCATTAAGTCCAATAGGCTAATATAATAAAAAATTTAATCAACATTAACACTAATGTTAACAATGGGTTATGTCACGTCAAGTTTGTAGTTGTTTAAGCTAGACCAAAACCCATTATAGGCTGCTCAAAATCCAATTGATCCTAACTCATATTGGCCAAATTCAAATTTGATCAGGTTTTAGTCGGTCCAAAGCTTGCCTAAACCCTATATCACCCAACCCTAACCTAATTCAACGCACCAAAATTTTTTATTGACATCCTTTTCGACAATTTGTTGTTGAGATGAGAGTCACCATTGTTAGTCCCTATTGACACGTAAGAGGGAGGGAATGAATTGAGTTTTTATAAAATTCAATAATTTTTCTAACCATTATACTAAATTAATAACAATCAATAAAGGATAAGAAAATTAGTTAGTAACAAAACAATTGAGCTATAATTTAAATAGGATAAGGAGGATAGTATGCAAACTTATTTATAGTAGTTCAACAAACAACCTTTGCCTATGTAATTATTCTTTCAAGATCGAATAACCTTTGTATAATCTTTCTTGATGAAGAAGAATCCTTTTTACAATTGTCTTCTAAAGTGAAGAGGAATTTCAATCTCACTTCAAGTACAATAATATATTCGCCAAAATAAGTATCATACCTTAAATTTCCTTACTTTATCACTTGATAACTCCCAAATGGGTCACCCACACAAATATGGAACAATGATATTCAAATGACTAAAAAACTCTTTAAAATGTGTGTATACAACTTCCGAAACCTTCTTGATACTAAAATCAAGGAAAAAAACACTTATTTATAGTATTTTGGGACCCCAACTAGCCGTTAGAGTCAAGAACTACCGTTAGAGTCAAGAACTAGTTGTTACAACTGTTATATACAAGGCATTAGTCAATCGATATGTAGTATGCATTAAAAGCTCTAGATTCATTAAAATATTCTCCAAACTTTGTTTGAAAGATTGAGAGACTTTTATATTAAAAACAAAAGCTTCAATGAGACTCGTGCATTAAAGTGAAATAAAACGTTTATACCTTTTATAGCGTTAATTAATAAAGTGAGATTATAATTAGTATAGAATGATCTTGATAAGCCTTGATCTTCTTTTGTTCTTGGTTTGATATTCATTTCGACGGTTGTAATCTTAAACTTCTCTTTATCAACTTCATAAGCTATCTTTTTAAGTGCATGACTTCATTTTTGTTCTTATATTGCTTTTCATGAAAACAATAAACACATTAGTAGTAAGTATATTTTGTTATCATCAAAACATTGATCAAAACCTCCTTAGTTCAAGAATCTCCCCCTTTTTTATGATTAAAAAATTGTAATATTTAAGAACAATCATAAAATTAATCAACAGAAAGCATCTATATAGTGATTAGTTCATAATTCAATATAAAGAACAAAAGAAATATTCAAAATCAAAGAAATATTCATACATGAAGATAACATAAATTTACTTAAGAATATCACATAAAGTGTAAGAAATATAAAAATGACAAAATAATCGCTCCCCCAAAATTTTATCACTCCCTTTGATTGTCATCAACCCTCTTAAATGTCATCATTCCCTCTAAATATCATATCACTAATATTTCTCTTCCTTTTTAGAATCATAAAAAGAAATTAGTTAACTAAAAATACATAATGTAAAGCGTCATGTATCAAGCTAACTAGGTTGAAAAAAGCTTTTAATTAAGATTGACATAATTTCTTAATAAAGTGTGTCATTAAACATTTAAGGAATCAAAACAAAAGGTCAATTTTGATTAAACATCCCTAATTATGTCTACTTTGAAAATCCTCAATTTCAGTATTATGCTTAGGTTGAAAGATTCAATTAAAGCATTAGAAGCAAGTTTTGACAAAAATTAAAGGTTGGGATTGTAAAAAATAAAAGCATAATTGCAACATCCAACAACTAATTTCATAAAAGAACGTTTAATTTATAAAGTCCCTAAAAAATAGAAACATGAAAAAGTTTCAAAATACTAAAATTGAACAAAATTGTAGGGATATAATTAAAAAGGAAATAAACATTACTCATTTTAAAATTTAACTGTAAAGGTAATAATTTGAAAAGATAACTTTTAATTAAGAAAATAATGACCTCCTTTTGCATATAGTCTTTAATTCTAGGTGCTAAGGTTCACACTTTAAAAACAATTATTAAACACCTTACTCATATAGTCTTTAATTATAGGTACTAAGGTTCACACTTTAAAAACAATTATTAAATACCTTATTCATAATTCAAACACAAACAATCATCACTAAGGATTTATACACAAATTGACATGATAACGCAAATTATCACATATTTATAAATTATAAACTAATAGTTACCTCATATTGAACATTACTTATGAGACATTTGAATGGAGATTCTTTTTGAGTTTACAATCCATTGGAGGCTTCTTATCTTTCTTATCTCTCTCACTTGGTTCAAAAATTGTCTCTTTTGAAATGTTTGGTGGCTACATTCTCCATATCCTACAACATCTTCTAGACTTTCTTAGAGGTAAGAAGGTTAGATTCGATATGATAAAATGCATAAACTTTTTAATAATACTCAATTTAATAACTACTATCTTTGCAACATAACATTTGCTCTTTCTTTTTTAATAGGCTTACAAACCAAGATAATCAATATGTTTTAGGAACCCAAATAAGCTTTGTTCCTTGGTTGTTAGTCTTCTTCTTCTTTTCAACCCATTCTTTCAAGGGTTTGCTTGAAATTATTTCTTTTAAAAAATAAAATATATCTACATGCCTACACTGAACATAAAAATGACATGCTGATGATGATACTTATATGCATTTCTTGGACCTCTTAATATGTATGCATAATATAGAATCTTCTTTTGGACATTAAAGTTGTTGAATGTTCTCCTAGGATAGTGAAATGTCCTAAAATTATATGTGTGATGCCTACTATGAATGAAAGCTTGATGTATACTTCTTTGAGGGTTAAAAAGGTGTGAGTGAGTTTGTATGTTATCATAGAAGTTATGCCTATTCTTTCCTTGATAGTATTAAACTCCATGCCTAGGTTGTGAGCTATATATAAAAGCATGATACTTGCTTTTAGGATTAGTCCTAGTGGATGTGCAATGTGCATGCATATGTTTGGATATGAAAACTTTATACTCAATTGTAACATTAAACAATGGTTCTTTACTATGCAAATATTTTTTAACAAATACAGTTTTAGAATTGCCTTCACTTATATATTTATATTTTATTCCCTACCTATCATTGGAATTCTTTTGAGCTCTTAGCATGTTTTCTATTTTTTTCATTCCTTTTAGTAAACTTGGGCAAAGAGCCCTTAATGGAATCTACCACCTTTTTTAATATTTCATTCTCAGGTCTTAATGCATCTAAGTCATGATTATTATCAATAATTGTATTTTTGGATGCTTTAATGCTATGAAATTCATTTTTCATCTTTTCATTCTCACTCATGTATGCATCTAACTCCTTTTAAACTTCCTTGAGTTTGGAAAACAATTTCTTCCTTTTCTTACTTATGATTTATAAACTTTCAACTTATTCATCATAAATTAAATTAATATCACTATCGCATAAGTTAAGATTGGATGTTACCTCATCATCATCCATAACGGTAAAGCACATATGATTTATTTGTTCTTTCAAATGCTTTATGTGCTTTCTTCTTGTCCTTCTCTCTTTCTTATAGTTTCTCTCACACTTCTCATTATCTTTGAGTTGAGGATATTGTGACTTTATATAACTAGGTTTTTTACATTCAAAGCAATTAATATGAGAGAATTTATGTTTTAACTTATTTTTACCTTCCTTGAAGTCCCCTTCTTTTTAGAGAATTTCTTCTTCAAGAACTTCTTGAATTTTTTTAATGACTAAACTAATGTCTTCTTCATTGCTTTCACTAGTTCATGTCTCTTCCTCTTTGTTTGATTCTTCTTTTGAGAATTCAAATGCTAAATTCTTTTTCTTAAGGAGCATCTGACGAACCTTTATCCTAAAATGACTAGGCGGCTTACCCAACACCTCACGATGAGCTTTTGATTGATATCCGATCCAACTGGAAAGTTCCCGCAGAGCTAAGCCTATTTCCTTTTTAATCAAAAAAACTTTAATGCATTATAAAAAGATATAAACAATGGAGTTTTTTAAAATCATTTTTATTAAAAACTTTGGCAACACAACGATAGTATTTTGACCTTCCCAAAATTTTCAAATCTCTGTAAATGTTCAAAAACACTTCTATAATCATCTCAAAATTTTCACTAAAATTTTTTGACTTTAAGTCCATTCACAAGCAATCTCAACAATTACTTCAATAATCTTAAAAATAAACTTAGACATATTCATGCATTTAACTTAAAACATTCATATACATGCGTTCTTTACACAAAATATAGTCCAAAACATATCAAGAAAATGCAAATGTTCCTAAAAACATTTACAAGTAAAAAATGGCTACACAACAGCACGTGATGAAGTTGACTAGTCATGAGGAGGAGTCCCTACTGTTGAAGCCCCTGAGCGTGCACCAGGGAGGTTTCATTTAAAAACAGAAAAGAGAGTGTGAGCTAAACGAGCTTTGTGAGTGCTAGAATTTCTATTCAACTCATATTTAACTATTTTGAACCTCTCTAAAACAAATTCATCTCAATTCGTATAATTCAATATTTAATATGAAACATATATACTTCCAAAAATCAAGTTTCTCAAATTTCTTTTCAAATAAATAGTGGCGTCATTAAAAATGTCATGAATTTCTTACATGATATAACCCATCACTAACTCCTTCACCATATGGTATCCACAGGCATAAAGTCACGGAGCTAGTTCTATATTACTTACCCGCGACTGGTTAACCACTACTTACAGAATTGGTTTTACATCACTTACCCGCACTAGGATAACCACTATACATTGGTAGTTACGAAGCTGCTTCTGTATCACTCACTTGCAACTGGTCAACCACTAGTTATGGAGCTAGTTCTACATTGCTTACCGGTACTAGGTTAACCACTATATACTAGTAGTTACGGAGATGGTTCTACATCGCTTACTCATAACTGATTAACCACTAGTTACGGAGCTGGTTCTATATCACTTACCTATACTAGGTTAACTGTTATACACCGGTATAATAAAATGTATAAAAACTATCAGTATAGGATAAAAATCATTTCCTTTTTATCAACCAATAACATCATCTCAATATAAACTCAAATCATATAAGATTTAACTTTCAAACTTCAATTCATATATTGCTAAAAGCAGAAAATTTTACTAGAAATATACACTTATAATGCATCATTCACATAAAACTCATAATTCATATTCACCTCACATTAGAATAGAAATCATTTTTATAAAATTCAATTAAAATGCACTCATCATTAAGCAACTTTATTGTCAAGCACACTCATGCATTCTGTGGCTTTCCTTTACCTACAAAAGTGCATTTCGCTTCAAAATATATTTCCAAATTCAGAAATAAGACATTAACACTATAAATTCGATTTAACTGAATTCGAAATTAGTATTTAATTGTGTAACATGTATGCTAATCATATTTTCGTTTACTACCGTAAGCTAGCCTATTGTTCTCTGTTTCCAATTCTAACTTCAAAAGTCACTTGAAATCATATTTTTACCCATTATGACTTATCAATTTCTTCAAAACACTATCTCACTCAATTTAATTCACCATATCATGATCATGCATGATGGGTCGTGGTTATGGCCTATGTCTACAAGCTATACCTCCACTTGTTCCTTACTTTTCACATAGAAAAAGTTAAAATTAGGCTTTGAGATCTTCTAGACATTCGTCTCCCCATGTCTCTAGTTTCCATATCATCAAAAATCAGACCATTTGAAGTTCTAATTCAAGAAACTTGCACCAAACATCACAAGCTGCTCCAACACAGGGGCAGCATCAGATCACCATTTTCAATCTCAAATTCCAATATGATTAAACTAGAACTAGGTCAGGATCGCTTCTAGGAATATTTCATACTATGTCTTAGGTTTCATCTGCAATTGGAATCGAGCAATTTGGAGGTCTGTAGGCCAAGTTATAGTCAAAACAAGATATCTGGTTCAAGTGATCCGAGAACCAAATACAAACAGTAACTAAACGTAATTCTTTCTCTTGTCATATTAATCCTTTAAATGCTTCCAAATTTATTATCTACTCCATGGCAAGTCAAAAATCATAATTTATCTTACATAAATCTATTCCACTAAAAAGCCCCAAAATGAGAAATTTAGGTTAGGAAAACTTACCAATTTATCTTCCAATCTTTTGGTATTTGATGAGTACCTCCACTTGATCAAGATCTCTCCAATTTTTGCTCCAAAACTGTGAAAAATAGTAGCTGCACTCTTCTTCTCCCTCCTTGGCTGAATGTCCCTTCTTCTCTCTTCTTTTCTCCTTTTTGTTTGGTCTCTCACGTTTGTGTTCAAATGAAGACAAAAGTCTTGCTTTATTATTTTGAATGCTCATTTAATGGATTCCACACTTCACCTTCCTATTGGTTCTCTTCCAGTGACTCATTCTTCCACTAACACCATGTAAAATGACCAAATTACCCTTAATGACATGTAAAAAGACCAAATTGCATTTGATTAATTCAACAACTAACTGAATTAAATTTCGAAAATATTTCGCAACCATCTTACCATCGAATTGACCATAAAATACTCTAATTAGGGTTAATATTTATTGATTGGATGCTTTAAAAATTTTCGAATGCGTTTAAAATCATGAATACCTATTACTTTCCAAAAAATGCATTTTAGTCATAAACTGTCGAACTCCCAAAATCCATCCTGTAGGATTATTTTCGATCCGTTTCAGTATCATTAAACTCTAATACTTATTTCAGATGTTTTTCACTATTTCGAGGTTGGGTCCCTCTAAAATTCACTATTAATCTAAAAACACTATCCGTCAAACATAAAAAAATTATATTCAATGAAGGAAAGTTTCGGGGTTTTACATAAATCTTCTAAATTAGGGTCAAACCTAATAGTGAAATTTATAAATCAATTAATGCAATTCTAGAAGTTTTAACTAGAAAATTATTTCAATTAATCAACTAAGGATTAGAGGTTAATAGTATAAGAAAGATATTAGCATAATTGAGAAATTTTCGCAGTCCAATGAACTATAGATTAAATTGATTAGTGAAATCATTATTTCATGAGAAGTTCTAAGGGGATTTGAATTCTAGGTATCACTAACTTCCTTAATGTTTCCTAGTTTAATATTTATTTATAGTTAGTCAATTTTTTTGTTTATTTTATTTTTTAATTTTAAATCTGATTAATCATAAGTACTATAATTTGTTAGACTAGAACATAGAAAATTCTAAGTATAATAATTCTAGTCCTTGTGAGATCGACTCATACTTGTTAATATTAACTATAGCTACATCATACGCTTGCAGTTAAAACAAAAAACAACTTAATTAGTGAACCTCAAATATTTTGTAATTAATGAACTTTAATATACCTATTATGTATAATATACCTATTATGAAATATATACATCATTATGTCATCTCAATAATAGCATCATATAATCAAGGATAATTGAATTTTATTTAATCTTATATGTTTTTGTCTACTTTAGTAACTAGCAAATTATTCATAATGTAGACATCAATTAAGCAATAATGTCATATAATTTCAAAAACATTTTTAAAAAAAGGGAACTTAAAGGCAGTGAGGAACATAGTCTTAAATGCACCAATGTTACAATCCATGTTGAATACATAAGCGCTCACCTTGAGTAGGATACAAACAGAAATGCTCATGTTTCATAGAAAATATTAGAGTTTTTAGTCTAGTGTAGGATATGTCATAGGACATAACTGTGTCCTACCTTGTGTTTGTTTTTTAAATTTTAAACTAGCTTATAGTAATAAACATTGTTTTCAATAGGCTTATGTTCTATCTCGGTTCATTATATTATAAACTAACTTATACAGATAAATATAGTTTTAATAGACCCATGTTTCAGTTTTATTCTTGATCACTAAAGAGTTACGTTATTACTAGATTAACAAGCATAACATTCAGAAAACCAAAACTCCTTTAATTGACTTATAATTCATTGCGAGTTAGCAAAGGCCTTAATCATATAGCAAAAGAGAAAACAATAATAACTAATGGAAAGTCACATATTCTCAAACCTAATTCTCTAATACCACTTGTTAAAGATATACTTAATTGTGCAAATCAAAGCTTATTAGCATAAACATAGTATCCAAGATCTTAAAGCTATATTCTTTTCACAATTCAATCACTTAAAAAGAAAAATAAACTAGATTCATAATATACTTTTGAAAACAATAAATTGATTAAACGATTTTAGTCATTGAAAACTATGATTCTCTCTTTATATGTTTGATGGTATACTTTTCTTTAATAGAGAAAAAATTATCATAATAGACATATAAAGGTCATATTCTAATTAAAGTTTCATTATATCACATGTACCATCATTTTGTGCAATAATTAGAAAGAATATCTCTCCATTGACAAAAAAGTTTTTGACATATAATAATTATTAAACCACTTTTCTTTCAAATAAAATAAAAGACAATTAATAAGAATATTACAAGTGAACCCTTAAAATAGGAAATTATCTGATAATTTTCTTAATTTCTACACCAACACAACCATATACAATTTTAAACCTCCCTTTCTTACTCACAGTAATGCATTAAGACTCATTATGTGCTATGCAATCCACACATTCACTCAAATGCTCTCTAACCTCTCAATGCCTTAGTAACTCTCTAATATGACAAAGGTCTTTCCCACAACTTAATTATAGTATACCCAAAATAAACTAAAATAGTCATTAAACACATAAAATTGTTGTTATAATGACTAATTCTTTTAACACATTTAGCTAGCTATTTACTACCTTTGGCTACGCAGATAACCACTAATTTGGGTATGAACTAGTCAAACCCCTAACTGGATAGAATCTAGCTTTTTGTAACTTTTCAGAGCCACCATTGGCTAACCAGTTATAACCCTTCAGCTAGCTCTTAGATGGTGCTTAAGTCGATGAATAGTGCAATTGATATATAATATACAGACAATGAATAGTTTGACTAACATACAATGTCAAACAATACCTACTCATAAATTAAGTCATCCAAACTTAAATTTTCAACTCTCTAAGTTCTTTCAATGATTAAAAACTTTTTTCTTAGAAAAAACTTGACCCAAAATTATTTTTGAAGTTTCCTAAAAATGTTTTCATGATCAAAAGGCTTTTTAATAAAAATTTTCTAAATTTTCTCCTTATTATCAAAAAGTATATGTAATATTCCCTACAAGACAATATCATGTAATGATTGAATCCATTATTCAATGAAATGACCAAAATAAGGTAACAAGAAAGATTATAATTGTTTGTTACATCTTAACGTGCTTTATTTTTCCTTGTTCTTAGTTTATATACTCCACTTTACTCTCTTGAATTGTATATATACTCCACTTTGCTCATTTGATTTATCTTTTGATTGCTCAATTAAATCATTTACTTATTTTAACCTTCTATTGAATTTGATATTTCACATATTAACTTGCTAATATCATCAAGGAAAAAAATACAAGTGATAATATATTTTGTTATCACTAAAACCATGAGTTAAAACCTCAATTGTTATAACAAATAAGTAGATTATGTGTAAGAAGATTTAATAATAAAATATTAGTGTCCAAGATTTACAAAATCAACCAATCAATTGAAGCTCTTTTGAATAAGATATATGCTCCACTTTACTCATTTGATTGATCATTTAACTGTTCATTTGATCCAATTAAATCCTTTACTCAGTTTATTCTTTCATTAAATCGATCTTCCACATATTAACATATTAATATCATCAAAGGTAAAAATATTAGTAGTAACATTTTTTTGTTATCAAAATCATGAGTTAGAACTTCACTTAGTCTAGCAAATATATAAATTATGTATACAAATTTTGATCATAAAATATTAGTGTCCAAGATTCACAAAACAAACCAGTCTAGAGAAATAGGAAAGATTGAAAGTATTTTTTGGTTAATTTTATTAAAGTTTAAGTTTTAGTAATTTACTGATTTGACTATCTAAATCTTTGTTGTTCTTGATAAGTAATTCTTGATAACTATAGTCTAATCAAGGCCACTATTTTTTAGGTAGACATCTACATATCATGAAAAGAAAAGATTTTGTTAGTCAAATTAGCAAATTACTAATGAAAACTAACAGTTTCAAATGAACCACCAAGGTTTTAAAAGTTTGGTCACTCAATCGAAAATTTTAAAAGCTTAGGTACTAGACTGAAAAAAAATTCAAAAGGTTGGACACTTTAAGATTGATTATCCCAAAATAATTTGACCCACAAACCTATATATTAATCAAATAGAGATTTTTTCAGTTTTTAAATGTTATTATAATATTTGATGAGACCCACTAAATCAAAAGTGTCATGTAAACTTAATTTAACAAAATTTTGACTAGATTTAATCATTCTATTTATTTAGGAGTCAATTAAAAATACTTCCATAACATAAACCAAACAAAACGTTAGAATAAACAGTAGAAAATCTTCAAATAAACTTAAATTTTAACAAAATATATATATATATATATATATTAAAAACCTTCTTATTATTTCTTTTATATATATATAAAGAAGAATTCAAATCTTACATATTGCGAGTAAAGTTAGAAAGCCGAATTTTGACTTGAATAAATCAAGCATAAAAAGCTTAAGATTTTAGCATTCATTTGTGGCCTTGTCCTAGTAAGAGATAGTGGACACAAGTTTAAATAAAATACACAGTTATATATTTTGATTCAACTATAAGGTAGTAGTTAGGTCAATTTCTATGTAACTTTATTAATTCATTTTTTTGGTTATGTTGGATTTAACAAATTAGGAGATTTACTTGGGAAACATCGCATATAGCCAACATTTAAAAATATACCTCATATTTAAAGCCAAAGCTCGTAGGCTTACCAAATGTGTAATTACCTACTTTAAACTGTTAAGAACAGATAGCAACGGAAGCTAGGGCACATATATATAGAGAGAGTCAAAAGAATAAATAGTGAAGAAAAAACAAAATAAAGACCTTACTAATTAACAAAAAAAAACAAAGCACAGAAACCGAAAATTAAAACATGGACACAATATCCACAAAATTTCTGGTTTATTTCTTTTTTATTCACAAAGAATAATCAAACTGATCCGGGTCCAGTCTTTTTTTTATTGGACAATTCAACGCCGGAATCGTCACCATCGTAGAACTTACTCCAGTAAGGATGTTTCTTCCAAACAATAGTCATCTCTTCAATGGGGACTCCTTTGGTCTCAGGAAAGAACTTGTAAATAAAGATGTTCATGATCACCACACAGACACCGAAAACGATGAACAATCCGAACTTCAAGTGGCAAAGCATTAATGTGAAGACTTGAGCAACTGCGAAGGTGAAGATCATGTTCACTGCCACGTTGATACTCATCGCAGCCGATCGGATTTCAAGTGGTAAGATTTCGCTAGGCACCAACCAGCCCATAGGTCCCCATGACCATGCAAAACCTGCAACGTAGACGCATATGGTAGCCACCACAAAACCACAGTACATCTTAGAAAGATGACCTGGGTTACCACTCACTCCAAACTTAACTCCAATTGCGGAGGCCACGATGATCTATACAGTTATTTGAAGAAAAAAAAAAGGAATTATATTGAATACCTCGTTAAGAAACTGAAGATACAAATTGCACATCCATATGTAGAAAACATCAACTAACAACTAACCTGGCAGATAAGCATTTGAACGCCACCCTCAAGGAAAAGACTTCGCCTCCCAAACTTATCAACGGTGGAGATAGAGACCAAAGTTGCCACACAATTAACTACACCAGTAATGGCTGCCGACATGAGAGAGGCATTGCTTCCAAAGCCGATGGTTTTGAAGAGGACAGGGGCATAGAAGACAATAACGTTCATGCCAGTAAGTTGTTGGAACATAGGAATGCAAATAGACATAACAAGTTGAGCCCTGTATTTCCTCTGCACGATGTTTCTCCATGGGTGTTTGACCTTCTTCGAAGCCTCACTAGCTTTTACAATATCATCGAACTCCGCATCCACGTTAGGAACTCCTCGGAGCTTAAGCAACTGTGCTTTGGCTTCCTCATAGTGATTTCGTTCGATCAATGAATTGGGTGTCTCCGGAAGGATCAATGAAGAACCAATAATGATGACGGCTGGCACTAATGCACCACCCAAGCTCAACCTCCATCCCCAACCACCCTCAAGCTTGGCAAAGCCATAGTTGAGGAAATTAGCTACCAGAATTCCAATTGTAATCATCAGTTGGAACATTATGTTTAGGGCACCACGGTACCTGTGAGGAGCTACCTCAGAGAGGTAAATTGGCACAGACTGTACACACAGAGAAAAGAAATATATGCAGTTTAGTTACAAGACATATTACAATAAATAAGATAAGCAGAGAACAGAATTAGTATTTACCTGATTGACACATCCGATACCTAAACCAAGAAAAAGACGACCAACAATAAGCATCCAGACTTTAAAAGCAGCGGCATTGAGGATTGAACCTACGGCGAAAAGTATACCACCAAAGAGGTAGGTGATACGACGACCTAGAACTCGAGTAATTGTGGATGCTGCCAAACACGAAAGAAGCGCCGCCAAGTACAGCGAAGACGTGAACAGCGTCAACGTCTCGTTATTGAAGGTACAGTATTGATCATCTGATGGAGTTATTGTCGTTTCCTTCTCATAAACATCTGGGAAGAATTTCTTCAAGAAGGGGTCCATAGAAGTAACACCACCTATTCGCAAATATTCACAAGATGATGGTATTAAAACAAAAAACAGTAATAATAAAGTGAAGCGTTAATGCAGGAGAGTGGTGAGCTCAAAAGTTTTTGAGAAAACCCTAAAACGATTTCTTGGGAAGAAAACGAATCCAACTACTAAATTAAGCTTAGGAGAGTTGATTATAATGTACCTGAGATACCCAAATCGTAACCAAAAATCAGACCACCAACGGCAGCAGCAAGACAGGTTATGAAGACATTAAAAGTGAATCTACCCGGGTAATCCTTACCACCCCCGCCGGCTACAACAACACCACCAGCCATATTCAGCTCTCTCTCTCTATGCTTATTGCCTTATACTACGATGGCAAGAAAAACAAAGACTAGGTTGAAGACTAGATTTTTGACACAGCCTAGAACTTAAAAGAAAATAGGTAGAGAAGCTAATTTCAAAGTCCTTATTTATAGATGAAGATATGATAATCAGTTTAGTCGGTTCCTAATAAAAATAAATAAATCAATTTTTATTTAATAATTTTTAAAAAATTAAACTTCATATAATAAATAATATACAAAAATAAATAAATAAAATTTTATTTACTATTGTTTACGTGGAATTTATTACAGATGGATCTCCTGTGGTATTATATTTCAATTTAGGCAAACTTTCTAGTTTTTTTTTCTTTTTTAGTTAAATAATATCCCAAATGTTTCTAAGCTAACTACGACCGCTTCTTCCTTAATGATCTATCTGAGATCTTTAATGGTGATCCTGCTTTATCCTAAAATAGATATTTTCATGGATTCTTATCCTATCCATGATAGATCTTTAATGGATTTGAATAACTTTTTATGCATGTGATTTTTATTTTTAAAATTCTCATATGATTTGAGTTTTATTTTTAATCTCTTTGCTAAATTAATTTTCAAATTACTAATCAATTTAGGTTTAAAATTGAATCATCCATCAAATCATGTTCTGTTTAAAAATATATTCAATCACATGGAATCGTTTAAAAAGTCAAAATCACAAATTATACAAATCAAATCATGTTAACACAATGATAACATTAATATTTGTCGGGTTACCACCATTAATTTTATGAGCTTTAAACTTCAAAATTGGATACAGCTTGTTACCAACTATGATACGTTCTAGCGTTGTCTCAGCTTTTATTATTTATTTACGTCTTAGGAAATTTTATAATTGAGATCTCCATAATTTAGCTATTTGGATAATATTGACTTACTAACTGAGCCTAAAAACAAAGGACAAGGAAACAATCATAGGAGGAACTTTTATATATAAGATTGAAATGTTAATTATCTCTAAAAGAAAAAACAAAATAAAAACCTTACTAATTAACAAATCTCGATACTGAAAACAAAACACAGAAATCGAAAATTAAAACACGGACACGATACAATATCCAACAAAACTTCTGGTTTATTTCTTTTTTATTCACAAAGAATAATCAAACTGATCCGGGTCCAGTCTTCTTTTTACTGGGCAATTCAACGCCGGAATCGTCACCATCGTAGAACTTACTCCAGTAAGGATGTTTCTTCCAAACAATAGTCATCTCTTCAATGGGGACTCCTTTGGTCTCAGGAAAGAACTTGTAAATAAAGATGTTCATGATCACCACACAGACACCGAAAACGATGAACAATCCGAACTTCAAGTGGCAAAGCATTAATGTGAAGACTTGAGCAACTGCGAAGGTGAAGATCATGTTCACTGCCACGTTGATACTCATCGCAGCCGATCGGATTTCAAGTGGTAAGATTTCGCTAGGCACCAACCAGCCCATAGGTCCCCATGACCATGCAAAACCTGCAACGTAGACGCATATGGTAGCCACCACAAAACCACAGTACATCTTAGAAAGATGACCTGGGTTACCACTCACTCCAAACTTAACTCCAATTGCGGAGGCCACGATGATCTATACAGTTATTTGAAGAAAAAAAAAAGGAATTATATTGAATACCTCGTTAAGAAACTGAAGATACAAATTGCACATCCATATGTAGAAAACATCAACTAACAACTAACCTGGCAGATAAGCATTTGAACGCCACCCTCAAGGAAAAGACTTCGCCTCCCAAACTTATCAACGGTGGAGATAGAGACCAAAGTTGCCACACAATTAACTACACCAGTAATGGCTGCCGACATGAGAGAGGCATTGCTTCCAAAGCCGATGGTTTTGAAGAGGACAGGGGCATAGAAGACAATAACGTTCATGCCAGTAAGTTGTTGGAACATAGGAATGCAAATAGACATAACAAGTTGAGCCCTGTATTTCCTCTGCACGATGTTTCTCCATGGGTGTTTGACCTTCTTCGAAGCCTCACTAGCTTTTACAATATCATCGAACTCCGCATCCACGTTAGGAACTCCTCGGAGCTTAAGCAACTGTGCTTTGGCTTCCTCATAGTGATTTCGTTCGATCAATGAATTGGGTGTCTCCGGAAGGATCAATGAAGAACCAATAATGATGACGGCTGGCACTAATGCACCACCCAAGCTCAACCTCCATCCCCAACCACCCTCAAGCTTGGCAAAGCCATAGTTGAGGAAATTAGCTACCAGAATTCCAATTGTAATCATCAGTTGGAACATTATGTTTAGGGCACCACGGTACCTGTGAGGAGCTACCTCAGAGAGGTAAATTGGCACAGACTGTACACACAGAGAAAAAATATATATACATGTTAGTTTACAAGACATATCACAATAAATAAGATAAGAAGAGCAAAGAATTAGTATTTACCTGATTGACACATCCGATACCTAAACCAAGAAAAAGACGGCCAACAATAAGCATCCAGACTTTAAAAGCAGCGGCATTGAGGACTGAACCTACGGCGAAAAGTATACCACCAAAGAGGTAGGTGACACGACGACCTAGAACTCGAGTAATTGTGGATGCTGCCAAACACGAAACAAGCGCCGCCAAGTACAGTGAAGACGTGAATAGTGTCAACGTCTCGTTATTGAAGGTACAGTACTGATCATCTGATGGAGTTATTGTCGTTTCCTTCTCATAAACATCTGGGAAGAATTTCTTCAAGAAAGGGTCCATAGAAGTAACACCACCTATTCGCAAATATTCACAAGATGATGGTATTAAAACAAAACAAATAATAATAATAAAGTGAAGCGTTAATGCAGGTACAAAAGAGCAGTGAGCTCAAAAGCTTTTGAGAAAACAATTTCTTGGGAATTATAACGTACCTGAGATACCCAAATCGTAACCAAAAATCAGACCACCAACAGCAGCAGCAAGACAGGTTATGAAGACATTAAAAGTGAATCTACCCGGGTAATCCTTACCTCCCCCGCTCGCTACAACAACACCACCAGCCATATTCAACTCTCTCTCTAGAGTTATTGCCTTGTACTCTTATGGCAAGAAAAACAAAGACCAGGTTGAAGACTAAATTTTTGACACAGCCCAGAACTTAAAAGAAAATAGGTAGAGAAGCTAATTCCAAAGTCGGTATTTATAGGTAAGTTTAGTCCGTTCCTAGTCGGACTTGTATATGTTATCTAGTGCCATAGATATCTTAACCGATGTTAATTAGAACTTAAAACCTATTCAATATAAAATTACCAACCTTTGAGTATTTTACGACTGTATTTGTATATATATCAATTCCTCAAAAATTAAAAATTAAAAGAAAAGAAAATGAACTTGTTCAAAGATTGTGTGGTTAAACGAGGAGGCTTAAAGATTGCGGAACGCAATAACCTAACGTAAGATCAGGGGTAATTAACAACTGTGCTTTCTGTTTTAGCAATTTTTCTTGGAAATTTTTGTAGACTACGTCAACAACTGATAGATCATCATCTCGTATTTTCTTTGTAAAACCTTTTTTTTATTTTCCATATTTAAAACTAGTCCTTGTTTTACGTCAGTATGATTTCCTAATTTAATTTTTAATTATTCTCTCAAGTATATCATGATTGTAACAAACTAGGATTCAAATCTTAATTTCAAATACATAATCCAAAATATATTTAATTTTCTAAAAATTTATGATTGGTTATATCAATTATAATTGCAATGAGAACGAAAATCGAGATGCTAATTGCAATTTGTTTGAAATTAGAATACAATTTCGTTATTATTCTCACATAAAGTTGAAGAAATTGTATTAGAACTGAAATCCTATTTCTGTGTTAATAGGAATTCTGTTTCCAATTCCAAATACATGTTCCAACTTAATTTGGACTATTAAACTATACTTACAAACTAGTGATTTAAGTAAAATTGTAATTTGACTTTTTTAAATGGAATTATAATTTCAATCTATTTACGTTAGAATTGAAAGAAATCGGTGAAAATGAGTTATTAGACTTAAATTTTCATATTTTAATGCTTAGAAATAACATATTGATTAGGAACTGACTCAACATTAAGCAACAATATATAAAAACAAGAATGTGAGGCGCAGAAGATCTCCGACGGGCTTGTGGACGTTCGCCGGTACGCAGACTAAAGCACAGCGCTATTTTTTAGGCCGAACATCACCATGCACCGCCACCCAACTAATCAAATTATTTTATACTCCAACTTTAGTTTTTGTCGTCGTCCACTTCAATACTTAAGAGAGATGGTTGTAGAAAAAAAACACAGAAATTTTGTTTACAACTATAGCATGGTCGGTTTCATGCAAAGCTAACTTGTGCAATGTTCATGCTTGGCCCCTGTTCCAATTTTAGCTTCGATGATCCTAACATTAGCTAAAAGGATGGAGTAATAAGATTGCTGGTTAATCCAAACATTAACTCTTCTTTGAAAAGAAAAAGGTCCTAGGAGAATCTCAGAGAGTACAGTGCAAAAAATAAAAATAGAAAATGAAGCCGTAGTTAGAAGAAGAGTGGAGCAGGGTCAGGGACTGGGAGCATCTGAGGGTCAGCTGGCTTGCAACAGTAATCCGTGTGCGTTAAAACAGTCACACCAATTAACTACTAACCAAATGCGATCTACTTTCTAAATGCCCACTTCGGCTTAGAGTGGCTACAGCACTAGAAACTCGCTAATTACTTGACTTTACACAAATGCTTTCAGAAACAAGAAGCCTCCCACGAAATTCCCACGCTTTTCTTTCCTTCTTTTTAACACGTTAAAACGCACAAACACCAAACGTATGTACATGTTTCTTCTCCTCTGTTCCCGCCTATGATACCCCTCTCAATATCTCTTCTCTGTGGTGGATTTCCTTAAAATATTAATTAAAAACATTCAAGCCATAACATACATGGCTGACCCTTACAATCCAACTTACGTGCCACAAACCAATCAAACACCATCATTTGACCCTAATTCTCTTCCTACAGGGAACCCGATTGACCCAATTTGGTCTTCTCCAAAGGACATACCTCAGACTTCTAGCTCTCGGTCTGCCACCATTATGACCACCTCTGCAGCTTCTTCTTATACCAGAAAACATCCTATATATCGTGGGATACGAAGCCGAAGTGGCAAATGGGTGTCGGAAATCAGAGAGCCACGCAAGACCAGCCGCATTTGGCTTGGAACATTCCCTACTCCAGAGATGGCAGCCGCCGCCTATGACGTGGCGGTGCTTGCCCTAAAAGGCGGCGATGCCATTCTCAACTTCCCAGATTCTGCTGGGTCATACCCTGTTCCTGCTTCATCTTCGTCGGCGGATATAAGAAATGCAGCTACAACTGCTGCCGAAATGATGAGAAAAAGTGAGGTCTCAGGGCAATCTGTATATGATGAAATCGATGGTGTCAATATGACAGTAAGTGTAGACGAGTTCGTTGATGAAGACGCACTCTTTGATATGCCAAAGTTACTGGTGGACATGGCCGGAGCCATGATGGTTTCACCGCCAAGAATCACATCGCCGCAGACCGACGACTCGCTAGAAACTTCTGACGGGGAAAGTTTGTGGAGCTATTTTTGAGAATGCTCCAAGTTAGCCTATGAAACTGATCCATGAATGAAAACACAAACAAAAGATTAAAGAGCATGGAAGCATGTGAAGTGATGACATTTTTATGTGCTATTCGCCTGTCTCCAAGATAGACTACAAGTTTAATTGAATGAGATACACAAGGGTGAGACAAATACGAGACTAGGGGAAAGATTAGTAAATCTAGGAATTCGGGATTGGACAATATATTAGGTTTGTATTTTGCTGATGAGTGAATGGATAATACTTCAATTGTCTTGGATTCTTCCAACTTCATTTTTTATTTCATCTTCCACATTTCCGCATTTGTACCTATTCTTTTATTCTTTCTTATACTGTTTCTGCTTTTAGATGAAAATACCATGTTTAACTGTGGCTTTCATCTTCAACGCCATGCATGTCCAAAAGATACGTATTTCTTTTGGAATTCTGTAACTCTGTTCTATAAATTTATGTCTCCAAATTCCTACCATGAATATATATATATATATATATATATATATATATACACACAAACACTAGTAAATTTGTTACTATTAATGATTATCTATAAATTTATAAGTGATTATCTTTCTTTTAAAAATATTACAATATGCGTAGAAATTTACGGAAGTACAAACTAATTTTAAATAATTTATTTTTAAGAAAAAGAGCGTAACTTTAATTGTAAAAACTTTTTTCACATTGATACTATAGTATTAACCAAAGATTAGTAGATATATGCAAGATTGAGTGAACCAAATTCATTAAGTATATCAATTGACTCGATCGATTAAGTCCAAAAATTTTGAGAAGAATTTGAAGTTTGGGTAGGAGTTGCGACGTACTTCAACGAAGAGAGCATTAAAATGGAGAAAGCAAAGAGTATAGGTGCATTCATATTATCATAATGACAATCATTTGGTGAAGGTGGAAGAAACCATAGATATGCAAATAATGGTTAATTGACGATGTTGTATTGTAAGGTAAAGATATAATAGAGTTGTAGAGGGGTAAAAATATTTAGGATACACTGTGTCTATAACATAAAGGAATTAGGATATTTGTTATATTGGAATTGTCCTTAACTCAATGGCGTGTTGCTCCTGCTACATGTATCCAAATTTACTTGGAGCAAACCCTATATATATGGACAATGAAAAAATAACGATGTAACTTATTGACAAGGGTAACACAAAAGATTTTGCATATTCATAGATCCGTCGAAATCAGGAGTCAAATACTTGTGGAACAAGAGCTTGTCAGTTGTGAATATGGAGTGTAATGAAACATTTAACGCAGAAAAGCGAAGAAATGGAATTGGATTCGAGTAATAGGAAAAGATGACTCTCTTTTGATTGAATGGCCAAAGTGTTGAATTTGAGTTACAATAATGTTATTATGAACAGGTTTCTCCACCTTTTACTCTGCCTGATTCTACGTTTATATCATGTTCTTGAACAATATGGTCATGTCTCGCTTTAGACAGCGTTCCATGACCTATTTTTCTTCTCTTTTTTCTGCTCTTTCCTTTTGATCATTCAAATTTGAGTTATAAGGAATGATAATCGCTGAAATTTCCCAATGCTTTCTACATCAAGGCCACTGAAAAAAGTAGAAAAGTTGATAAATAAGTGGCATCAAACTAATTATTGCCACGACGCTTTCTTTGTATACGAATTCGTACAGAATTTACAAAACAAAACGGTCATTAGAATCTGACTGTGATTTAGAGTCAACCCAACAATCAAGCAATTATATGGTGGTTTTCTTTTTAATTGCTTGTAAGAGATTAAAAAAATTTCAAATGGTCTAAAACTATTCATATTTGAAGGGAAAGATATGAGTAGGTCTAACAAGATATGATCAGGGCCTACTGGATTATATTTCCTCTTTAAGAAGACAAAAATATCCAGTCAAATCTTGTGGCCCCTCGTGGATATGTGCACACTGCACAGCCAAGCACTCATAAACTCATTTGGAGAATTCGCTAATTAAGTCTCCTGCCTCCGTGATCTCAAAATCGGATCGGTCATTAAATTAGAGGTCTTACTGATCACCGATTTAACTAATTCAACCGATCGAATTGGTGTGACGTCATAATTATGCAATAATTATATTTAATTATATATAATATTAATAATATTATATATAATTGACCAGTTTTAATCGGTTCAATTTTAGACTTATTTTATAGCTTAAATCGAACCGATCGGATCGGCCGATCCAGTCCAGGTTTCATAACATGGCCCATCACCATTGTACAAGCAACGCAATATCCTATCTTCTTCAGGTTGGTCGCTGCACAACTGAGGCATGCACTGCCATTCTACAGGGATAATGTAGACGGAGCTTATCTGTTAAGATTTTCTGTCTTTTTTTTCCTGTTTTTACCCTATCTCATAAATTTTAGCTATCTATTTATGTAGGTCGAAACAGAAGAAAATAGACAGAAGATCGGTCCCTGAAGCTTTTATATATATGAAAAAGTAATAACGGCTGTAACTATTTTTCTTGAAGAAAGAGAGGATAGGCTTCCAATTTTGGTAGACAAACTTAATGCATAGATGATAAAGAGCTGATCGAAGAAAATCAAGGGGAAAAAGGTCATTAATAAGACGCTCCTCTTAGAGAGCTTTTGTCATAAGGTATCATTTTTATTAAAATTTAGAATTGGCTAGTTAAATTTTCTCAAAACCCTTTCTTTAATTAAATTTCATCAAATCAATAACAAAGAAAAAGTTATCAAGTGCTTCATACGTCGATGGTTTATCCTTTATGTCCAGCAAAATGTTTGATGAAAGTATGTACAACGGCCAATGTTATGAATACCGTACCGGACTCAGTACCGGATTGAGCTCTGGAACGGAACTGTACCGGTACCGGTTGGTACCGGGTACCGTTTCGGGAAATTTTTTAAAT
>JANZLC010000201.1:28024628-28040311 GCA_026413385.1 Erythroxylum gracilipes
ATGATGATGATGATGATGATGATGATGATGATGATGATGATGATGATGATGATTATTATTATTATTATTATTATTATATTAAATTCCTTATTATTATTGATTTTATTAATTTTTATTATTAAATTCCTTATTATTAATTTAATTAATTAATTATTATTAAATTTCTTATTCTTATTAATTTTATTATTCTTATTCTTATTAATTATTATTATTATATAGTCACAATTGCAATATAAAATAACAATGTAATGATATTGAAAATAAATATAACATAGGGCTTTAAATTGCTAAAAAGTTATTTAGTTGAACAAAAATTAAGTTTCAACCCTATTTTAAATAACTAGACAAAATATATGAACTTCAACATAACCTTCAATGTGTGACAAAAAAACTCCTCACCCATCCAAGTCTTTAAGAAGGCAGAACAGCGAAAAACACAAGCATTTGTGTAGGATGATCAGGAATTTTGCCTAAAGCAGTATCCCTTTTATCATATGTGAGCCCCTTTATCTCACCTAATGCACTATATAATTGTTCAACTCTTTGTTGAATATACATTTCAGTCTTAATACTTTTCCACAATTTATCTCCAATCTGATTCATGATATCACCTAACATCCTGGTAGCAACAATAAGTGAATCTGCACAGTTTGATTTTCCCATATCATTTCTCCAGTTTTTTTCCTCTTTGAAATATTTTCAGCTTGTCTTTCAAGATTTGATGCTTGAGGTTGGGTAAAGGACTCATCTATATCAGGCAAACCATGCTCATATTGACCTTCACCACCTTCATTTGACCCACCTACACCTTCTTACCTGTCTATTTCTTCAAGAATATCTGCAGCAGTTTGTGCATCATTTCTAGTTGCATGATCTTCTCCATATATCCCAGCCAATTCATTATAGAAAGGAAAGCTCTTCCTTAGAAATTAAGCAGCATCTTTGTGACTCTAACAAGAAAAAAATAGCATCAATAATTTATATAAATGACAAGAAATTAGTTAAAGAAAATATTTAAAATAAGTTAAAAGTTCAATACTTACACTTAAGTAAGAATCCCATAGATGATCTTCAGCAGTGACCATCTTTCTTTCGATATCCCATCCAAATCCACTAGTATCTTTCCTTACTATATCATAAACAATGCTCCACTCTTTCTTTAAAGTCTTAATCCTAGACTCTATGTGAGGTCTGGCTTTTAAGTTTGAATTAGGAAGCTTTGTTGCTACCATTCTTTCTAATTCATTGAGATACCCATCTTTAAATCCAGTATCAGTATTGTACGTTCCCATATTATATAAATCTACTATGCAGGAAACTAGCGCAACATCCTCATCATAGTTTCACTTTTTTTTTTGTTTCTTTTGAACTTTGAGAATCAATAGTTAAAGGGGGATTCATCGACATACTTATCTACTAAATTACATAAATATTGATAAATTAAAAAATAAACATCATAATAAAGGAAACATTCATAAAATTCTTCATATCAATTAACATTAATGATCAACGGCTTACAAAAACATTCATATAATGTTCAATAACAGTGAACAACATAAACAACAAAGAGTATAACAACTTACATAAACAATAATATAAAACCTTCTAACACTCAAACATAATAGAACACCTAAAAAAATGTTAATTATCATTTTGCCCAGATGTTCTCCATTCATTGAACATTTTGCATGCCAATTCATTTCTCCAATTTGTCCAAGCATTAGTTGGGTCAATAACAGATATACACTCCTCCTTACAACTGGATTGCTGTGAAAATAATCCCCTAAATCACTCTCTATGGGATCAAAACTCATCTGCTGCCTAATTAAATTATGAAGCAAACAATAAGCTATAATAATTCTATTATGTGTCTTTATTGGATAAAATGATGGACTCCTAAGAATAGCCTACCTAATTTTTAGTAACCAAAACACCTCTCAATTACATAGCGTGCAGTCATATGTTTTATATTAAAAAATTCCTCTGCAGTTCTTAGTTGGTAACCTTGACGCCATTCATTCAAATGGTACCTTTGACTCTTAAAAGGTGCAAGGAAGCCCTCACAATTTAGATAACCTGCGTTAACTGGGTAATGGCAACCTATATAAAAAAAAGCACTACATAAGTTATATAAGAAAACACTACATAAGTTATTCAATGTACATGATCTCATATATAAAATTTCAAACAACCTTCCTATATCATATAGGAAAGCTTACCATGAGGCACTTTTAGTCCATGTCTCCTAGTAATTGCATCACAAAGAACTGGACCATCAGCTACTGACCCTTCCCAACCAGAAAGAACATAAACAAATTGCACGTCAGGTGTGCACACATCTAACATATTTGTTGCAATGTCGCCCTTACGAGTTCGAAATCTAGGCTTATCTTTAATTGACACATTAACCCTCATATGTGTCCCATCTAAAGCACCTAAGCAATTCTACAATTTAAATGAAATAAAAACTAATGAGGAACCTTAATCACATTCATATTAATAGGATATAAAAGTAATAGGGTGATTATCTACCTTAAACCATATCTACCGATGGTCCGAAGAGTTTGTTGGTATGGGCTCAGGTTTCCTAAACAAATGATCTTGTAAATGCATCATTGCATTTAAAAAATTATGAAAACACTAACTAATTGTCTCACCTGACCTTCTAAATTTTTTCCCAATAACTTGATTTTTTACATGATGAGTAATAATATGTAAAAAATGTTACTTGTTCATCAATAAGCATGTTTTTGGTTGACTTAATCCTTCTATACTTCCTAGCATTTCACATAGTTTAAAAAAAGCTTGCCTATTCATCCTAACCATTGAAATATATGATTCATCATTGTCATGCACAATTTGCCTCACATAATCTTGATTTTCATAAAAATTTAGAAAATAACTTCTAACCTTTGGCCTATAACTATATAATGAAGCCTATAATACCAACAAACTGAATAGTGAACTAACAACATTACACAACTGCAATCATACATTCAAGACAGCCACAATCCTTTTTGTTCTTTCAGCATTTCTACGTAAACTCAAACTGAAACGAGACATGACTGCAAAAAATAAAATTTCTAATGTATTTATATAAATTGGTTCAAACAATGTACGATGTAGGAGAACAACCATGAAATAATTCAAAATAGTTAAAGGAATAAAGTAGAGTAAGAGAGAAAAAATAACATAATATTTCCAGAGTTAAAAAGAGGGGATTATAGAACATAAAAACCAAAACTCAAATAACCAGTTTAAATGAAACCCTAACTCAGATAACCCAATACCAACTTAAGGAAGATAGAAAGAAAGGGAAAAGCATAATAAGCATAATGACCCTACTGGCTAAGGATAAGGAAGTACATTCATATCTTAATTTTGGTTACAAATCATTGTGAATTTTGCATATAGAAAAGAGAAATTCAAAATTCAAAAAATAAAGAAAACAAAAGTGGGAAAGTCACATAAAGTCACAGTATGACTAGAATTTAATTAAATGCTAGTCACTAATTATTCACCCCCGTGAATAACATTTATATGCAGTAGTGGTTTACTGGACAACAATTACTTATGCGTTTATTTATCAAAAAAATTATTTATGCATTCATCTAATATCCCTTTACATATATACTGCTATATATACTACTATGTACTGCTATATATATCCCTTTACTTATTCTTGAGACTATGTACTGCTATATATGCCTTACATTTATTCTCTGTTTTCAACTTTAATCCTTTATTCTTGTTTTCATATCTAAAAACCAACAATAATTTATCAATGCTCCAACAAGTTTGTCGACGATCAAATTCTATTAACACCAGTAATAATCTTCTCTCTGAAGATGATTAACAAATTTCCTATCTTCCACAACATGAAGAAGACATATAGATGTCCTGACGCAGGGAACCAATCTCTCCAACTACATTCATGGCCATATATAGCCTATTGAAAGAAATAAAAATTTTGTTAATGGATAAATTCATTCACAACCAATTTTAACTACCAGTGGTTTCCTCTTCTAGTTTTTGCTCTAATAGAAATCTATCTGGGAACAAACTCTTCTAGTCAGTGTCATAACCTAGATAACGCAGACACCTACTACAATCCATATTAATACCATACAAATAAAGCATCTTCAACATTATTCATACCACCCAGATACCTCAGAAACCCTTCAATCATATCAATTAGCAATTAACATGTCCTAAGCACTTCAGATGATTTTTCACTCCAACTTCAAACAAGTTGATGCAAACACATTTAAACAAGTTGACCCAACTGCTTAACTACCAAAAAGGGGAACAAACAAGCTGTTACAACCCTTCATCAAACAGAAAGACTCGCACAAATACAGGGAAGAGACGGGAAGCATATAAATTTGTCTCTTCCAATCTTGGTCAACTTGATTGGAAGAGACCAAAAGGTCAAATAAGCATAAAAAAAGTTATTTGGCTGATAAGGTAAGCCTAACAACCACACTGATAGCAACAAAAAAAATTAGCGACCAACATACCTAATTCGTGCAACTGGCAGAGAAATGTTAGAGAAAGACCAGACTGTGAAGACAGACAGAGACAAGAGCTTAAAGATAAGAGCGAGGAGGACAAGAGCGAGGGAGACGAGAGCGTGAAGTGTGAAGATGAGAGCGAGAGAGACAAGGATATTTCGGTCCTCAACGTGGTAAGGAATATTCTGAGATACCCAAAATAGGTAAAGACAAGGTTATGTCGTCTTTACCTATTCCCTAAGTTTACGGAATAATTAAAACTGATATTACCTATTCTAAATTTTTTTCTAGCCAAACACAAGAATACGTCATTTTGAGGAATACGAACATAATAGAATACTTATTTCATTCAACCAAACATGCCCTAAGAGTTACAGAGTTCTCTCAACCTGTTCTATAGATACCGTTAGGGTTCGGACACTTATGCGGCTACGGTGGTTGAGAGAGATCAATTTCGGAAATATTTCGAGGGATATGACAAGACAAAGATAAAGCTTCAGAATAAAGTACGAATTAAATTTCTGCTTTATTATAATTTATGTTGATCATTTTATAGAATTAAATAGATCTTGATTTTTGGGAAATCAAAAGTCATAGAAAAGTTTCGTGATTATTCCGCAGCGATTGGGATCAGATCTCAACCCGGTTTCCCTACAGTTTTAGTAACACTTTTACTTAAATTCCAATAACATTTTTATAGGTTAATAATTCTACATATATAAGTAACATTTTGATCCATCATTTCCTCTGGAATTCATTATCTTATAATAGGGACCAAATAGAAGCTTTTGCAAAAGTTCAGAAGATTTAACATCCTCAGTCAACTATAACTTTTATCCTTGGTAAACTTTAAGGATGAATCATCTCCTAACTTTATTCAATGTCCATTCACAACATCTCCAACATCAAAGACCAAACACTAATAGCAACATGAACAATTCTTAAAACAACTCAATCAAAAACAAAACAAAAAAGGACTCAAAATAGTTATTCACTCTTGTGAAGGAAACTACACAATAAAAGAAAAAGTTTTATCGCCAATCTTTAATACTCATTAGTAGCTAACCTTGTCATAATAAAATAATAACATACTAAATAAGATATAAGGTATGTTGTTAGACTTCTTCACAAAACAAAATTGAGCAAGATTTGATAGAGATAGTAAAAAAAGATTGAATAAATGTGAATCACAAGAAACATTTATGGAGTGGGAAGTGAAGGAATGGAAACATTCCTATAGTAAGGTGTAAAGAATAATGGGAGGTAAAGAAAGAAGATAATTTTATGAATAAGATAATTAGAAGAAAGGTAATCTGCTCTCGTTATGAAGTATCACAACATTATATGTATATATATATATATATAAACTCACAAGTATTTCAATCTAACATGTTGAATAAGAAGCACCTAAAAGTTTTGCTGCAAAATAAGGATAATCTTGACATATTTAATCTATGAGATATAAATATACAAATAGCAAGGTTTGATGTTAATGAATCTCTTCTATTTTTTCCATTATTTGGGATTTGAATATTTTCTTCAATTGAGCCCTGATTTATAGGTATCTTATCACCACCGTTCAAGGTTGGGACTATAAGAGAATAAATGCCAAGCTTGTACCAAAAAGATGCAAAGGAATCTTTAGATAGTACCTTAGTAAACATATCATCAATTTGCTTTATATTATAAATATAGCAAAGGTCAGTAGCTTTAGTTGTAACCTTTTCATAGATGAAATGATAGTCGATCTTAATTTGCTTTATACGAGCATGGACAACAGGGTTATAAGATATATGAATAGTACTCTTATTATCACAAAGAAGAACTTGGAATTTTTTAAAAGAGGATGGAAAGATCTTGAAAGAGATATTGGAGCCAAGTTAAGGAGGTTGCTAAAGTGCAATACTCAGCCTCAACACTAAAGCAAGAAACTATAGTTTACATCTTAGAGCCCCAAGACACACAATTTAAGCTAATAAAAATTTAAAAATTAGTAGTGTCCCTTCTTATATATAAACAACCTGCTCAATATGCATCACAAAAGCATTAAATGTGAGAGAACATTGAGAAAAATAATGGAGGCCACGAGTTAAAGTCTTTTTAGTGTAATGTAAAATGTGTTTGAGTACTTGCAGGTTCTTCATAGTGGGATTTTGAAAATGTTAGCACATTTGGTTGATAGCATGTATGAGATTGGGTCTAATGAAAGTTAGGTACTAAAGCGAGCCACATAACTGTCAATAGATAGTAGGATTAGTTGGCTCATTGTCATCATAAAAGGGATTTATTTTTATGGTGACTGGTGTAGTTACTTGAGAAGCTTCAAGCATTTTTGCTTTGTTGAGGAGGTTATAAACATATTTGGTTTGTGAAACTGTAAGACAGCTAAAGAAGTACTTGATTTCAAAACCAAGAAAATAAGTAAATTGTCCTAAATCTTTGAGCACTAAACTCCTTATTTAGATGACAAATGATTTGAGAGACAAGTGAAGAAGCATTGTCGGTGACAATTACATTACCTACATAAATAAGGAAAAGAATTAAATAAATTTCATTATTATAAATAAATAGAGAAGGATTAGGTTTGATACAACAAAAGTCAAGAGATATAAGACAATATAATATAATCAAGCATAAGGTGCTTGCTTATGAATATACAACAAAATACAAAAGGAAAATATAATTAGAAAGTGTAAGATGCATAAAACTAGGTTATTGCTCTATATATATTTGCTTATTAAGGATACCATTCAAGAATGTATGTTTTACATCTAGCTGCTTAAGTTCCATTTGAAATAAACAGTCAAGGAAAGTTTAAAGAAAATAATTATGGCCTTAATAATGGGGCTAAAGGTTTCTCCAAAATCGAGACCTAAAATTTGTGTATATCTTTTGTCCAGTAATTGTGATTTGAACCTATCCAATGTCATCTTCTTTGTACTTAGTCTTATAAACCTATTTGCAACCTACAATATTGGCATTTTGTAGATGAGGGACAAGAGACCAAGTTTTGTTAAGTTGAAGCACATCAATCTCTTCTTGTATGGCTTATCACTAATTTGCAAATTTGCAGGATGTTTTTAAATTTTTGGGCTCAGTAAAAGAAACTAAGAGATTAGTGTCAGGACGTGAAGGAATAGTGGGATAAATATAATCTTTAAGGTGAATAGGAGGACATATTTCTCTAAGTGGTCGAGATGGTGTTTAAGGTACTGTGTAGTTAATAGTTGGTATAGAAGTGGTAGAGATAACATCATTAAGAGATAATAAAGGATGTTTAGTGTCATTTTATTATTTAGAACTTTTAGTAATAGAGTCTTGGTTTTGTGGTAAAGAGGGAAGTTATTGAGTTGAGGTAGTTTTATAGGAGGGTACATCTAAAACAAGAGTGGAATTTGAAAAAAAAGGAATGCAACTTTTCGACTAATCTGCTGACACTTTAGTTGATATAGAGTTTTAAAATTTTCATCAAAACCATTCATCAAAGTCAGGAAAAGTAATGATGATAAATTACATGATGCCACTAAAGAGTGATTATATGAAAAATAAAGAGCATTGCTCATTAAAAACAATGTGGCTAGAGGTATAAATATGATGAGTGTTTTTATTAAGACGTCTATAATCTTTATGTAGTGGACTATATCTTACTAAGAACTATTTTCTTAGAAAACTAACGCATACCTAGAGTTTTCAAACAAAGGAAGCATTGAAAATTGAAAATACATAAACTAGAACAATAAAGGTCCTTAACAAAAACATTACTAAAAGGAGTTTTCTTATTATTTAGGAGGAAATATGTAATATATTAATTAGAGAAAATGTAGTTAAGGATGCATCTAACAAAAATTTGAGAGGAACATTTTTGTTGAAGAGCAAGATTAACTTGATTTCAATAATGTGTCAATGCCTACATTTAATAAATTTGTTTTGTTTCGATGTATATGGGAAAGAAATCTACTGTGTAATTCCATATAATGCCAAGTGATTTTTGAATTGATGGCATGTGAATTCTGCACTTCTATCAAATTGAAGAATTTTATTTTTTTGTCAAAGAAATTCCTAACAAGAGCTTAAAATTTAAGAAAACATACTTTAAAAAATTAGGAAAATATTGAAAGAAGTCATGTTTATTTTTAAGGGTATAACTAAGTATAACGAGTAAAGTTGTCAAAGAAAATTACATAATATTAAAAATTATGAGAAGAATATAGGGGCAGGACCGATAAATCACTAGGAATTTTTTTTCTAAAAGAAAGGTGGAAATGGATTGTGAGTTATTAAAAGAAAGTTTATAACGCTTCCCAAGTTGGCAACAATTATATTATTTATAGTCAACCAATATGAAACATTGACAACTTTATTATTTTCTAAAATTTGGAGAAATATCCTCTTTCAATTATTGACTCCCTTTCTATGTCCATTTACTAAGATTTAATTCTTTTGATCCTTAACAACAAACATATCAGCATCAAATTAATAGTACAAAAATTATCATCAATAAGCTTAATTACAAATAATAATTTTTTCTTAATTTCAGGTCCAACCAAAACATTATTTAATAAAAACTTACCATGTGAGGTGTTCAATAAAGCTTTGCTGATATGTAATAGGTAGGGCTTGACTATTACCAATAAATAGAGAATTATTACCAAAATAAAGTCTCAAGGATGTTAGATTATCTCCTTGATTTGTCACAGAAGCATTAGAACTAGAGTCAGCATAAAGATTTGAATCAGCTTCATTATTTAAGTTCATAGATTTAAAGGCTTCTTGGACATTTTCTCTATTCGTTTCATATTTATACCTATAATAGTAACTAATTATTGTATGATTAGTTCATCTATATATTTGACAAGGTACTTGATCATCGTTTTATTTACTTAGATGCCCTTTCCAATTATTGTTTGAATTTAAGTGATTTTGGACGTGTAGAGACTGATTGTTACTATGAGAACAATTTTAAGTGAAAGAATTTTGATCTCTTCCTTTATAGCTACCTTTTCCTCCATATTGGCCTCTTCCTCTTTATCCAATAAATGCTTGATTATGAGTCATTTCTTATTTATGTTTAATTAAAAATAGATGCTCAAACTTTTGTAGAGACAATAAATTAGTTAAACAATAGCTATATTGGTTTTGACAAAAGTGTAATTTAGAATTCTTTATATATGTCTCTAAGTCCTCATAAAGATAGTTGGAAAGCGTTGTTAGTACCATTAAAAGGTTTGTTAATTACTACGAGTTTGTCATAAATCTCCTTAAAATTTTGAATGTATTCATCAAATGAAAGTATCCCATTAAATGAGGTGTATAAACCATTTTTCAATCGTGCTTCATTTTCTTTTAAAGTGATTTTCAAATTAAGTAAGATGGATTCCTTTCAACTATCATCCTTAAGAAGAACATCATTGTTGATTTATGCCTCAAGATTTAGATTTTTTATTTTCTTTCTAGAAGACTCAATAATTTCATCTTCTAGTTTCTTTTAGATCATTAATATCATATTTTGTTCCTAGGCTCTGAATTAAGAGAAGTATTTTAGATTTTCAAAGAAGAAAATTTGTAGTAGATAATCAAATATAAATAAAGCTAGAGCTTTGGTTGAAAGTTTGAAAAGACAATTTAGGCTTTTCAAAGGAAGTCATCTTTTTTTTGGCTCTGATACCCAAAAAAGAAATTTAGTTCATCAATCATATGTTGAATAAGAAGCATCTAAAGTTTTGCTATAATTTTGCAATAGTTATTTGGGATAATCTTGATAGCTTTAATCCATGAGATATGGTTGTACAAATTGCAAAATTTGACTTTAAAGAATCTCTTCTATTTTTTCTATGATTTAGGTTGTGATTATTTTATTCAATTGAACCCTAATTTATAGGTGTTTTATCAGTAGAGTTGGAGCAACATGTTTTCATTATATTACTCAATGATCCCTTGCTTGACATTTTTATGTTAATCCTAAATAGGGTTAAGTCATATCCATTTATCTAGTAATATGTGGATGATTCAGGTTAACTTTAGTCATGAAAAAAAGGGTACTTTACTAGATTGATTATAGCCATCATGAGTCAACATCACACACATAAAGATTAGCAATTAAGTATCTTATTATCATCATAGGCCGATATCACACACCTAAAGAGTAGAAATTAAGTATATTGTTATCATCTTCAACTTATGAGATTTGAGGAATCACATTATGTTTTCTTTAATTAAATTAATAAATTTAATTTATTCAATATAGTTCATAATATTTAATATAATATATTTAATATCACAAAATTCAAAACATAGATTGAGTTGTTTTAAATATAATTTTTTATAGAACTAAATTAAAAAACAAAATTTGAAATAATTTTAAAAAAGATATAAAATATTAATTTGTAGTTTTCACGGTCATAATAATCACAATGAATTAAACGAATTCTATATCATAAATTGTTTATAAGTTTGTTGTTTTCACGGTCATAGTAATCACAATGAATTAAACGAATTCTATATATCATAAATTATTATTAGTTTTTTTCTGACCTAGCTTATTTTTCTTAAACATTGGGTACTTCACCATATACAACTTATAACAAATCCAGCTTGGTTGATTTAATAGAAATTGAAAATGGGAGTGAAAAGGAAGAATAAAGTTGGATTAGACTTGGATATCCACTCCACATCCAAAATTAAATCCCACGTTTTACTCTTTTGAAGCAAATCTGCAAAATCCCGTATTCAAACATTTTTGAAGTGTTATACACACTTTGGTCACTATGGACAAGTTTTTTTCTTTTACAAAATTTAAATAAATTACATTAAATAAAATAGTATAAACCAATCAAACTAAGTTCAAACAATTGAAAGACCAACTAAGCTACAGTATCACCAGTAACCTTTAACTCTCTCTCAACCTGAAGAAAGCTACAAGGTTTACCCTCTTTATGTAGTTACAATATGACCATGCATAAGTTACAAGTTACAATGCATATATAGAGTTAGTAACGCTTCATAAAATCATGTTTTGCAAGTAGCATATACTGAGATGTAACGTTGTTAGTTTGATGTGTTTCTCAGACTTTAGATCAATAACTTCCATCCCTTCAACACACTCTCTTAGATCATTAGTGAAATTCATCAAGCTATAATTCCTCTATGCTTTCGAAGTGTACATTGTTATTGAAATCCCCAAAAATTAGCAAAGGGGAGTTGTCGTGCTGATGTATAGCTTGAAGTTCCTACCATAAAGCTTTTCTTTGAAAACCATAATTTGAGCCATATACATAGGTAACAACAATTGTGATATCCTTTTGTAGAAATTTCACCAATATATGAACATGTTAGTCACTGGAGTTGAAGACATACACCTTTACCTTTTGTATGAATAGTAAGTATTATACGACTATAGTGATGAAAATTATGATTAGAAATAAAATCCTATTACTTTCCTACAAATCTTAAGTTTCATATATTTTCATTACTTAGTTTAGTTTCTAACATGCCTATAATTCTTGATTTATTCTTTAAAATCTGTCTAAGGGATTACTGTTTAGGATTATTGTTTACTAGGGCTATTAATGCCCATTACATTATAAGAGATCAAAGACATTTAGGGACTTTTTTTTCCTTATCTCCTTTAACCTTGTTTCTTCTCCCTAATTTCCTTTTGTTATCATGTTTGAAACGCTCATTGAATAACTCATTATAATGTAATTATTCCATTTTTTTTGGACCATAGTATGTCTAATAGTAGCACCCACCCAATATAATTATTCCATTTTAGCCCTCATTATTTTCCCTTAGGAGCCTTATAGCCAAATTCTCATCCAAATTCTATAATGTTAGGTTATTATAGTTACCTCTTTTAAATCTCTTTCTAGTCTCTCGCTAATGTTTTCCTTGTACTTTAATGAGGGATTACACTAGTACGATATCTTTATGGAATCATCTATGAAGGAGTCATATTCATTAAGCCTAAGTATTAGTATAGTGTCAGGTAGCTCCCCATTGAGCTCTTCATCAACACATATCGCAAAACCAATTATTTTCCTCGTATTCGTAGTTTCATCCAGACAAATTAGTCTCCCTACATAGCTAACAAGCATACTTAACCCCTTGGTGGCCCAATATTCTAATGGACTCCATGGTAGTTAATCTATAAGGGGACATTCTCTTGTTTGATATATTTAAAGTTGATATCAAGTCTCTGTGGTTAGAGGAATAATGGATTACTCTGAATATGCTACGAACTATCCTTGAGTGCGTGTCTCATTTTCTCATGTTTCCATTACAAACTTAAACAACACCAAATTATCCTTGAATAGAAGAATCTCAGTAAGGCCTTTTCCTTTCCATAACTTGTTTACCTAGTTGTTCAACACCAAGAATGTAAGTCACGTAAAAAGGAAGCCCAAGGATAACATTTGTGATAGTAAAGAGCTGTAAGAAAATTAAGCATATAAGCTACTATCCATATCAAGATAATGATTAACTCCTTTTTAATTCATGCATAAGTCATTATTCAATTTCAAAAATAAAAGAAATGTTTTATATCAAGTGTAAAGAAGTATCTAGTGACGGAAGGTTTGTTTCTGTTAGTAAATTTAGTGAAGGATTTACCAAATTCGTCGGTAAATTCATGACTAATTTTACTGATGGATCTGTATTAAGTATGTTATATCCAAAGTTTATAATGAAGGAATCAAATTTCTAGTACCAATACTTCAATGTTTAAGACCATATTATAGAGATTTGTTCAACCAACAAGCTAAGTTTTCTTTTCCTTTTTCTTAAAAACCTTATAATTGGAGCGTTTTTTTTCAAGATCTCTTTGAAAAAAAAGTTTTTTCATCTAGTTATTCTAAATATAAGTCAAATATAACATATATTATCAAGACTATTCTAACCATAGTAAGTTGAACTTCTAGAAGAAAATATTTCATTAAATTCACTTCCTTATTTTTTATCATTTTTTTCACTAGCAATCTTGCACAATATTACTCTACTTAATCTTCACCATCTTGCTTGATTTTGAAGAACTATTTATAACTAATTTTCTTTCTTCCTTGTGGTAATGCTATAACTTTATAAGTTTTATTTTTATAAAGAGTTTCAATTTCTTTTAACATTATTTCATCCATTTAGAGACATCTGGATTATTAAGTGCTTATTGGAAATTGAATGGCTCTCCATCCTATATTAGAGGGCAATATGTCGTATTCCTCTTCATCGTATAATTTGTGTACTAATTTAGTGGTCTTTTATATGATCTAATCGAAAATTATAGATCTTTAAAATCAAATTGTTCTTGAAAATCTTACTCTTGTATTACTTCAAAAAAAGTCTCTTACTAAAATTCCTTTTTCACTTGTATTGTAGTCTCTAAAATTCTTTGTGAAGTTTTATTTTCTTCTTCTTTCTTTTGTAATTTTTCTTTTGCAAAGGATATGTCCTTATTAATAATAACCTTGTGGGCATTGAGATCCTGTAGGTGACACCCATTCACTTTATCAACATATCCTAAAAATAAGCATTTTATGGATTTTTAAATCTATCTTTGTGATTTACCATTATATGTCATGTATACAAGACTTCAATATAGAAGGAGATTAGAATAATCTATTGGCTTCCAATTGATATCTCCATCGACATCTTCAACTCAGTTGTAATTGATAGCATCGGATTCACCATATAACAGGAGGTATTCATTACTTCTATCTAGAAGGCCCTATTTAGACTTATAGCTCTTAATATTGCTTTGATTCTTTCAAATAAAGTTATATTCATCTACTTTGAAACCCTATCTTCTTTAGGAGCATATGCAATAATAAATTATCTTTTGATGTCTTCTTACATATAAAGCACATCAAATTCATTTTCACTATATCTTCCTCAATTATCCCTCCTTAAGCACTTATTATTTTTACCTAAATCAAGTTCAATATACATTTTGAAAACTTTTGCTCATTAAGTATCTTCATTTCTTATTTAGAAATATGTTCAAGTTTTTGATTTCATCATACTGAAGATCTTTAATTTGGACTACTTAAAGTGACTGATGCTTTTGCTTATAACGATGCCTATCCATTTAACTTCTACAAGTTTGCAACTATCTTTTCTTCCTTCATAATTACAAGTGAACCTTAAATTATCGTCGAGATCTTATTGATAATTTCTATTTTACACCCAAGATCATCTAGTTATCTAGTCGTTTTAAAGACAACAAATTCTTCTCTAAGCCTTCCACATATTGTATATCCTGAATAGTTCGAATTGTACTATTATATATCTTTAACTTGATGGTTCCAATTTTAACAACCTTTAGAGAATAATCGTCATAATTGTAAAAAGGTACTCTTTATAATGATGGAATCATTCTCTTCTAGAAGCCATATGAAAAGAAGATCTCGTAGAGCTATACAATCAAGTAGTGACTTCCTAGTAGAGCTATACAATCAAGTAGTGACATCCTATTTTCAATTGTTATTGTTGCTACTTCATAACATAAAGTGATGTCATTACCTAAAGTACTTGTAAAATTATCTTAAGGGCTAACATTTTTCTTATTTAAATTCCAACAATAATTTTTCAAATGATCTTTCTTACAGTAGTTGTAGTATTTTAAAATTTTCTTACTTATTAATTTTGATATACCATGATTTTGGTTCCTACTTAGGCCATGCTTTATTGATCTCCTTTTTATTACCATCAAGGCTTTAACTTATTATGAATTAGATTACTAGTCTTTCTTATTCTTGTGTTGACTTATGGTATTGATGTCGCCTGCAACCAAATTAATACCAGCTCTAACAATGAAAAATGTAGTTAGTGAAAAGTTGAGATCGTTCCCATGAGGAATTTTAACGGTAAAGATTATACTGAGTTCAAAACTAAAACAACGTGTGGTGGAGGGGAGTGGGTTAAGTCACGTAAATCTAAGAATTTAAAAATGGCTGAAATTGAAAATTAACAAAAATAATCAGATCTAGAAATTCAATAAACAAAAACGTTATCACACTAATATGGATTCTTGATATAAAATTCAGTCCATCAACAAACATTCATTGGGTGTTGTGCATTCATTGGGTGATGTTTTTTCTTAAGGTTAAATGAATAGAAACATATATTCTAAACATTCTTATTAGTCAACAACTTAGATACGATCTTAAGTTTAATTGATTA
>JANZLC010000201.1:28052416-28065193 GCA_026413385.1 Erythroxylum gracilipes
AAGAGACTTAGGAATATGATTATACGAAGAAGTCAAATTGGAATTCGAATGTGAGGGTTTCCAAATTCTATTCGCAATACAGGAAAATTGAGTCCAAGCCTAGTGACTAGTTAATATGGGCGCGCCATGCCGCATCTTATGATCAAATTTTGGGATGTTTTAAAGGAAAATAATAAAATAGTAATGAATATGCATTGTTAATGCCTTTTGAGGGCTCAATGAAAGAACTTTTTGAGGTCATATCCACGCTCACGGTTTCATGGTTCACAAGGGGATTGGGCTCCGGAAACGGGGTCAAACAGTGTATCCTGCAAAACAGGACACGTACAAAAAGAATAACCCAAAAACGAGCAAACTTCACAAACCTTAGCTTGTTGGTCATCCCTCGATACTTGCATGACTAAGGGTGTGAAATCCGCCACTTGATGGTCAAACCTGGAAGTAACAACAGATTGAAACTCATTATCATAATAAGGATAATATGAAAAATCAGAATCAAAGGCATACTGATAGTGAGCCATATTGCTAAAATAACAAAAAATCAGAAAAAAAAGCTGTGAAACTAAAACAAACAGAAGACAAGGTAACTAAAAGCAACCAAACCAAAAACAAAAACAAAAACAAAAACATCACAAAAAATACGGTCAAGAAATTCCCCAGCAATAGCGTCAAAATTTAGTACTGCTGTCTCCTGCAACTAAATTTAGAAAGAAACCAACTTTCTACAATACAAATTAATGTAGTTGTGGAAAGTAGGGATCATTACCATGAGAAATTTTTAATGGTAAACATTATATGAGTTCAAAACTAAAACAAAGAGGGGAGAGATTTTAATTCACGAAAATTTTAGAATTTAAAAATGGCTGAAATAAAAAATTAACAAAAATAATCAAATCTGAAAATTCAGTAAACAAACCTTGGTTTTGGATCACCGACGTTATCACACTAATATGGATCCTCGATATAAAATTCAGTCCACTAACAAACATTAATTGGGTGATATTTTCTCGTAAGATTAAATGAATAGAAACATGTATTCTAAATATTCTTATTAGTCAACAACTTAGATACGATCTTAAGTTTAATTGATTAATAGCTTTAAGAACTAAGAAACCAATGAATAAGACAACACATGTACGACATGCATTTAATCAAGTTAAGTACCTTATTAGAATTTCCAACTCTAACGTAAAGATGGTAATCCTAATTGTCACTTTTGATTAGCAAAACTAAACGTCAAATCCTACTAATCTGGATGTTAAACAAATCAATTTCTAGTTGTGCACCCTAGAAATCAACCAATTCAATCATAAAAAGCGATTCGGAAGACACTCAATATTCATTAATGAAACAAACTTTATTAAAATTCTCACACATACTAGGTAATAACACGGTTCCCTTCAACCAAGAAAAAAGATTTAGCTACTCATAACGAAAGTAAAAACCAATAAAGAAATAGCAAAATTCTAAGTCTCCATCCCTCATCTTTTTCCCAGAAAATCTGAAAAGTCCTAGGAAATGGTATCTGTGGGCGTTTGGTCCGAGGGGCAACCCAAAACAAACAATATCTGTGGGCGGATGGTCTGGGCCGTTACAAATGGTATCAGAGCAGGTTCTCGAATCATTGTGCCAGCGTAGCACGTTGGGCCCTAAGGGAGGGTGGATTGTGAGATCCCACATCGGTTGGAGAGGGGAACAAAATACGCCTTATAAGGGTATGGATACCTCTCCCCTTAATACACGTTTTCTCAGGAGGGGAAAAGAAAAATCGTGACAATATCTAAGGGCGGGTGGTCGGGGCTGTTATATATTCTTTCTCCATATTCAAATTGCAGATCCCCTTCAATAAGGCTACAATTTGATTCTTAAGATCATGAAGATCTTAGGTGGATTGCATCTGATTTCAAAACAGATTCTGCAGATATTTTTTTTCCTTGCACATGCCCACGCTTAATCAGCAACACGTCTGATAGCTTATATCTGTTTCCTTATCTGTCCATTTCATGACTTTTTACTTCATAATCAGCTCCAAGAATGCTCAAGACTCCATAATAACAAAAGATGAGTAAGTCCATTAGGTTGAACTCAATTTGCACTCAACAAAAGGGAATTAGAAATCAAAATAGTGAAAATTAATTATCCTATCAACTTGCTTCCTCAAAACTTATGGTCACAACCTCATTAAAGACTAAGTAGTCTATAAGACGATTATCAGTTAAGTTGACCATAAATTAATTATAAGAATTAGGTAAACTTTGAAGTATAAGTTCAAAATGTTCAAATGAATCTGTTTTATATTCCAATAATGTGAGCTAGGAGAATAGAGTGGTCAAATTATTAATGTGCTCAATTATTGAAATAAATTCTCACATCCAAAGAGTATAAACTTTCCTCTTTAAAAAATTTGTTGTAGAGTGACTTAACTTCATATAACTTTGTAAGATGATCTCATGTCTCTTGTGTTGTTTTCTTCTCCTTTATGCTTAACAAAACTTCACCAGATAAAGCGAGATGAAAATTTGCACCAACATTTATGTCCATTTCATTCTATTTGGTACCATTTATAAACTCTGTCAGCTTTATACTAATAATTGCAAGGTAATTATCCTTTGAAAGGATTTCTTTCATCTTCAAAGGATTTCTTTCATCTTCAACTTTCATATTGAGAAATTATTCCTATTGAACTTCTCAATCATAAATTTAAATGACATTGTTTCGATCCCAAACTTCTTTGAGTTAAGAGAAATAACTTATTATTTCATGTAAACAATAATTACATATATGAATAGTATTCAACACCTTCAAAGAGTAAATAATATCTAACATATTTTCTAATAGTGAAGATGCACTTATAGTAGTACCTACAAAGCATAAGATAACTAGATATATACGCCCTAATTGGCCTTTAATACCAGTTGTTGAAATGATTGGGCAAAATCATGACTTTATTAAAATTAGAAAATATGACATACAAAATATTATTATGAGTAAAAAGAGGAATTATACTATAAACATTCACTTATTAACTAAATTATAAATATTAATCTGTAACTTAGATTTTAGAAGATTTGAGTTTTTACTGAGTTGTATTCTTAAATAATTGAATTTATTTCTTGCATACAAGAAGAAAGATGAGTATTTATAAATGAACCAAACTAATTATATCTGTATATTTTAATTTTTCATAATTACCACACACTCTAATATTCATTTTTGCACTATAAATTATTTATTTTTATCTAGATATTTTGTTAATAATATCTAGATTATTCTATTGTGAATACTATCTGCATATTATGAGTGATATTTACGTTATCCTAGCAGGCTAGGGAGTTAATAGTAAATAATGTCGGTAAAATAACAGCACTATGCCAATGAAGACCGCAAATAATAAATGGGTCGGGTTTTAACCAAAAGACTCTACCTGCGGGCCCCTTTAATCATTGACAGCTGGCCCCTGCAAGCCCAAATTGAGGGGCAAATCTAACGGTCCTAATTGAAAGTTACTTCCCCACCTCATCGCACGGCCAAAAACGAGTCCATCATCAAATCAAATAAAAAATCTTCCCTAATTATCAAACATTAAAAATAAAAAAAGGCTCTCTTTTGAGCAGTAGCAAAAAAGGAGGAAACCTGAAAAAGAGATCAATTTTTGGCTCTCTATCTGTCTTCTTCAATCTTTGCATTCATCTGCCAATATTTGAAGAAACTTTAGTCTTTACCATGAAAGGAGCGAAACGTTTCGCTGCATCCGACTCGGCTCCTGATATGACTGTAAGTATTTTGTTTCCTTTTCTTTTGGATTCTCAAGGGAAAAACCCTAGTCTACGTTCTACTGTTTCATTTCTTCAAAATTGCTGCCTTTTGTTTTTATAATCTGTGTTTCAGTTTCTGCTATTTGTTTTTCAAGTTGGATTGTTGAGTTTGGTTCCTTTGTTGTTTTCAAATTTAATAATGAGGTTTTGATATGCTACAATTTGTTAGTGGTTTATGTGTATGAATCTATTTGCTACTCCAGTGTTATTTTGATTTCTGTTTTGGTCGATGGTGCAGTTTCAAAATAAAAGACTTGTCTCAGGCTCATCTTTTAATGATGCTCATAGACCCGAGACGGCTCATCAGCAGATGAGTTCAGTGCCATCGTTGGATATGCACAGAGCTGAGTCTTCTCGGCAGCATGTGAGAGCTCTCAACACTCAATTTGCCAGGTCCATTTTTTCTTCAACATCATCACAGCTTTGAAATCATCATTTTATTTCTGAGATTTTGTTAAACACCCGGCAGAGTCGATCTCTGTGTTTTTGTATTACCATTTTAGCTAGTGAATGTTCTTGTATTTTCTAATTTGACATTTCTTTATTCTTTTTGAACTGTCTAGAACAGTAACGTGCATTTCTCTCACTAAGGACGTACATGTTCATTTTGGTTCTTTCTTTGCTGCTTTTTCTTTCATCTAAATGGCTGTACTATTATTATTCTTTTCGTGACAGTTGGGTGCAAACTCAACTTAAAGATCATCCAGATGAACTTTGGGAAGATGGAGTTGGAGACTACCTTTCTCATGCGTCAAACATTATGGTAGACCTTACCGACATTTAGGCTAAGATGCAAGGTAGATTTGTATTTGATATCTCAACCATATCATCTACTGATATGCTACCTTCCTGTTGCAGGAGAAGTTTAGTGATGTTGTAAACTGGCTCAAAGCAAATGCTATAAAAGAAAGACCTGCTGCTGAATCTCTTGCCTCTGAAAAGAAATTGATCCATGAAGCAAAGAGTATTGGAAACAAGTCATTTCAAGAGAAAACTGGTAGTACTCCGGCATATACAAATACAAGTACTACAACTTCATTTACTTCAAGTATGTTCTCCAAAAATCCAAGTTCTGGAGGGGGAATGTCTAGTAGTCAAAGCTCCAATGTAAGTTTGAAAAGTCAAAGCTCTGGTTTGTTCTCGAACACTCAAGAATCGGGATTGTTCTCTAACAGTCAAAGTTCGGGCTTATTGTCAAATGGCCAAAACTCTGGAGTGTTCCCTATTAATCAAAGCTCTGGAGTGGTTAATAGCAGCCATAGCTCTGGCTTATTCTCCGGTAGTCAAAGTTCTGGATTGCTCTCAAATAGTCAAAGCACTGGGTTATTGCCAAACAAACAGAATTCCAGCTTGTTTTCCACTAATCAAAGTTCTGGAGTGGTTACTAACAGCCACAGCTCTGGGTTATTCTCCGGCAGTCAAAGTTCTGGATTATTCTCCACTAGTCAAACCACTTCATTTTGGTCGGACAAACAGAACTCAGGCTTGTTTTCCACTTATCAAAGCTCTGGAGCATTCCCCAGCAGCCAAAGTTTTGGACTGTTTTCCAACAACCAAACTCCAATCTCAGTTGGTATGTCCTATACTGCATTACTTTGATACTTTCACCTGAACTTTTTGTGTGATTCTCAAAAGTTACTCTTGAGCAATTAAACCACAGTATATGAGTTGAATTTCCTGAATGAGAAGCAAACTTTTGAGGCATGCAAGCTGGCCCCCTTGATGCTTTCACAAGCTCTTGAGACTTGTATTTGGCCTTTTCAGTTGTGAATCATTACTTTCTTTTGGTTGTTGGGGGTGTTCGGTTGGATGAATGTAATGAAGGTGCATGACCTAATTTTTGGACCAAGGATTTTTCAAGATTTTGAATTGTCATTGAAGATTATGTGACTAGTAGTTGCATCTTCTTTTTACTTTCCGTCAATAGGTCAGGGAATTACAAATGCCCTTCTTATCTATAGCAAAGCATTGCAGCTCTTGTCTGGATTTGTTAAGCTGCTTTACTGATGTGGTAGCGGACTTCTGTTCTCATTTCAGGGTTAGGAGACCAGCGTGTGATTCCAGAAAATAATAAAATTTCAGATGATGCAGATGATGGTGAGAGAATCAGTTTATTGATGCTTTTCCACCGTGTTATTTGAGGACTTTTAGTGCATTATGTTGCATGAAATTTAGGCTCGAGCAAAATTTTGTAGCCACTGTTTTTTCTTTTTAGCTTTTCTCATTGTTATGATCTGGTAGAGACTAGGTACCTTAGAAGATAAAAGCAGAATAAAGATCTATTAAGCTCTCTATAAGCAAGAATCTCACTTAAAGAAGGAATAATAGCCAACGGGAGAATCTCCACAAATGAAATGTTCAAATGAGTTGTATTATTATTCATATCCCTGCATCCTGTACATAATATTTATAGACAAATGAAATAAGTAATTACCTAAAATGACTAGCTAACAGAACAGAGAAATAGAAGCATATCTGAAAATAAGATTCTCAACTAACTAGTAAACATAACTGACTCCTTCATCCTAGGACACGTAGAGCAGACATAAAACAATTAAAACTGATCTACTGATTCACTCTTGCTTAGCACATGACTTTCTCCTGGAATATTGTTATGGATGCATTCGTAGGAGTTTATTAAGGATTTTAAATCCTTGCTTATTTAGGAATTCTAGTTAGCAGTAGGAGTTTATTAAGGATTCTAAATCCTTGCTTAGTTAGGAATTCTAGTGGCAGTAGGAGTTTATTTAGGAAGGGAGTCTATTAAGTATTCTGAATCATTGTTTAGTTAGGAATTCTAGTTCTATTATTCTTCTTGATTGTAAGGAGATTTCCCTATAAATAGGGAGTTATTCAGCAATAAAAGAACAAGCAGAATTTATTAGAAACCACGAGATCTGAAACTCTCTCTTAACGAGTTTCAAGGTTACAGCTCCCTTCAACGAGCTGTGTTGGATTACCAATTATAGGTACATCCAGGAGGAAGAACAAGGGTAAAAACCCTTTGTTGGGAGAAGAATCTCCGGTTAATCGTTCGGTGACTCGATCCTAGACTCGGGACCGTAACAAATATGTAATCAGGGGTTTATTAATGCATATAGGAAGGTGATAGAATATGGGTGATAACATGATTGCACTTTTTCATTGTTGGATTAGGAGCTCATTTCACTTCTATTCGTGTAAGATAACAATTGGATATAACCTTCCAACCCAAAAAAAAAAAAGAAGATAAACATTGGATATAATTTGATAGAAACCTGATAGCTGCATTGCAGTTGCCTAGTTGTTTATTATTCTTTGAAGTGGGCATTGTACATGTTATGGAATCATATTATTCAATTTGGTATTCAGATGAAAGCATGATTTCTTTTGAGACTACAAGGAATATACTTCCACAGCAAGATATACATACTTCTGTCAATTAATATGCGTCATCCTAAAACATTTCGGAAAATAATATATCTGTTAATGTACGATTAATTTTATCTGGTATACAGTGAACATGGAATTCTGCAATGTAAATTTATTTTATTCAGATGGCCTTGTAGGTTCTACGACAAAATTTCCATACTTCTATTGATGAAAATGTTGGAATACCTTCTTTTATTGGACCTGTTTGGAGTTTTTGGTGTCAAGGAAGATCGACTATTGATTTTGATTTTTTCTATTTCACAAATCTATGTGGTACTTTTCTTCTTTGCTTAGGAATGGAAAATAGAGGATGGCATTTTTATTTCATTCCTTACAATTTGATCAGTTTTGTAGTTTTGCTTTCTATTATGTCTTTGTTGTGATTTTTTTGGTAACAGAAGTTCTCTATTCTAGTAGATTTCATTCTTTGATGATTTGACTTTTTCTTCTCTCTCAGAAAACGAGTTACAGCAACCTAACAGCCCATCTGTAAAGAAATCTGAAGAAATGGGCATTATTGTGGTCCATGAGGTCAAGTGCAAGCTTTATGTCAGGGTAATAATTTATATCATCATGCTTGATGAGTTCACATGATAGCTAACTCGTTGGAAAATTTTGCTTTTATTAATGCTAAAAGCAATCCATTTTTGCTATAACTTAGAACATCTTGATTTACTTATATGATCTTCTAAGGAGATAATCTGAATTTCTTGGTTGTTTTTTAATTAATGATTCACCAAGTCGAATTTGACCATCTGAAATTATGCTTCCTTATAGTATTGTGTGTCTTCAGCTCTATGATTGGCTAAAGTTCTTTTCTATGTTTTCCTCGTGATCTGTCCAGTCAAGTTCAACTGAAGTTATACTTCCTTAATAGTATCATGTTTCTTCAGCTCTATGATTGGCTAAAGTTCTTTTTTATGTTTTCCTTGAGATGTGTCCAGTCAGGTGATCCAGCCGATAAAGACGCATGGAAAGATAAGGGCACAGGTCACCTTTCCATCAAGTGTAAAGAGGGTGTCAGCAAGGGTACTAAAGAATCAAAACCAACAATTGTTGTTCGTAACGATGTAAGTTCAATTAAGGAGTTGATTTCATTCAGAAACATCTATATTGTTTGTTTAGTGATGTGATCATTGACTGGCTGCTTCTAATAATAAGGGATAAATTGCATGATAAACAGCACATATATGCAAATACTTAGAGCGCTGTCAACTTATTTTGTGGCTGCATGGCAGGTGGGGAAAGTATCGCTAAATGCTTTGCTGTATCCAGGAATCAAGACAAGTTTACAAAAGAATTCGGTTGTTGCAATATTTCACACTTCGGTAATGATATTTATTATGAGCACATCCTAAGTTTTTCTACTGATTTTGGTTGACGCAAATAATGATACTGATTATAATTATGGATGTAACATGTTTTATCACTGCAATCAGGCTTCAGGAATGGAAACTGCAAGATTCTGAAATTTTAATCTACTTTCTACTATAGGAGTGAACATTTTCAGCCTGTGGCTTTCTTTCAACATTTCTTCGTAGATGATATGGATCTGCATGTAGAATGGAAATTAAATGTCTTTTACCTTTTCGATTCCTTCATATATTGGATAAGAGCATTTTTACCATGTGAAACACTGAAATTCAATTACATTAGCATTGTGAGGCCTAGGTATTTTACTCTTTGTTTGGATTAGATTTAGGACTCTATTTACAAATGTCCTTTTTCTAGGTGAGGAGCTGAAATAAGTAAATCTACTTATTGTTTTGTGATATTGGTGCCAAAACAAATGCCTCGTAGTTTAACTGTATAAATTGTTGTGCAAGACTTTCATAAAAGGTTAAATGATATCAAAATCTGATGAAAGTATTATGAATCTTCATATTAGATTCTTTAGTTCTATAGAATGCCACTTAGAGAAGCTGGATGACTTCTGCAGGGTGATGATAGTGGTAATGGCGACAGCGTTGTGCCACGGACATTCTTAATTAGAACTAAAACAAAGGAGGATCGAGATAAGCTAGCAACAGCAATCCAGGAATATGCACCTGTATCAAGAGAGTAATTGTTCCTGAGGACTAAAATTTTGCAGTTATTGGGTTTGTTAGTAGCTAAGCCAGCTTTTCTCTGGAATCCTAAAAATTGCAGGGGTCAAATATCCTGATTGGTAGTTAGGACCCCATGAATGAATTGTATTTTTATCTAGTGTATATCATAAGAGAGAAGACATTTTTCTTTTATAAAGGTTAAGTTAGAACCCTTTTGTTCATTGTTAAGATGGTCTAGTGAATTTTGATTTTCCCCACTTGATAATAAAGGAGCACAAGTTGTACGATTATTTTGAACTGCCATCCATGGATTGACAACCCTGTATCCGTAGGAGTAGAAAATTTTGGATTTTGGTTCTCGAATTGGATTCGTGAGCAATATAAAGTTACCTGGCACTTTATCCTCTACTCTTTCTTTAAGTGGAATGGATATGAGTTGTGTCATGCACAGAGAACATTCAAGGAATTGGACTTCCGAATCATGTAAGCAAGAGATTTGATGCAAACTCAGTAATGGAATTTTAAAGATGAAAGAACAGATCCTCCAAGCTCCGTCAACATGTATTGTCTTTGTTAAAGCTTATTGGCAAGGGTCATATATTACGTTAACGTTCGTAATTTGATCTATGTTGTTTATACTCTATGAGCAAGCAATTGAATTCGGCTTTCACAGCGAATAAAAATACCATTTGATGTCCAATGACACCTGCCTGCCTTAACCTTATAAAATGTTTCTTACACATGTTGGGCCCAAGCAGTCGAGTTCAGACAATCAAAATGTTCTTCAGTTCCTGTCCATTCTTTTACCTACCAGACAAGTGAAGTGACAACTTCAGTGCGGGTGTATAATGCGTGACGGGTTGCCGACTCAGCGACAGCAATTATGTTGATATGATCAACATTACGTAACCAAATTTACTGGTTCCAGTTCTAAAGACCTCTCGGGATCTCGTGCAAACAAATCAAAGTTTGCTTTGAATTAATAGCTGTTCATGCCTCTTTTCACTTTGAGTCCATTGTTTAGTTTTGATTAAAAGTGTAAGACGTTACCTAATATGTTATAAATTAATCACTTTAATATTTATAAAATTTTATTAAAATATTAATTTTTAATATTAAAAAATTAATTAATCCCAAACACAAAAGCAAAAACAAAACAAAACAAAAATCCCATTCGAAATTCTTCTCCATCACCTTATTCTCTAATCATCAAATCCAGCGCATTTAGGCTAATTCTCGTCACCAATCCCAGTCAACGCACGCCACGCTGTCTCCGCATCCTCCGCCTACCCCCACTCCATTCATAATAGCCCGTTCCAGTTATGCTTGTAGTTGCAGGTTGCCTCCTGTGCTCTCCATGCCTGGGCTTCCGTTGTTAGTTGCACTTCTCTCCCCTCTAACTCTGCGCTTTGGAGAGTGGCCTTTTGTCTCAGGCAGAATCGGTGTACGTTGACTCGGAGTTGGGTGACGGGAATATTGTGACAGCTGAGCCGCAGAAGCTGTGTGACGGATGAGAGAGAGAGAGAGATTTTCTTTTTTCCTGGAATGATTGATTTTAACCGATTAAAAACCATTAATATAATATTTTAATAATTATAATAATAAAGACAATTATAAAATTGAGAAAAGTATATAATATGTCAATGCTAAATTAACAAAAATAAGTTCTAAAACATAAATAATATTATTTCACAAATATTTAAACATAAAAAATTATAAAGTTGGATATTGTTGAATTTTATGTATTAACGTGACTTAAATCAGTAAGATAACTGTGCATCTTTTTATTCAACTCCAATTTAATTCACAATTTAACTCACAAATCACAAATCGCAAATCTAATTCACAATTTAATTCCAATTTTCAACTTACAAAATAATATTTAAAATTAGGAGAAATTTTCTTATTTTACGGTGACACCAATAGGGGTGAATTTGTAATATCAATTCTAATTGTTACGAAATGGGAATTAAAATTTCTATGCATCATGGGAATTAAAATTTTTAGCAATCAAGTGAAAAAGAAAAATAGGTTCTCAGAGTTACCAGTTTTCCTACCTAGAAGTTATTTTGAATGAACTATAATCAGTTTTGAATTATTTGGAATTTGTAAGCCGTCAATATTTCAGTTATGTGTATGAAACAAACAGCAAACTCAAAATTGACAGCATCCATTTCAATGTTAAAATTAAAAAATCTTTTGATGCAGTATTCAACACCAAGTTTTTAAGCCGTCAATAATTCAATTATGTGTATAAGACAAACAGCAAACTCAAAATTGACAGCATCCATTGTCATGTAGTATTCAACACTTGGTGTGGTGTGACAGTGATACGTGCTATTTGACTATATAGTAATCCTTTTATACATTATATAGTTTATCAATGATTACAGAGTTAAGCTAGTCATCCCACTTTAGTTTATTTTAATAATCTTTATTATTAAAATTTGATTAATTTATATATTGTGGGATGCCTAAGATACTTAGTCATCATTCCTTATCGCACCAGATTTCAACATCAAACATAATTTTATAATAATTTAATAATGTCATTTTTAAATTGTTGATGTTGGTACTTGTCTAATAATAATGATCAGACATTTCAATTATACGCCTGTTAAGACTTGAGAGAAATGATTATTGAACGAGAAAGTTCAAGGAACTCTGTCTGGAATCATATGAACTACAGTAACAAAAGATTCGTTTAGAAATTGAGCCACTAGTTGGAGTTCAAGTTTAGCCCCACATCGAGCCAAGTAGCCTTCCACTTTCTCCATTCTGGGCCACACGCATAACTCACCAAAACCACATGTCCTCCGACTGAAAGACGTTTGTGCAATATTATATTGCAAGCTCTTCCTTTTGTTTCTTTCCTGTTGAAGGGATTCTTGGACCAATTATACCTCACCTTTCTGGCACAGCCTATAGTTGGTATTTATTGCAACTTAGTCAACCGAAGTTTATAATGACATACTGTCAAAAAAAAAAAATTATAATGACATATGTGTAATGTATGGAATGACTTTTGTAATTATAATTACATAAATATACAATTTTCATAAATAGTTTAGAGTTATTTGATTCCACTTATATGGTTTTTAGTTTTCTTTTTTTATCTTAATTAAAAATAAAATTTTATTTATTTCTTAATTAGAGTTAGCTTGATTCACTTTGACTGGACTTAACATCATGACTTAGGTATAGGTTAAACATACTTTATAAGATTTTCGAAAGAAAAGTTGAATCAATTATTTTCATTGAAATGATGTTATTTAATGTAAATATCTAAAATAACATTATTTTAGATGGTACAAATGAATCTGAGATCAAATTTGAACTTTACAATTCAAATTCAATCGAATTTGTGACTAAATTCTGGCAAGATTGCCTTTATTTCTTTACACAGCATAGTGTTGTAAAATATTCTCATTCAGCTCTAAGAAAGAACCCTTCATTTATTTATACAAGATAGTGTTGAAACAGAGTTGGGAAAGGATGAAGAT
>JANZLC010000201.1:28075553-28095227 GCA_026413385.1 Erythroxylum gracilipes
AATCTGGATTGAATTACGTGACTTAACCGTTATAATATTGAAAATCAATATTACAATTAATAACTGTCCATTTACAAAGAGAAGGACAGCAATGCCCTTAACCTAGAGGGCAAAATTGTCCAACAAGAATGCCTGAAGATATTGAGTGAGCGTGATTGATATTTACTTACTTCAATGACAGATGTTATGTTGCCAGTCACCATTCCAACATATTGGGAGTTGGTGTATGTATCTAAAACAGAGGAATCGGTCCAGACAGGGCCCAAGTAGTCATTGATTCCAATGCAAAAGAAGTAAATCGCGTCGGATATTATAGTCTCCGCTGCATCAACGCCTAACTCGTTTGTTAACCATGTTTGCACCTTCTTAAAGTGGCTTAACTGTGTACCGAGATCAATGACCATCTGATAAGGACAGACAAGTTTACATCATTTATTTTCCTGCTATGATTCAATAAAAACACCGCTTAACAACTTAAAAATCATTCTTCCCGAGTTCTACGATAGCAATTCCTTCCCAAGCAATTAAGTTAATTAGACTACTATAATGTCAAGCAACAAGTAATTAAAGTTCACGCATCGTTATGAGTGGACAGGCTTCTTGACATAACATCATTCAAGATACTAACAAAAAAAAAAACGGTCAAAGAAGCTGCAAAACTGCTCAAGCTCTAGTCCTGGTGAAGAGGCTAGATCTGTGGTGCCTCTACTATACACTACTGTAACACTATACTCACATCGTCTCGAAATGTTTCAACCAAAGCTCCTCCGCCACCGGAGGCAAAATTTGCTCCATAGTGGTATTCTGCCCCAGGTTGAAGAAAAGGCGGAATAAGTGGAAGATTTGCGTATTGAGCTACAACCAAATTAACATTTAGTTAGCACTTAGTCCAGGAAGAATATACATATCTTGGATATAGCTAATCCAAATCAATATATGAAAGGTCGCCCATATCACCAACAAAGTCCGACATGACACGTCCATCGGAGTAGCGTCCGGTTGGCGAGTCGAAGTGCGTTTGGCCATAAGGCCAGAAGTTGGCTTGTTGCTCGACGGTGGTGTTGATGAAGTTGTTGTTGCCAAATGCCAACATCAACATAGGAGTCTCCGAAGATGAAGAGGGCGACATGTTTTTCAGGCTTTACTTCCACTGTTGCTTTGCAATTGCAGCTCCAAGAAAAAAGGGCTATCTGAAAAGAAAAAACAACCAAGATAAAGCTTCTTAGCCTCGCCATCGCTAACTCGCTGAGTTATGCTGAACAAAAAAGAATCTCCATCTACTTATCAGAAAAGTTGTTGGAATTTGGTAATATAATTACTGAAACTTTTAGTAATATAAATAAATTTTGGAAAAGTTGATCTGTCCCTCTCTCTTTTACAACGTAAGATAGGCAGACTCTGGCAGATGGCTCCGCTCAGTTTCTTTCACTCCTCTTCAGCCTACATATTTTAGGGAAATACTCGTAGTAGGGACGCATGCAAACGTTAACTAGAAAACATAGAAATGCCATCTGTGTGTGATTCAATGAAAAATAATAAATTCAAAACAACTAATTACCTTCTTCGATAAGGACACTTAACAGTCTTTCTGCTGACTTCTCGTTGGCAAGCTAACCGCCTACAACCTCACGACACACTGACTGTTCTAATGCGTCCTAGCTCATAATAAGAAAATTTCCCTGACTTCCTGGTTTCTTGTATTATTAAGATAAAGTAATTAATGTTCTTTTGTCTTATTATTCTGCCAATAAATATTTATATCAATTATTATAAATAATAATAAGTACGGGAGCATTGTGTAGATGTGAAGAAACAAAGGGGAAGTTTTACTTGCTATGTAAGTACTTTTGTAAACATATGCATGCTCAAGCCAAGATACAACGGAACATGCCTCGAAGACAATGCTTTCTTAAAGAGCCTGTCCCTTTCTTGTTTTATCCTTCCCTATCTAATAATAAATCAAGAAGCGCAGACCAATTTTAATTTGTTCAGACTCATTATGCTGTTGAAAGGGACAATTCAAAAACAAGGATTGATTGAATAAGGATCTTTACTTGCCTCACGTTTGATAATTCTTTATTAGAAGAAATGCACTTTGACATTCATATGTTTTAGCACTCAAGCCCATCACTGTGGTGATGATATTCATCTTTTCTTCTGGGTTGGGTGTGGGTTGGTGTGTGTGTGTGTGGAAGAAATGATTCATGTAAACTAAAACATGACACACGTGGTTTGGAGACATGAAATAATGTTGCAATAATATCCAATGTCCATTTTCATTATGAATATATAGTTTTGTTCAGGGTCTAATAATATATTTGATACCACTGGATATACAATTTCTCAGCTGAAGGATCTGATTAACGGACCAAAAGGACTTATACTTGATACTCCACAGGCTTTGGTCCCTGATGATGCAGGTATAAATCTATTTTACCTAAATGGATTCATGATTTATTAAGAATTTCTAAATCTTCTTTGTTAAGAGAACTTTATTAGTAGCATGTATGGAATTAATACATAATCCTCCCTCATGTTTGGGAGAGCAAACTTCAGACCACTTGACTTTTGCACTAGCATAAAAGTCAGAGAAGCCAAACCATATATAATTCTTCAAATTTTGCTCAATGTTCTTGGTCAAATTGCGAGATAAGGACAGGTAGGAGCAGTAATACGTGCTCAGACTGGATAAGATGGAAGAGTAATTGAAGTCTACCTATATAGGAGAGTATTCCATTTGTCCAATGGCCAATCCTCTTGTAAATGACATCAAAGAGAGGAACCTGTTTATGATATGCAAGCCACTTATCATAAATTAGAATTCCCAAATATTTAAATGGAAGTTCCTAATGTTGGAGATGGTTCCCTCTCACATGAAAGGACTCCATCATTCCAATTTGGTGGGCATGGTAGGCGTCATTGGAGATGGTTCCCTCTCACATGGAGGGACTCCATCATTCCAATTTGGGAGGCATGGTAGGTGCCGAAAACGACGCCTATCGCAGTTGACTTCGACCAACATTGAAGAGAAGTAAACGCCAACTATCTCATGTCTCTTGCCTATAAATAGGCAGGAGATGAAAAACTGAAAATACAATAGAAAAACAGAGAAAAAATTAGAGCATTGTTTTTGCTCTGAAGTTAGGAAAAAATTTTCCTAAAGAGTTGGTGAGTGACAAAATAATGAGGTTAGTATTTTAGGTCGGGAGACACCTTGTGAGCCACTATTTTAGTTTTTTATCTGTATACCTACTATTTGTAATAGTAGAAGAAATATTCTAACGTAGCCCAAAGTTAAGGGTGAACCACGTTAAATATTCTGTATCTATTTTGTTTATTTTATTTTTCCTTTTCACAAAATACACCCGTTGCGCCTAACAAGTAGTATCAGAGCTGTGTTTTCATTGAAGGTATTTTTCAAAAAGAAGCACATCACGGGGTCACAAGAGAAGTACATTGATAAAGTACTTCAAAGATTCAAACTGGACAAGGCTAAAGCGGTTAGTTGTCCTCTTGCTAATCACTATAAATTGAGTTCTAGATAGTGCCCTTCTACAGATGAAGAGAAGGAAGAAATGTCCAGAGTTCCATATGCTTCAGCAGTTGGAAGTTTGATGTATGCCATGGTTTGTACACGGCCAGATATTGCTCACGCAGTTGGAGTTGTGAGTCGTTTCCTTTCTAATCCTGGAAAGGAACATTGGGTTGCAGTCAAGTGGATTCTCAGGTATCTTCGAGGGTCATCCAAAATATGCTTATGTTTTGGAAGAGCAGAACCTGTGTTAGCTAGTTACACAGATGCAGATATGGCTGGAGATGTTGACTCGAGAAAGTCTACATCAGGTTACTTGATTACTTTTGCAGGGGGAGCTGTGGCATGGCAGTCAAAGTTACAGAAGTGTGTTGCACTTTCTACAACTGAAGCAGAGTTTATTGCAACAACGGAAGCCTGTAAGGAGTTGCTATGGATGAAGAAGTTCTTTAATGAACTTGGTATCAAGCAAGAACAGTATGAGCTGTTCTGTGACAGTCAGAGCGCTATTCACCTTGGTAAGAATGCCTCATTTCACTCACGATCAAAACACATTGATGTGAGATATCACTGGATTAGAGATGTGATGGAGACGAAACAATTACAGTTAGAAAAGATCCATACTGATGAAAATGGATCAGACATGTTAACTAAGATTCTACCAAAAGGGAAGTTCGAGTACTGTCGATCAGTAGCAGGCATGATAGAGCCCTCCATGTAATCAGGAGGGGGAGGTTTGTTATAGATGGGTCCCTCTCATATAGAGGGACTTCATGATTCCAAAATTGTGGCACCGAAATCGGTGCCGCATTTTGCAGTTGTTGAAAATAAGCAAAAAGATAGCTGCAAGGCAGCTGTCTCATGCAGTGGAGTACCTATATAAGGCACTCCCTGCTTCAGAAAAGATTACAACAAAACATAGAGAGGAAAACTAGAGCATTGTTTTGCTTTGAAGTTAAGAAATATATTCCTAAAGGGTTGGTGAGTGATAAAATAGTGAGGTTAGTATTTTTAGGTTGGGAAACACCTTGTGAACCACTATTTTAGTTTTTATCTCTATATACCTACTATTTGTAATAGTGGAAGCATTATTCTAAGTTTTGTCCGTGGACGTAGCTCAAAGATAAGGGTGAACCACGTTAAAAATTTTGTGTTCATTTTGTTCATTTTATTTTTTCTTTTCACAAAATACACCCGCTGCACCCAACAATGTCTAAAAAGGTTAAGCTTCAAGCTTGGCAATAGAGAACCCTTAGACTCAATTTGAACCTTGTCCGAATCCTGAACTTTGGCATGAAGTGAAATTTGACCCAACAAACTTCCAATCTATTATCAAACTTTAATTTTAAAACTATAAATCATATTTAAATTCAATTGAGAAAATGTTAGATTTTAAATATTAAAATATATACAATTCGACTCTCTTAATTTAGTTCTCCAATTAAGTATTATACAATATTATAACATTACCAAATTGAAGTCAATGACACAATTTGTTGCAAGTAATCTTAGTGTATAATGGGACATAACTTCTCTAATTGTAGAAAAAAAAAAGTACATGAAAATAACTTCATTATCCAACCCATCCCCCACTGTACTTTTACCTAGTTTAAGAGTGATAAACACATATATAGAGTCGAACTTTGTCCCATCAAGCACTGATAACTTCATCGTTGAACTCTGGGATCTCCTAGCCAACCCCCTTTTTCGGAGCTTCTTCTCGATTATCTTCCGGGTAGAAGTTAAGAAAACATCATTAGAAAATTGTACTTTTACCTTTATTCCAAGGAAAAATCACATCAGAAAGAATACAAACCACAAAACTCCTATATGATTTAAGTGTTTAATTAATTTAACAAATTCTTTATTTTTTAAAATAAAGAATTTGTTAATAAGGAAGTATTGTATCTTCTACCCTTATAAATAGATTGTAAATAGGTATAGTAGTAAACTATAATATTGGCATTTTATTATTCTAACATTTCCAAATTTACATATCATTCAACCAAAAATTAAAATTTTCAATGTAAATCTAATCAATATAATAAAATATAAAATACAAGATTTAAATTTATCTTTGTAAAATAAAAAAATACGTACAATTAATGGCCCTCTTTTTCTCCTCTCAAAATAAGAAACTTTGTACAATAAACAATTCTATCGACACATAGAACGAGTATTATAAAATAAAAAATATAAAAGAGTTATTAATAGTTTTTAAAAATTAGAGAATGCCACATCTGAATTTATCCCAAAATGAATTACCATTAGACAGGGAATTACAAGTTTATCGAGAATTTGCTAAGAAAATGTGGAAGTTGCGTAATCTGTTTTACTAATGATTGGTGGCCATGTTAAGAATTCAATTGCCATAAATTTATTTGTGGTGAAAGAAATTATGGCATACTCCCATCGCATCGCACTTAAAAATTTACCAAAATCGAGTCTCCTTTCCTCATAAAGCTTGTGGTCCCCATTTCTCAGTCCTCAGTCCTCCCTATATAAACAGAAGCCACTTTCGTTTTGGAATTGTGGTATGATTTCAACTTCGCATTTCTTGCACCATCTCCTGCTCTGCTCTGCTCCGCTCCGCTCCTCCTACATACCATACACTCTTATCCTTAGTCGTCCTCGCTGATTCATTTGATTCTTTCTTCTTTACATTTAAATGATAAAAATAAAGGTCCGATTTCTTAGCTAGGCCAATCAGCTGTTCTCGACTCCATCCGTTTCAAGGTAATATTATTACTTCTTTATTTTAAAGAACAAATCACTTTCCTTCCCTTCTGTTTCGAGTTTCGACCCCATTTTTCCCTTTTCTATTGTCTGTTAAAGGTTTTAGTTGGTTGGTTGATGGTCATCTAAATCGCGTTTCCGAACTCTGTCAGGTAATTTTCCTTTTCGCCTTTCTCTTCATTCTTTTTCTTTATTCAGAAACAAATCCAATGGAACAAAGCGGAGTGTTCTGGAAGAGAAACACAACATGCTCTGTTTTTCCCCAGCTTTCTCGGCAGCCAAGCGAGCCGAGTGTTCGCTTAGTTAAGAAGACCTTAGTGAACCGTGTTTGGCTATGGTTGCTAACGGAATGAATTAGGCAGTTATTGGACGCATGCATCTTGTTTTTCCTCTTGATAAAAAGATATAAGTCTACAACTACAGTAACGCGATGGATCTATGTGACCTATTCATTATTGGGCTGTGTACGATAAATAAAATCTCGGCAACGAGTTATTTATGCGAGACAAAAGTCGCAAGGCAAAAGCCTATTGTGGTCTGTTAATCGCAGTAGAGTTATGTGGATTTTTTAATTGTTATTGTTATGTGATTGAATGCCCTGTATCTGGTTGCGTGTGCTTATCTGCAGCCCTTTTGATTGATTATTCGTTTGCTTGAACTTGATCATATCACAATTCTCTGAATTCTGGATTGTTTAAGTGAGTAATTCTTTTTTTTTTAATTTATTTATAAATCCAGTTGTCATGTATGCCTCCTGAAGTATTGCTTTGAGGCCTGCATGTGGAGTGCACCTTTCTTGTGCGGCGCTTGTTAGTCCTTGAGAATAAAAATAATAAAGGTTTTTGCATAATAGAAGACTTGAAAATGAAAAGAAAAGAATGAAAACGAGTATAATTGGCCGAGTTAGCTAGGTTTTTTGGTAATTATATTGTTCAGCCTCTCGTTTTCTCATGATACTTTTAATTTTTTGCAGTGAGAGATGGTTGCCTTTGGGAAAAAGTTGAAGGAAAGGCAGATTCAAGAATGGCGGGGGTATGTTTTATACATGTAAACAGATGGGAATATGCTTTGTCACTTTAAGCATGTTTTGAGAAAAATTACGTCAAACCTTTTGTTTATGAAAATTAAAAAATTGAACTTTTTTTCCATTCATTATTTCTGAGGAAGCTGCTCACTTGAAGCTTGTTTTGAGAAAATTAATGTCAAACCTTTTGTTTATGAAAATAAAAATTTTGAACTTTTTTGCATTCATTGTTTCTGAAGCAGCATCCTAGTTCCAACGGTTGACTTGTTTTTGTCATTGTTTTGTTAGCTAGAAGAACTGCATATACTTGGTCAGTGTATAATCTGTCTGAAGTCAATAATCTCTCTGCTGTGATAAAAGATTCTGTAGCTCTTCTGTGACTGGTGTAATGCTAATGATCACCTGCCTTGGCCTTTTGGAAACCAAATCATCTAGGCTTCTTTTAGTTATTATTACTGTTTTTGAAATAATATTTTAGCAGAAAAACAGTGATCCGAAGGCATCAGTTAGATGGAGAGGACAATTGTCTTTCATAATTTCGGATATTTATATCTGCTCTAGTGGAGATTCTAAAATGTTTCTTTATACTCTCTTTTTAAGCTATGCAGCCTACTGAATAATCTAGTTTCCTTCAGGTACTATATAAACTACAAATTAATGAAGAAAAAAGTTAGACAATATGCTCAGCAAATTGAAGTTGGAATAGAAGATCGCAGGCATGTTCTAAAGGATTTCTCGAGAATGCTGGATAATCAGGTGCAGATAATATGTAGACAACATACTTATAAAGAGGATTATGTATATGTTTATGCATGTTATCTTTTATGAACTTAATGTGGATTTTTAATATGAAAGGATTACATATTGCGTCATGCATGTAGACAAATATGTAGACCAGATATCTTAGATGAAAAGCGTATGGTTTTTGATAACTTTCTCCGTGCTGACTGATCATTCAATTTTTAGGAGTTATGTTTTCCAGTATGTAGATTTTTAGATGTAAGTTCTCACTGGGTTGGTTTCTAAATCACAATAGGCCACATAATTGCATTTTTTTTTTAATCCCCAAAAGAACACAGAAAGAGAATTCTTTTTATAGGAAAGTGGTCTTTGGAAGGTTCCACAAGGCGTTCGAAGTCTTATTATAGGCTGTCAAATAAGCTAGAGCAAAGACATGTTTCCGAATCAAACTGATACTATGGTCTCTGCAAATTCTAGTGTGTCATTTGACAGTCCATTTGCTTCTTGTATGTTCTTCTGATATGGTTAAGATGGAATTATGGTTGAAGTATAGGAGATCACAGGCAACATAAACTCTTGGTCAAGTTGCATGCACTTTCATGTGTATGGATAGTTTACATATATGCCTCTGTACATGCATGAAAGAACATGGTCCACTAGTCTAATCATTCGCGATCACATCTGTACGTTAGTATAATTTCTTGCTTATGCTATGTTTTCAAAAGGTCAACAGATGTTCTTAGAAAAGAATTACAAAGTTCACTTTATTCCAGATCGAGAAGATTGTCCTTTTTCTGTTGGAACAACAAGGATTACTAGCAAGCAGGATAGCAAATCTTAATGAACAACAGGATGCTCTTCAGCGGCAAGATCCTGATATTGCTCAATTATCCCAGTTAAGAGAAGCTTATAGAGAGGTGGCTCGAGATCTTCTTAAGCTTCTGTATTTTGTTGAGATGAATGCCATTGGTCTGCGAAAGATACTGAAGAAGTTTGATAAACGGTTTGGTTATCGATTCACTAATTATTATGTTAAGACCCGTGCAAATCATCCATATTCGCAGCTACAGCAAGTATTCAAACATGTGGTAATAAGCCGAAGGCCTCTATTGTTTTCTCTTCTAATTGAATGCTGGGGAAATTTTAATGGACCTTTCTCATTCTTATGTTGAAGAAAAAGACATGCTTTCTACATTGAGACTAAAAATGCTGACTGTAGGGTGTAGGAGCTGTTGCTGGAGCTATATCTCGCAATCTTCATGAACTTCAGGAGCATCAAGGAAGCTTCTTATCCATTTATGATCAGCCTGCTCTTCGGTTCCAGGTTTCTTTTCATCTTGTTCTACTCACTTGGCATTGGTTTGTTCACTTCTGGAGATTGAGTTTCAAATATGGATCTTCCTGTTGTTTATCGGCAGGATCCTGTTGTTGATTCAATGAAAGCAGCAGTGGATAGGTTGAGCCACTCAACGAATTTCCTTAACTTCCTGGCACAACATGCACTGATTATGCAAGAAGAGCTACCTTCTCCAACTGAGGAATATGTTGATGATCAGAGATACCATTTGATGTCCCTTCTTTTGAATTTAGTAAACACATTTCTTTATATGGTCAATACATATATCATTGTCCCTACAGCAGATGATTACTCCCTGAGCCTTGGTGCCCCGGCAACTGTTTGTGGTGTTGTGATTGGATCAATGGCAGTTGCTCAGGTGTTTTCTTCAGTGTATTTTAGTGCCTGGTCAAATAGATCTTACTTCAGACCTCTTGTATTCAGCAGTATTGTTCTTTTCCTGGGAAATGCCTTGTATGCACTGGCGTATGATTCTCATTCAATAGTCATTCTTTTAGTTGGTCGCCTTTTCTGTGGGTAAGCAAACTGCTGATTCTATATTTCCCTTTGATGTCTAAAATTTTGGTAACAGGAACAGTTTCCAGAATGTGATATGTTGTTTATTTCAGTGTGGGAGAAAGCTATCTATTGTATTCTTCCTATTTAATCAATAAGTTAAATGTCATCTGGTGTTATAGGAAGCTAATTTATCCTGGACATGGACAGAAATTAGATGAAAAAGGGAACCGATTATTAGGGTATAAGTGAATTTGAAGCTTAGTGTTAATTGAAGGGTAGTACGAGAGAATTCCTATGATGGAAGTCCCTGACAGAATTTCATGTAGATAGTGGGGATTTGTAGTTCTAAAGGCATTTTATATTTCTGCCCGCTATACTGGTTGACCTAATTATCTGTTATGGCATTGCAGATTGGGTTCTGCTAGAGCTGTTAACCGGCGATATATCAGTGATTGTGTACCTCTCAAATTACGGATGAAGGCTTCAGCTGGTTTTGTTAGTGCCAGTGCCCTCGGAATGGCTTGTGGTCCTGCTCTTGCAGGCATGCTGCAAACAAATTTTAAAATCTACAAACTTACATTTAATCAAGACACTTTACCAGGCTGGGTTATGGCTGTAGCTTGGCTTATATATCTAATGTGGTTGTGGATCTCATTTAGAGAGCCTTCTCTTGCAATAGAGAGCAGTGTGGAGCCTCAATCTAGTACAGGTATGCTGACTTATCTCCTTAGTCATTTCTTGATTGGTTCTTCAGATATTCCATTGTGCTCCTCAATTTTGTTATTGTTCACCAAGTCACGTCATACCTTAAGCCTTTACACGGGCTTTATCTGTGTGTAAACATGGTTTATCCCTGATAAATGACAGAACCAGTAGAAAATAATGTCCTAGAAGAAGGTCTCAATCAACCATTACTAACGAATTCAGAAGACAAGCAAGAAGATGAAGATGGCGATGGGGAATGTGATGGCACTGATGAAGCTTCTGAAGAAACTCGGAAACCAGTCACATCACTTAGATCAGCATACAGGCTACTTACACCTTCTGTAAAGGTACATACTAATACTTTAATGGTGATAATCGAAACTTATAGGATCTCGTTAGTTGTAGTTACAGAAAGGCTGTGATGGTTATAGGTGCTGCCATATGATATGTATGGGTGCTGTCTTCTGACATGGCTAGATAGATACAGAGGGAATAGTGTAGAAACAGAAACAGAGAGTAATCAAATAACTGTGCAGGTGTAAATTTTGACATACAAATATCCCACTATTGTATGGATCAATTCCTTCATTTGCTTTGTCTTATAAGTCTAGTTGCCGGTGGATTGCTTCTTTGGTGATTGTAGGATGAACATAGAATATATCAACGCTTAGATAAAATCATTTATAAGTTGTAAGTCTAGAGTTGCTAAACATCAGTAACTTCTATGAACTAGTCCTTCAAAAAATCACTTCTAAGGCTTAGAAATCACTCACAAGTCTAATAGTTATACTTAAAAAGGATCATACTTTCAAAAGCTAAAATTTATAATTTATGAAATAACTCACACTTCTCCTCGATAAACTGAAGTACAATCAAAACATATAGACTTGCTCAATTAGTCGTATTGAGTTAAGGAACCAACTTTGTTTTATTTTAATCCTAACCTAAGAAGAAAACTTTCTAATAAGTACTATTTCAACTCTTGTTAAGGAAATTGACAAATACATAAATTGACTACCAAGGAAAATAACACCTAAAATATAACAGGGAATAACAAAGAGATTAAATAAGATATTAAAACTTAATCTCATCCTCCATCATTTGGATAGTTCCTTGCGCGGATAGTATGGTGATTTTTATACATGTCAAACTTTAATGTGAAATAGTTTCTAGTTGTATAATTTACACCATTAGTACTTAATCATTTAAAGAAAGAACTAGTGAGATTCTTTTTTGTCTGTTATACCTTCTTATTTCTCAACGTATACTCATTGGTTGTTATCATCTGTTCGCATTTAATGTACTTAAAATAATGTACACAACTTTTCATCTAAATTTCTTGGTCATCAGGTTCAGCTATTGATATATTTCATGCTCAAGTATGTCATGGAGATTTTACTCTCGGAGTCTAGTGTTGTTACCACATATTATTTTGGTTGGTCTACTGGTGCGGTAGCAATTTTTCTTGCATCTATAGGATTAACGGTTCTGCCAGTGAACCTTGTTGTTGGTAGCTACATCAGTAACATGTTTGAAGACAGGTACGTATTCTTTCTAGATGCCTACCTTGAGACTCTATCCATAGCATTTTGTATAATATATCAAGCCGATTTGATGCACTAGAAGTTCTTATGATGGTGCACTGATTTCATTGTTCTCATCTGTTGAAGGCAAATTTTGTTGGCATCAGAAATAGTGGTTTGCATAGGCATTCTCTTGAGCTTCCACATAGTATGGAAATACACTGTACCTCAATATGTCATCTCAGGCCTTGTAATGTTTGTTGCTGCTGAGGTACTTGAAGGTGAGAAACACTTAACCTGATATTTTTTTTGCGATGAAAATTATGACCAGAGTTACATAGAAAAAAAAAAAGGGGATAGGGACAGGGGTGGTTGGAGGAGCTTCATTTAGGAGGATAGTAGTAACCAATGAGGGTCAGCTTCCAATGGTACATGAAACAATAAACGATACGTCTTGTACAAGAAATCCCAAAGGATATTAAGATCTGAAAGTATGTTAATAAACACTTGCTAATCTGACTCTTTTCTTTATATATTTCATTTCTCTATAAGCTGTCATATGTGATCAAAGGCGCCTGAAGAAATTAATGAGCTTGTAGAAACACAAATCAGCAAAACTAGATAACACTTGGCAAATAATAACAATTATTCTACTCATCATAGTGATTGCTGCATCATATCTTGGCATAACTTATTGCAAGCCACTAAATAATCTGGTTGCTATAATTTTTAGGTGATACAGTACATAGTATATTGAAATAAACGGTGTAAAAGAGATAAGGTAGCCTTCACAGGGGCATTAGGTTTCTTTCCTCTCGGGGGTTTAAATATAGGCTATAGATCGGTTGCATATTGTTGTTTTGTGAAATTTGATGGATCTCAAGAGCTTCTAATTAACTTCTGTACAGGAGTCAATTTGTCACTGCTCTCTCGAGTGATGTCATCAAGGTTATCGCGTGGAACATACAATGGTGGACTTCTCTCAACAGAAGCTGGGACCATAGCCCGTGTAATTGCAGATGGGACAATTACTTTAGCTGGTTACTTGGGCGAGAGTAAGCTCTTGAATGCTACACTTCTCCCTACACTCTTTATTTGCATAGCCTCCATTGTTGCTACCTGCTTTACCTACAACTCCCTCTATTGATTCACATTTTGTACTACCAAGTCATTTGGTTAGGAGTCCAATCCTTTTAATTTTTCTTGAGTTAATTACTTGAAGACCCCAGTGATGTGACTGTTTCTCAAAAATCTCCCTGTAGTTTGAATTGAACTGTAGAGATTCTTGTGATTAGATAATTAGTCAAATAGGTCTTTTTCAACATTCTTGCAGTAATTAAACTACAATTTCTGGTCAGTTATATTAAAATAGAATTTGCTTCAAGTATAATATGGAATCGACAATGTTATAAAATCATGCTGTAAAATAGTAAGGATTTATTTTCGTAACTGTCCGACTAGGGGGACCTTTTTGGCTAAATTCGAATCACAAGGGATTTTTTGGAAAGTAGTAGAACCATGTGGGGCCTTCAAGTAATTAACACTTCCCCCCTCCTCCTCAAATTCTGTTTTTTTTGTATTAGTGTTTGTATATTGTAATTGAATGGCTTATTAGTTTCAGTCAATATCAATAAAGTTTACAGCCTCACCTAAGTGGGGCTTCATAGTTGTGAATTGATGAAAGTGCCACTTGGTGGGCATAGGCCAAGTGTATGTGGATAAACAGAATGAGCATCCCTAAAAAGGTGTGGTTAACAAATCTCTTCCCCTAGATACGAATAGTGTAAAGAGAGATTAAATACACTGATGTTTTTAATGGATTGGCTTGTGGTCTCTACTGATGCATGTGAAATTTGTATGAAGATGCCAAAATTAATCTTTTGTTGAATTTCTCTTTCCTATGGCAGATTAGAGGTTTTAGAAACCTTGGATGGCCGAAAATATTGTTGTATCACTTAATTGACTTAGTTTGAAATTAACTTTACAAGTTATTTTCATGTTAATTTTTCAGTTCGGTTTTTAACTTTCCTATCGATTTAGTTTAATAATTTTCGTTGTTAAAAACCGATCGGTTTATTAATTAATTGACTAATTTTCGGAAACTAATTATTTCTTATAAATTAAAATAAACTAATTAATTTTTATTTAATAGTTTTTTAATTAAACTTTAAATTTTTTGATGGATAAGGTAGTCTCTTTCAACTATTTTTCAAATTATTTAATTTTATTTAATTTTTAATTGATTTTATGATAGTTTAATACTAATTAACCTTTTAAATCTCAAATTTCTTATCTTATCAGTTTAACTTTTGGTCTATTTTTTAATACATCGTCTTAAATTTTTTATCTTATCGGTTTAACTCGATTTTTAAAATATTTCTTACATATGTTGAGATAATTAAAAATAGATGAGAACTAATTTATTCATTTTATGATTTTTATAAAAGTGCAAATTTTAATATTTTAGAGGCTTAAAATAAATCATAATACTTGTAAAACATTCCAAACAAATTTTAAATGAACAAAACTTTAGATAGAGTTAAGTCTCCATTTGTGCGATGATTTGTTACTATAATACTTTTTTATTAGACATGTAAGACCTATTATATTAAATATATGTCATAAAATATAATGATAAATTGAAATTCCTTTTAAAAATTTTGATTATATTTCTTAATCCATAGTTAAAACTAATAAATATAAACTAACTAAAATAGTCTTAATTTATAATAATTTCAATTTTATTTAAAAAATCAATCCCAAATTTGGAAACAAACAACTAGAGAAGTAATTAGTTTAAAAGAACACCTTGAAAGAATTATATGTACATGAAAGACCAATTGAAAATAAATCAACATTGAACCTGATTCAATATACCATTCCAAAACTATAAAGATGGAGGCTTTTTGTTGATAAAAATACAAGTTTATGGAGATCTAAATCTAGTTGTGCTCAAACTTTAAAAGGGCCTAGACCTCTTGAAGCTAGAAGATGGAGTGTCGATTTATGGAATAGTAAACACATTTTTTATAACTTATGCTAGGTAATTTAATGTTTGATGTCTCCTTGAACCACATTTGTGGATAAAACTGAGATGGGCATATCGTAGTTATCTCCCCATGTCCTCGTTGTTTTTGACATTCTCAAGTTAAGGTTACCTGTTTTGATTGTTCTTCTTGGAATGAGATTTAGGCCATAAAAATGGAAACTCAAGTGTAGACTTGATGTTCTCATTGTACATGAAGAAATCAAAGAAATATAGAGAATACCATTATAAAAACTCAGAGATCAATGTTTTCTTTACTTCGTGGCTACTATAATTGAGGATAGAAAAGGCGATTTCTTTTTTAATGGATGCATGTGAATAGGGGTGATGATGAGAGAAGAGGAAGGAGAGAAGTTGAAATATAGAAAAACAACGAACAAGATAAAGGGATAAAAGAGAAGTTATCAAAGACTTACACAGTCAGAAGGATGCATAGTCAGAAGGAGAAGATGCCAAGGCATGGATTTTGATTTTGGGAATTAGGATTTTTAATTAAATTTAAATTTGTTAGCAGTAACTCTTGACAATTAAGTGTCTAGTGGGGATAGAAGATTTAGGCTAAGATGAGCAAATGATTAAGGAGATAGGCACAGAGGTAGAGATGAGAGAGAGAAAAGATGCTAAGAAAATATCTTCATGTCCACTTTCATTATGATGTTATAATATATGGAGTATTCTTGTAACAGAATAAAAAACAAAGTTTTGTTTTTATCTAATAAAGTCCTAATATTTTGAAGGAAAACGCTTGATTCTAGAACCTTTCCAAATGTCAGTGGTAGACTGAGGCCCAAAAGGTGGAATTGTTTTAGGTGAGTTTGCCACATTACTCCCCTCTATGGAAACAACCTTGTCCTCAAGGGAAAAATGAGGAAAATCACGTTGGATCTCATGAACTGGTTCCCATTTAACATCAGAATTAGGCTGAGATTCCCATTGGATTAAAACCTGTCAAATTGGTTGGCCTTGTTGGAGAATTTGACGATAACCTAAAACCTTGGCAGGAATCACTGCTGGTTTGTCATTTACATAAAAAGGGAAGCGAAGATCTTTTAATAGAAGGATCTCCTTTATAGAGCTTGAGTTTAGAGATATGGAACACATTGTGGATTTTGGCGGTATTAGGTAGAGCAAGACAATAAGCCACTAGTCCGATGTAAGCTAGAATTTGGAATGGGCCATAGAAACGTCTAGCCAATTTGTTGGATTGGTAGTGAGCCAAAGTGGAATGACGATATAGTTGCAACTTAACAAAGGCCCAATCTCCAACTTGGAAAATAACATCTTAGCCACTAGAGTTGGCCTAATTACACATTTTCGCTTGAGCTCGCGATAAGTTTTCCTGAAGAGTAGTCAAAATAGATGTGCGGGACTGTAGGAGTTCATCAACTGAAGCCACGGAAGATATGTCTGCCACATAATCTAAAAGAGTTGGAGGTGCTCTGCCAAAAACTGCCTTATATGGGGTCATTTTAATAGCTGAATGCCAGGAGGAATTATAGTGCCATTTAGCCCATGGAAGGAAAGATAGTCACTGCTAAGGATGGTTAGCAATGGAGCAACGTAAGTAATCTTCGAGACAACGATTGAGGACCTCTGTTCGACCATCCATTTGTGGATTGTATGCACTACTGGTGGCAAGGACAGTACTTTATAGACGGAATAACTCTTGCTAAAAAGAGCTCATGAAGATAGGATCACGGTCCAAAACAATAGTGGAAGGCAGTCCATGGAGCCGGACTATATCCTTCACAAACACATCGACAATAATTAGAGCTGTAAAATTAGGACCTAAGGTCAAAAAATGTGCTTGCTCAATGAGTCGGTCGGTCAATTACCACTAGGATGACAAACTTCCCATGTGTTAATGGCAAATGAGTGCTAAAATCCATTAAAATTGGATCACAAATTTTACCCAGGATAGGAAGAGGTTGCAGCAAACCTTGAGGGGCCTAATTGAGAGGCTTGACTTTTTGGCAAATAACACATTTGGATATAAAATTCTTGACTAACTAATGTAACTTGGGCCAACAAAAAATAGAACAAATACGAGTGATGGTTCGTTGAATCCCAACATAACCCCCTGTCGATTAGTTATGAAACTCAATTAGAATCATGGTTGGAGAGCCGATTCGAGAGAAATGAGGACCCAATTCTTGTAGAAAATCAACCCCTCTTCATAAAATGGTCGGGATAGTTGGCAGGTGAAGTCTAAATAGACCGATATAGTGCAACAAAAGGGGAATGTGTCTAAATGAACTGTTGCAGAGTTTCCCACAAGGCAAATACCAACTTAGAGGAAATTTGTAAGGCTTAAAAAGTGGTGGAAGGTAACTGGAAAGCACATCATCAGGCCTATTGTTCGAACCCGGTCGAAAGATTATCTCAAAGTCATAACTGAGGAGTTTTGTAAGCCATTTGTGTTGTTCGAGATTTTGCACCTCTTGATTGATCAGGGATCTAAAATGCTGGTGATCCGTTTGAAGGGTGAAACGTTGGCCAAGGAGATAATGACGCCACTTTTTGACTGCCTCTGATAGGTGGAGGCTGCTCGAATTTGAAGTGGTAGCTGTTTATTGAAGTAGGCGATTGGGTGGCCCCATTATTGAAGGATCGTGCCAATGCCAAAACCAGAAGTTGGGTTAGAGGGGCTTGAAAGCAACTCGAGTTTCCAAATTCCAGACAAATGCATTCTTACGAAGAAGTTGGGTCAGAGGGGCGACAATGGAAGCATAATTAGCTACAAAATTTCTATAGTAGTCAAATAAATAGAGAAAGCTGTGCAAGCTCTTCAAAGAATCAGGTAAAGGCCATTATTGTATGGTAGATATCTTGTCCGACTCGACACTAACTACTTTAGCAGAAACCTTATGCCTAAGATAACTGATTTCGGTATACCCAAAGTCACATTTGGACAATTTAACAAATAGGGAATGGGCCTATAAGGTCATAAAAACTGATTCCAAATGTTGAAGGTGAGTATCCCAAGAAGAGCTATATATTAAGATATCATCAAAGAAAATCAACACAAATTTACGCAAGAATGGCTTGAAGACCGTATTCATCAAAGCCTGAAATGTTGATAGGGCATTGGATAGGCCAAAGGGTATGACGAGAAACTCACGGTGGCCTTCAAGGGTATAAAATGTCGTCTTCTTTACATCTAGTGGGCATATTCTAACCTAGTGATAACCAGAGTAGAGGTCTAACTTAAAGAACACAAAAGCACGATGAATCTCGTCCAGCCAATTCATGAACAGTGGGAATGAGAAATTGATCCTATACTGTTACTACATTGGGTGCATGGTAATCCACGCAAAATCGCCATGACCCATCTTTCTTTTTCACAAGGAGGGTTAGAGAGGAAAAGGGACTAGTACTAGGTTGAATGATTCCATCAGCAAACATCTCTCCCATAAGTCTCTCAATCTCTTTTTTTTTGGAAGTGAGGATATCTATAGGGGCGTACGTTTATGGGGAAAGTATTGGGTAAGAGAGAGATTTTATAGCCAAGTGGTCTAGGTGGGGGCAGCCTTTTGGGGTTGACAAATACGGATTGGAAGGTGGTCATAAGAGTTTGTAGAGGTTGGACAAAAGACGAAGGAGTTATGTTGCCAAAATTGGGGACAAAAGGTTCAGTGGGTAAGTCAATGGTTAAGTAGTAAAAATAGGTTATGGATTCGATTCGAGTGGAGTGACGAAGAGAGTTGTAGGTTATATGGGACAAACTCTGTTGTTGTAAGCCCCTAAAACGAATCTAATGACCCCCAATAGAGCATTCCATCCACACGTGCTTGTAATAAAAAATGACTAGGTCAAGTTGGGCTAGCAGCTGCACTCTTAATACCAAATTAGCTCCATAAATGAGTAAGAGGAAGAGGTCAGTGAAATGTGGAATCATTCAACTTGACTGGGGTTTGCATACTCACACTGCCATACCCAACTAATTCACCATTGTCAACAGTGGCTGTGAGGTGAGCAAAGGATTGCACGGTGAGTGCCATGTGAATGGCAAGGCGAGATTGAATGAAATTACTGGTGGAACCCCATCAATTAAAACCACTATTGGTTTGTCATTAACAATGCTATAAAGCTTTAAGGTAGAGGGAACAAATTGTCCCGTAAGAGTATGGAAGGAGATTTGTGGGGTGAGGAGTGGGATGAGGAGGGGTGTTTCAGGTGTGAGTGACGGTTGGGGATCAGAAAGTGGGGATGGGTTAGATTCTACCGATTTCTCTTCAACGTCAACTTCCATAAGTAGACAAAGGAATTACGGTGGTTTACAACGATGCCCAGGTGCAAATCGCTCATCACAATTAAAATACAACCCTTTTTCTCATCAGGTAGTCAACTCTGGAGGAGTCAATCTTTTGAGAGGTAGAGCCACAGGTTTAGGGGCAGAAATTGTTGGACTAATGGTGGTTGACAAATTTAATCCTACTTATGTTTTGATAATAATAAAATGTATAGAATTGGTTAAGAAATTCATTGCAGGTGTTTTGGATCTAAAGAAAT
>JANZLC010000201.1:28095327-28109928 GCA_026413385.1 Erythroxylum gracilipes
TTTTGCATTCAATAAAGTAGAACAGTTCTTTGCACAATCTCAGAGTTTTTCTCTAGCTACATCATTCCACAATAACATTTTGGTATCAGAGCCAGGTTCTAGCTCGCGAAGAACTTAAAACACTGCAATATGTCGAGCAACAGTAGCTCCATGAATGTTTCTCAACCCCAAATACCCGTGTTCAAAGGAGACACCTATGAATATTGGAGTATCAAGATGAAGACCCTCTTTAAGTCACAAGACTTATGGGAGTTTGTAGAAAAAGGCATACCTGAGGGAAGTTCTGATGATGCAAGAAGCAAGGAGAATCAAAAAAAGGATGCAAAGGCCCTGTTCTTCATTCAGCAAGCAGTAGATGAAGCCATATTCTCGAGGATTGCTGCAGCCACATCCTCAAATCAGGCATGGATGATCCTTAAAACTGAATATCAAGGATCAGCCAAGGTGATGACAGTTAAGCTTCAGGCTCTGCGAAGAGAGTTTGAAACCGTCAATATGAAAAATAATGAGAAGGTCCAGGAATTCCTGGCAAGAGTCAGCGCACTTGTGGCACAAATTCGTGCATATGGAGACCAAATGACAGATGAGACGGTGGTGGCAAAAGTGCTAAGAAGCCTACATCCAAGGTTCGATCATGTAGTTGCTGCTATAGAGGAATCTAAAGACCTCTCTCTTCTATCACCTGATGAACTAATGGGTTCCCTTCAAGCTCATGAGGTTCGGATAAACAGAAATGCAGCAAGAGAAGATGAACAAGCCTTCCAAGTTCAAAGTGAACATGGAAGAAATTTCAGAGGAAGGGGGAGAGGATCTTTTCGAGGAAGAGGCAGAGGAAGAAGCCCCATTCAATGCACGTACTGCAAGAAGTTTGGCCATCTCGAAGACAATTGCTGGAGCAAGGATAATCAAGCCCAGTTTGCAGAAGGAGAAGTAGAAGATTATCTATTCATGACTCAAGTAAGTGCCAATGATTCTACTGATGATCTATGGTATATAGACAGTGCTTGTTCGAATCATATGACAGGAAAACGCAGCAAGTTTAAGGAGTTGGATGAAACACACAAAGCCCAGGTCCGTCTTGGAGATGACAATCAAGTGCAAATTGAAGGCAAAGGTATTGTGACAATTACTGTTGATGGAAAAGAAAGGATGATCCAGAATGTAAACTATGCTCCTAAGCTAGCACATAACTTGTTGAGCGTTGGGCAATTGATGGAGTCTGGAATGAGTGTTATATTTGATCAAGGAGTATGTGTGGTTCGTAAGAAAAATGGTGAGGTTGTCATTCAAGCAAGGATGACTGAAAATAAAATGTTTCCTGTGGATATGAGTGACAGTGGGCAACATGTCATGATGAGCAAGATGGCATCTGATGAGACAAGTTTATGGCATGAACGATATGGACACTTATATATTAAAGGTCTACAGTTGCTGTCCAACAAAGGGTTTGTAAAGGGACTGCCGCCTATCAAGAGTACAAATCATGTGTGCAGTGGATGTGCACTTGGAAAACAAACCCGAAGAGCCTTCCCAATAGGACAGGCCAGAAGAGCAACTGATAAATTAGAGCTGGTATATGCAGACGTGTGCGGCCCAATGAAAATTGAGTCACTGGCTGGCAGTAAGTATTTCCTACTTTTTATTGATGATTTCTCCCGAATGAGCTGGATTTATTTTATGTCATATAAATCAGAGGTGTTTGACAATTTTAAAAAGTTTAAGGCACTTACCGAAAAGCAAAGTGGATGTGTCCTTAAAACCTTAAGGACAGATCGAGGAGGGGAGTTCTGTTCACAAGAGTTTCAACGTTTTTGTGAAGAGCAAGGCATCAAGCGTGAGCTCACAGCTCCTTACACTCCTGAGCAGAATGGAATTGCCGAACGAAAGAATAGAACGGTAGTAGAGATGGCCAGATCGATGATCAAAGGAAAAGAGTTGTCTGATGTATACTGGGCTGAGGCAGCTGCTACAGCTATCTATATTCTGAATCTGTCTCCAACAACAGCCGTATGGAGCATGACTCCATATGAGGCATGGCATGGTATAAAACCCTCAGTAAGTCACTTACGCATTTTTGGCTCTATCTGCTATGTGTTGATCCCCACAGATAAACATAAGTGGGACCAAAGATCCAAGAAGTGTGTATTTGTAGGCTATTGCATGAACTCAAAGGCCTATAGGTTATACGACCCTCAAGCACAGAAGATTATTATAAGTAGGAATGTACAGTTCGATGAAAGAGGAAGCTATAAAGATGGAGAAGAGGATCAGAATCCCCAAATGGCCGAAGCCTCAAATATGGAGGAAGAAGAAGAAGAAGTGCAGCCACAGACTCCAGTTTATCAGGGGCAGATGTCTCCAACAGGAGTTGGAAGACCTCCAGATACAGCTTCTCCAGACTACAGTCCCTCACCGCAAAGAAGAGAAAGAACTCTTGAGGATTTATATTCTTCAACCTTGGCCTTGTTCACTGGAGAGCCTACGTGTGCAACATCAGCCATACAAGATGGAGTTTGGAAGAAGGCCATGCAAGAGGAAATTCAGTCCATTGAAAGAAACAATACTTGGCAACTAACAGACCTTCCAGAAGGAAAGCATGCCATAGGCCTCAAATGGATTTTTAAAACAAAGTACAAATCAGATGGGAGCATTCTAAAGCATAAAGCGAGGCTGGTGGCGAAAGGGTATGCACAGGAACAAGGAATAGACTATGGAGAGACTTTCTCGCCAGTGGCCAGATTTGAAACAGTAAGATTGATACTTGCATTAGCAGCTCATTTTGGATGGCCAATTCACCAGTTCGACGTAAAATCTGCTTTTCTTAATGGTGAGCTTAAGGAAGAAGTCTATGTCCAACAACCCGAAAGTTTCGAGGTCCCAGGTATGGAAAGCAAAGTGTATAAATTGAGAAAGGCGCTTTATGGTTTAAAACAGGCTCCAAGGGCCTGGTACAATAAGGTGGATGAGTTTTTCAGTCAAAGTGGTTTCATTCGCAGTCCACACGAACCAACGTTGTACCTCAGAAAACAAGGTATTGATGAAATTGTGTTGGTTAGTCTCTATGTAGATGATATGATCTACACGGGTTCATCTTCCTCCCTTATTAATGACTTCAAAGTTTCAATGATGGAGAAGTTCGAAATGACTGACTTAGGTAAACTAAGTTATTTTCTTGGACTTGAGGTTGTTCAAACACATGAAGGCATCTTTGTGGGACAACAGAAATATGCAACTGATTTACTTCATCAGTTTCAGATGGCGGAATGTAAACCAGTGGCTACTCCAATGAACACTAACGAAAGATTACTAGTGGAAGATGATACAGGAATGGTGGATGCTAGAAAGTACAGAAGCCTAGTGGGAAAACTGATCTATCTCACTCATACACGTCCTGATCTATCCTATGCAGTCGGATTGATATCAAGATTCATGCATAGTCCCACAAAGCATCATCTAGGAGCTGCTAAAAGAGTTCTCAGGTATGTTGCAGGAACTTTAAATTATGGAATTTGGTATGCAGGGGGAGGTGAACTCGAGCTAAAGGGATATAGTGATAGCGATTGGGGAGGTTCGGCTGAGGACAGAAAAAGCACAAGCGGTAACTGCTTCTTGCTGGGAGCTGGACCAGTGTCGTGGACTTCAAAGAAACAGGCAACAATTGCCCTTTCCTCCACAGAAGCAGAGTATGTTGCTGCTTCCACGGCTGCATGTCAAGCTATATGGCTGCGAAGATTATTAGAGGACATGAATCAAGAGCAAGCTGAACCAACAGCAATGTATTGTGACAATGTATCTGCGGTGGCACTCACAAAGAACCCAGTACTGCATGGGAGGACAAAGCACGTTGAAATAAAATATCATCACATAAGGGAGCTAGTGGCAAATGGAGAGATCAACATGGTAACTTGCAGATCAGAAAACCAGCTGGCGGATATAATGACTAAGGCTCTTCCACAAGATAAGTTTGAGAGTCTTCGAACAAGGTTGTCGATAGTAGACTTTGGATCAAGGGGGAGTGTTGGAAATATGATCCAAAGTGAAGGAAAACGTGGTGCTGACCCAGTCTGATTGGTTGAGATTTAGTTGCTGTTTAACGGTTAAGTTTTTAGCTAGTTAGGATTCGAGCTTGATCTTAGGAAGATAAGGTTGGTTTTGAGTTATCTTGTAAAAGAGTCGTCTGTATCTCTATATAAGAGACATTTTGCATTCAATAAAGAAGAATAGTTCTTTGCACAATCTCAGAGTTTTTTCTCTAGCTACATCATTCCACAATAACAGGGCCATAGGTTCTGAAATTTTAGGGTTGATTCAACCAAATGGGAATGGTCTGGAGGTTGATCTGCTGTGGGAGGTTGAGGTGGAAATGGGTAAGGCAGTGAACCCACACTGTGTTTGAGAAGGGGCAGTCTAAGAATAAATGTTCGATTGTTTCATTGTCCTTGAAGCATAAGGAACAATGATTTGGAGTGTGAAGATAGAGGAGTCTGTCCCTTGTTTGTAACTTTCTACAAAAAAGCCAACCATAAGATGAGGGAGCACCTTGAGCTGTTCTCTTTGAACCAAACTAGTATATGCCAGGGAACTCTTTGGATTCGGGGTCTTAAAAAAGTGTAGGCTGAAGTATTGGAGTAAGAATACTGATTTGCTGCCCAGCTACCCACTCCAAACTATCTGGTTGTGAGCTGCTCGGTTGATACTGTAAGGGTTCCAGGTTACCTAAAGTTTCGGCTGTGACTTCTTGGTTGGCCAATATCGTATTATATTATACATTTTGCAAAAAGTTAGATAAGAGAGAAAATGTGTGTATGATGTATAAATTAAGGTGAGTTTGTGCGATTCAGTATTTGCTAGAAATAAGAGCTGGTAAAGAGTTAATGTCTGTGAAAAAAATTAAAAGAAAGAAATTAGAGAGGTTTTGAAGAGAGAGTGTGTGTGCCATAGGAGTAGGAGAGAAATAAAGATAAAAGAGAAGGAAATGGTTAATAAGGAGAGATGAGAGAGAAGGGAAAAGAGGGAAAGGAAACTATACTGGAAATGATTGTGTAATTAAAATCGTGTTTTTCAATCAATATTCCATCAATTTAGGTATTTAATAACTCCATTATCTTAGAAAGTGGAATTTTATTTTGAATGGATTACTATATCGTACTTTTTCCTTTTAAAGATTTCACATAAAAATTTTAATGTCTTTTCTCTATTATTTATTTTGTTGTATTTATAATTTAATTAGGAAAAGTATATTTATATTTTTCATGTTAGTTGGAGAGCTCTTAACAATCTATTATAACAATTTCAACCATGAAAGCTAATATTATATTTCACTTTGAGGACATAATGGATGTGTGTTTTATATGTCTATACTATCCTAGAGATATAAAATTTATATGCAAGTAAACCTATCACTTTACATTAGTATAATGACGAATAGAGGTCAACCATACGATGAATAGAGTAAATATTGTATTAAATCCTCCTACCATTATATAGTAAATTATGATAATTAATTTTAATGAAATTTATCTAATATTGAACCTAAACCCAAGAGAAGATCATATACTACTAGCAACAATGCAAACAAGTAAACAGTAATAATAAATCAAATGTGAGATTAAATCTAGACAATGATTTCACCTAGTATTGTTTTTTACTCACATTTTAGTTATTTAAAGATTTTATCAATCGGACTAGCAAAACTTCTTAATGCAATAATCGGTCATCGATATACAATTACCTATCCTTAAAAGATTAAGTAATACTCTTGTTCTAATTAATATCTTTAAAGACACCTTAAGATCTAAAAAATTTCGTAAAAGATTTTATCCTAGTACCAAAAGAATTGTACAAGGTTATTTCTAATGCCCCATTCAATTCTCAGTACGTTTGCCATGATTCACTTACATATATTTTCTCTTCCACACGCAAATTATGACTAGATCTAATTGCTAGCTTTAGCTAAATAAGCACTAAGAATAATAAATGGTTGTTCGGCGTCTCTCTAAAGTGTTAAGACTAAACATAAGTTTATAATAAAATAATATCAAAGAGCTCCTCAAATTTTGGGTTTTTGATATATTCGTCTAAGATATGATATGGGACACAATTTTATCCTAAGCCATAGATTTCTCTATTTCTTCTAAGAGAAGGAGAAAGGCTCATACACGCCCATGTTTGAAATCATGGATCTTTCTATCAAACTATGAGATTAGACATAAGCTCAAGCATACCCATACCCTAGATCATAGATCTCTCTGTCTCTTTTTTTTCTGCATGCATACAATTAAAAGCACATTCATAACTCTAGTTGTATCATTCTTTAATTTTTTTTCTCATCATATGATCTTTTTTTAGGCTTTGTTTTAGGTCGTGTCTTCTTCTGCAATTGATTAGTGTTGGGTACGACTGGCACATGATATGGGTCAAATTATGTTTAACTAAGATTTGTGATTTTCTTTTAGATTCTTTCTTGCAATCCTATGAAATTCTTGACAAATCTTATTCCAAAGCAGCATTTTTACAGTTACCTAAAAACATAACATAAATTAAGTAAACCAAAATAAATTAAATATAAAACATACAAGGTACTAAGAAATATGTGCATTTTTATACACATTAAATACCCCCCACTTAATATTTTTCTTGTACTCAAGTGAATCAATCTCAATATTTTATCGACCTAATTAAGTCTCAATTCCAGGGAATTCTAACAAATCCATCAAAGTAATATCAGATACCCATTATCCATTTAAGTACAGTATTCATCTAATAACTTACACTAAATCACAATTTAGTTTAACCTTAATCAATAATCTTTCAGAAACTAGATCAATTTAAATAAATTGATCTTGTATATAAATAAATACAAATGAAAAATAAGCTTTTACTAGTACGCAGTTAATAAACCATATCAAAGAAAAATTAAACACATATTTTTATAGTCTTTAATGAAAAAGAGAGACTTGTTTAAATTTTCATCTTAATCTTTTGATGTGAAGGTAGATACCTTGTCATGAATCCCCCCATTTTGCTTAGCTAAGCTATAATTTCAAGTGGCTACTAACATATCTCTTAACTTCGACATTTTATTTAGGTGAAAATCAATAAGAGTGAGTTTATTTATGTTCTTTTATTCCTTCCTTTTTTTTTTCTTATGATAAGCTTAACTTCAATTTAATTTATGTTAAAACCATACACAATGTCTATGTATTCAATTCAAACATCAATATCACGACCTCAAATTAACTACTTATTAATGTTCATATCTAATAACCTAACCTAGTTGAATCAATCATCTTAATCTCCTTTCGTTCATTGTTTATTTTCTTAGAATTGTTACCTATTAATCCAATTGTGACTAGACCAATATGCATGGAGGATGTTTGCTACTTAACTAAGGCTCAAAATAAACCTGCCTACGCTTAAATAGTTCATTTTCCTTAATGGATAGACATAAAGCACAACTAATAAAAAACTAGTACAAAAATAAAATGTGAAGGAAGAAGATAATTCAAAGTTCAAGAAGCTTCTCTAAACCTTGATAATGATGTCGCTTGGGTTTATTATATGCATTAGAATATGAGATATTGTAAAGAGAATCACAAATAATACAAAGATAGCAATTAAAACAAAATAACAGGAATAAAATAAATATAAATAAACAATTAAAAAGGTTTCCATATATCATACATAAAAAGGGTACCAAAGGAGTATAGGAACCCCCTTAGCTACCATCTCACTGGCCAATTAGGGCTTCAACATCTTCCAATTAACCTTGAATGTTTTAGTCATTTTACTCTTGACATCCACGGCATTAAAACGACACGCTTTCATCTTAATGAAAGGCCATCCCATTTGAATGTAAGCAAACTTTCTAGTGAAACTTGTAATTTCATTCCTAAGTTTGGTTATTTTTCCTAGGGAACATACTTATGAATGCTTATGATAATATGTTCCAAGGGGTGAAGGAATTCAAAGCCTTCAAATTCAGCCATGCTTTGGCTTTGTCTCTCAAAGAAAAGGGAAAAAGCTTCATTCTAATTACATCCTCAGTCACTCCGCTCATCTTAATGGTCTAATAAATAGCCAAGAAGCTATTTATATCTACATTAGGATATCCTCTAAAACCTAAACTAAAGCAAAAATCATCTACGACTAGTAACAACATAAACAAGTAAATAACGTTAAGAAATCAAATATGAGAATATATCTAGATAAGGATTTCCCGTAACATTGTTTTGTAATCATGATTCAATTATTTAGAGATTTTATCACTTGGACCCACAAAACTTCTTATTATAATGATTTGTCAACTATAGATATATAAACACTTATCCTTAAAGAATTAATTGATATTTTTTTTCTAATTAATACTTTTAAAGCTACCTTAATATCTATAAAATTTCATAAAAGATTTTACCATAATATTACAAAAATTATGTAAGGTTTTTTCTAGTGCCTTATATAATTCTTAGTACTTATGATCCACTCATATGCAAGTTCTCTAAAATCCTTTATATGCAAATTAAGATCAAAACTAATATTTAGCATTAATTAAATAAACACTAATAAAAATTAAATATATTTCACAAGAAGAAAAATCTTGCATAGAATAAATAAAATCAATCCATACAAAACAATAACTAGGGTTCCTCACATCTAAACATAGATAAAATTTATCTAGGCATCATTTTAAAATTAATAAATATAAAAAAAGAGTTGAATAATTCATATAAGTGTTTTACTTATATAGATCTCAATCTTTTGATGTTCTTTGCTCAAAATGATAACTTCAAATATCTTTTCTATTTAAAGATGACTATTTGATGTCTTTCTAAGCTTCTTCTCTCTCCATTGATGACTAAACCTATGTTTAGAATAAAAGAATATGAAAAAGCTCCTTAAATTATAGTTTTCACTCTTTAAGTATATTTTATTCATCTTAGACACAGTTTAAGACATGATTGAATTCTAAATTATGGATCTCTATTTCTTCTACGGACAACGGTTCAGGCATGACAATACTTGAGATTGTGAATCTTTCGATCAAACTATTAGCAGTAGCTTTGACAATTAAGGGACTGGTGGGGATAAAGGTTTTAGGTTAAGAAGAGTAGGTGATTAAGGAGATATAATAGAATAGAGGGACAAAGGTAGGGATGAGAGAGAGTAAAGATGCTGAGAAAATATATTCTTGTCCTCTTCTTTCATTATGACATTACATTATATATAGAATATTCTTATAACAGAATAAAAAAACTTTGTTTTTATCTAATAAAGTCTTGATATTGTGAAGGAAAACGTTTGATTCTAGAACCTTTCTGAATGAAAGTGGTGGAATGAGGCTCAAAAGGTGGAATAGTCTCATATGGGTTTGCAACATTATTCCCCTCTTCGAAAGCAACCTTGTCCTCAAGGGAAAAAAATGAGAAAAAATCACGCTAGATCTCATGAACTGGTTACTAGGTAGCATCAGAATCAAGTTGAGATTCCCATTGGATTAAACCTATCAAATTGGCTGGCCTTGTTGGAGAATTTGAAGATAACCTAAAACCTTAACAGGTTCCACTATTGGTTTGTCATTCAAAAAAACAAAAGGAAGTGGAGATCATTGAATAGAGGGATCTCCTTTGTGTAGCTTGAGATTGGAGATGTGGAACACATTGTGGAATTTGGAAAGCTAGAATTTGGAATGGGCCATAGAAGTGCCTAGCCAGTTTGTTGGATTGGCGATCAGCCAAAGTAGACTGATGATATGGTTGTAACTTAACAAAAGCGCATTCTCCAACTTCGAAAATAACATCTCGAAGTTCGGAGTTAGCCTGATTACACATTTTGGTATGAGCTCGCGATAAGTTTTCCTGAAGAGTAGTCAAGATAAATGTGCAGGACATTAGGAGTTCGTCAACTGAAGCCACAAAAGATGTGCCTACCACATAATCTAAAAGAGATGAAGGTGCCCTAACAAAAACTACCTTATATGTGGTCATTTTAATAACTAAATGTCAAGAGGAATTATAGTGCCATTCAGCCCATGGAAGGAAAGATAGCCACTACCAATGATGGTCAGCCACAAAGCACCGCAAGTAATCTTCGAGACAACGATTGAGGACCTTTGTTTGGCCATCTATTTATGGATGGTATACACTACTGGTGGCAAGGATAGTGCCTTGTAGACGGAATAACTCTTGCAAAAAAGAGCTCATGAACATAGGATCACAGTCTAAAACAATAGTGGAAGGCAGTCCATGGAGCCGGAATCTTCATAAACACATTAGCAACAATTGGAGTTGTAAAATTAGGACCTAAGGTTGAATATTTTACGTGCTTAGTGAGTCGGTCAACTACCATCAGGATGACAGACTTCCCATGTGTTAATGGCAAATGGGTGATAAAATCCACTGAAATTGAATCCCAAATTTTACCTGGGATAGGAAGAGGTTGTAGCAAACCTTGAGGGGCCTGATTGAAAGGCTTGAATTCTTGGAAAATAGTACATTTGGATACAAAATAATTGACTGAATTACGCAACTTGGGTCAATAAAAAATAAAAGAAATTTGAGCAGTGGTTTGTTAAATCCTAGCATGACCTCCGTCAGTGAGTTATGAAACTCAATTAGAATCATAGGCTGGAGAGCCAATTCGAGAGGAATGGGGACCTGATTCTTGTAGAAAATCAACCCCTATTCACAAAATGGTCAGGATAGTTGGCAGGTAAATTCTGAATAGACTGATATAGTGAAACAGAAGAGGAATGTGTCTGAATGAAATGCCACAGAGTTTCCCACAAGGAAAGTACTGGCTTAGAGGTAATTTGTAAGGCCTGAAAAGTGAAAGAAGGTAACCTAGAAAGCACATCAGTAGGCCCATTGTTCGAACCCGATCAAAAGTTTATCTCAAAGTCATAACTGAGAAGTTTAATAAGCCACTTGTGTTGTTCAGGGTTTTTGCACCGTTTGATTGATCAGGGATCTCAAACTCTGGTGATCTGTTTGAATGGTGAAACGGTGGCCAAGGAGATAATGATGTCACTTCTTGACTGCCTCTGTGATAACATACATCTTATGGGCATAGGTGGAGGCTGCTCGAATTGGGTGGCCCTGTTGTTGAAGGATCGCACCAATGTCAAAACCAAAAGTGTTAGTTTGCATCGTAACGGGTTCTCCAAAATTTGGTAAAGCTAGTACCGGAGTGTGTGCTAATGCTAACTTGAGGGCCGTGAAAGCAACTCAAGCTTCCAGGGTCCAGACAAATGCATTCTTGGGAAGAAGTTGGGTTAAAGGGGCGACAATGGAACCATAATTGGCTACAAATTTTCTATAGCAGTCGGATAAATCGAGAAAGCCACGCAAGCTCTTCAAAGAATTAGGAAAAGGCCATTATTGTATGGCAAATATCTTGTTTGGCTCGACTCTAACTCCTTTAGCAGAAACCTTATACCTAAGGTAACTGATTTCAACGCACCCAAAGTAACATTTAGACAATTTAACAAATAGGGAATGAGCCTGTAAGGTCATAAAAATTGATTCCAAATGTTAAAGGTGAGTATCCCAAGAAGAGCTATATATTAAGATATCATCAAAGAAAATAAACACAAATTTATGCAAGAATGGCTTGAAGACTGTATTCATCAAAGCATGAAATGTTGATGGGGCATTGGATAGGCTGAAGGGTATGACAAGAAACTCATAGTGCCCTTCATAGGCACGAAATGTCGTCTTCTCCACATTTGGGGGGTATATGTGAACCTGGTGATAACTGGAGTAGAGATCCAGCTTAGAGAATATAGAAGCACCATAAATCTCGTCCAATAATTCAACAACAATGGGAATAGGAAATTGATCCTTTACTATTACTACATTGAGTGTGCGGTAATCCACGCAAAATCGTCATGACCCACTTTCCTTTTTTCACAAAGAGGATTAGAGAGGAAAAGGGACTAGTACTAAGTTGAATGATTTCATCGATAAGCATTTCTCCCACAAGTCTCTCAATCTCTATTTTTTGGAAGAGAGGATATTGATAAGGGTGTACATTTGTGGGGAAAGTATCAAGTAAGAGAGGGATTTTATGATCAAGTGGTCTGGGTAGGGAAAACCCTTTGGGGTTGGCAAATACTAATTGGAAGGTGGTCATAAGAGTCTGCAGAGCTTGGATGAAAGACGAAGGATAAAGGACGAAGGAGCTATGTTGCCAACATTAGAGACAAAGGGTATAGTGGGTGGGTCAATGGTTAAATGGTAAAAGTAGGTTATAGATTCGGTTTGAATGGAGCGATGAAGAGGGTTTTCTGTTATATAGGACAAATTGGGTTGTTGTAATCCCCTTAAATGGATCTGATGATCCCCAATAGAGCATTCCATCCACAGGTGCTTGTAATAAAAAATGACTGGGCCAAGTTGGGCTAGCCACTACACTCCTAATACCAAATCAGCTCCATAGATGGGTAAGAGGAAGAGGTCAACGTGAAATATGGAATCATCTAACTTAACTAGGGTTTACATACTCACTTCGCCAAACAGAATCGATTTACCATTGTCAACAGTGATTGTGAGGTAAGGGAAGGGTTGCACAGTAAGTCTGAGGTAAGAGGAAAGGCGGGATTAAATGAAGTTATTAGTGAAACCCCCATCAATCAGAACCACTACTAGTTTGCCATTAACAGTGCCAGAGAGCTTTAAGGTAGAGGGAACAAATTGTGCCATAAGAGCATGGAAGGAGACTTATAGGGTTTGAGGTGATGAGTGGTGTTTCAAGTGTGAGTGACAATTGGAGATCAGGGAGTGGGGATGGGTCAGGTTCTACTGATTTCTCTTCAGCATCAACTTTCACAAGTAGACAAAGGAATTTTGGGGGTTTACAGTGACACCTAGCTACAAATCACTCATCATAATTAAAACATAACCCTTTTTCTTGTCTACCAACCATTTCTGCATGAGTCAATCTTTTGAGAGGTGGGGCTAAAGGTTTGAGGGAAGAAATGATAGCAATTGGTATGTTGGCATGGATGCTAAAGGTGGTTAAGTGAGTGTTTAGGGTAGTGGTAGAGATGGGTTTGTGGAAGGAAGGTTTAGAGTAAGGTGGTTTGGAAGTATTGAGTTTATCTTCTATAAGTTTTGCCATGCCCACAACATCTGGTAAGGTTTGGGGTTTAAGGAGGAATAACTCCTATTGAATATCGATCTTTAGTCCAGACAAGAAGCAATTGAGCAAATTAGTGTTGCTCAGGCTATGAATGTGAGTGAAGATGACCTCAAAATCAAATTTGTAGGCATTCACAGTGGTCGTTTACTTCAACTTATACAATTGTCCTCGTGGTTCACAAAAGAAGAAGGCCCAAACCTGACTTCTAGTTGCCTTGTAAAAACTTCCCAAGTGGACAACTAACGAGTAGAGTGCATCCAATAAAACCATTGTAAAGTCAGTATAGATATGTAAAATGTAGCAACCGTGAGTTTCTACTCCGGTGGAATCTAATGATAAGCAAAAAATGTTTGATTTAGAACAACCAACCCAGGACATTATCGTCTAAAAATAAAAGTATTTCTAACTTAGGCAATTAGAGGGTATTTGTGGATAAAATGGAGAGTTGTGTGGCAGGGTTCGGTGGTGAAGGGGGGAGGGGGGGGGGTGGAAAGGATGAGGGCATGGGTTGATGTAGGGGCATACAAAGTGATTGGGTGCGAGGATGGCAGAGTTAGAAGAGGTTGTTTTTCCAATTTGGTCATTTTAAGCTGGAGTTTATTCATAGCAGACTGTTGACTCTGGACGAGTTGTTTTATGGCCTTAAAAGAGTCAAAATGTTTGGACAGTTACTCCGTCAGCTTAGAAATTTGCTTTTCCATAGATGATTTGGCATAGGTGGTCACTCCTTTTGTCATTTTGGGGTTTCTCAATGAAAGTACCAAAATATGTTAACAGTAGCTCCTGAAAATTAAGTGACTAATGGGGATAGAAGTTTTAGGCTGAGAAGAGCAGATGATTAAGGAGATAGAATAGAAGAGAGGGACAGAGGTAGAGATGAGACAGAGTAAAGATGCTGAGAGAATATCTTGTTGTCCTCTTCTTTCATTATGACGTTACATTATATATGGAGTATTCTTGTAACAGAACAAAACAAACTTTTCTTTTTATCTAATAAATTTTGATATTTTGAAGGAAACCACTTGATTTTAGAACCTTTTCGAATGTCAGTGATGGATTAAGGCAAAAGGTGGAATTGTATTAGATGGGTTTGCAACAAAAATTTTGGAATTAGACATGGGCTCAAGCATACCTATGCCATAATCCATGTATTTCTTGATTCCTTTTTTGAAATGCAAATAGTTTGACGTATGACTGTGGCTCAGTTCATATCATTCTTTAGATTTTCTCCATGCTATATATTCTCTCTAGTAGTGTTTTAAGCCATGTCTTATTTTGCACTTGAAAAGACAATATGTTTTTGAAATAAATGGGAAATGTTTGAAAAGCTTTTTGCTTATTATTCAGTCTATAAATATATTATCCACGAGCTTCCGAGCTCACCCCTCTTTCATCCCCATCTCCAGGTTTTTGAGCAGGAGAGCGGATGGAAGACGAGTATGAGGGCAACCTGATTTGTAGGTT
>JANZLC010000201.1:28110028-28138071 GCA_026413385.1 Erythroxylum gracilipes
CTTCATCCCTTAGACGCTCCCACATACTCTTCTCATCATCACTTAACAGATGCATGGTACTGCTATTGATCAAAATCAGTTGAAACTGAACTTTCACTAACCTTATTGGGATTTCCTTGATAATTATTGAAGTACTCTTTTTCTTCATAGGTTGTACTTCTTCAGTCACTGTAATTCTCAAATCTTCTTTCCTCAGAAGTTGAGGGTTATTAACCTGTGCCAGACTAAGTTCTGCTGATTGTTGAGAAGTATTCACCGGAACCAGACTAAGTTCTTATGATTGTTCGGTTGGAACATCAGTAGGAGTAGTCTTCTCTTGACTGACTTTCTTAGCCATAGGAGTAGTCTTCTCTTGACTAACTGTCTCAACAGTGAGAGTACTTTTCTTCTGATTGACTTTCTCCTTCTTTCCTGCTTCAATCAGTTTTGGAGTCTTTTGAGGTTGTGATTTCAACTTCTCAAGCTCCAATTTTCTCTTACTCTCAGTCTCTTTAGCCTGTTTGGCTGTATCTTGGTTTAAGATTGAGACTAATGATATTGTAGGCTGAGAGACGCTTGACTCAGAGTCTTCTCTATTACTTACTTCTTTGGATTTCTTTTCCTCTTGTTGTCACAAGGTTCGGACTCTAGGTGATCTTCTCGCTTGCTTCGGAATTTCACTCAGAAGTGTCTCCCCTTTCCTACCGTCTTCAATAATCCGTACTCGGCTACTTTCCTTCTGAGAAATCATCTTTTCTTTAAATGTTTCTTCTGATGATTTTCTCCTTCCAGTCATGGGCGTCTTGACAGATTGAAATTGAAAACTTTTTGTCGGGGATTTCATCCTTGTTCGCTCCCCCTCAGTTCTTGCTTTTATCTCATAATCTGCTTCTTCTCTATCCAGATTCTTCAATCCCATTTTCCCAATTGTTGCGGATTTGATGAAACTCTTGACATGTATCTTTACTCTGTTTCTTCTGTCAAGAAGAACTCCAGATTCACTGAATATCTGCATAAGCAACATTCCGTATAGGTAACTGTTTGTATCTTTCATCGCCTTAACCATATACTGAAAAATCAGAAATGGTAAATCGACGGGATGGCGGTTAATAAGTAGAAAATACATTGCTCATCCAGTGTTATCACCAGATGCCTTGAACCTGCCCTAGGTAGAATGCAATTGAACAGTATTGCATGTATAACCCTTGCCTTTGCCACTAGACTCGAGGTCTTCCTCTCTGTCGAGTCATTTTCTCCATACAACTGTTTATTAACTTCATCCTCCTTCACACTAAATTTCGTCATCCATCTGGCTTTACTTGTAAGTTTTTCTCCAACAGATGGACATTTAGTAATCTTTGCAATCAAATCCATTGTCACTATGATAGACATTCTATCTACTGTAGAAATAATAGTATTGTCTACCAGCTTCACATTCTTCCAGAAATTGTACACTTCATTCATATATACAACTTCTCTGATTTAGAAGAACTTTCTCTATCCTGCGGAAACCATCTCCGGTTCAATGTCCATGTTGTTTTTCTTCAAAGACTCGAAATCAACATGTCTTCCAAAAATCATTGCTTGCTCCATTTGTTCTTGCGGTGGATGAAACTGAATGCACATATTAGTTCTTCGAAAAGGTAAGGTTAATTTCAGAGATTTTGAGAGAACTGAAAGGTGAAGGGTTTTTGTGTTGAGAATACTCCAAAGGTCTTATCAGGTGTGTTTTAGAATAGGTGTAGTTCTCAAGACTAAGAAACTTTTCCCTCCAAAACTTCCTTGTGAGGGAAGTTACCAGCTGTAACTCACTATTACTAACACCATTAACTTTTACTTATCAGACGGTTGATCGCTTAACCTCACCATGTTGAGGTTCCGTCTGATTTCTTTAAAACGTTCTTCACTTAGTGGTTTAGTGAAGATATCTGCCCACTGAAACTTTGTCTCTACGAACTGAAGACTCACGATCCTCTTCTGAACGTAATCTCTTAAGAAATGATGTCTGACTTTGATATTCTTCACTTTTGAATGTTGAATTGGATTCTTTGATAAACTGGTGGCACTGGTGTTGTCGCAAAGTATTGGGATCTCTTCTTCTTTTGCTGAGTAATCCTCCAGTTGATACTTGATCCACAATGTTTGTGAACAACAGCATGCGGCAGACATGTACTCGGCTTTAGCAGTTGATAGTGCGATTGAACTTTGTCTCTTGCTCGACCATAAAACTAGTTTCGATCCAAGAAAATGACATCCTCCACTCGTACTCTTCCTGTCAATTCTATCATCGGCATAGTACGCATCACAGTATCTAGTCAACCTAAAATCTTTACCTTTCTTATACATTAAGCAAAGATCAGTAGTACTTGCGAGATATCTCATAATTCTTTTAACAACAATGTAATGAGACTCTTTATGATTGGCCTGAAACCTTGCACACAAGCATACACTGAATAAAATGTCAAGCCTACTTGCTGTAAGATAAAGCAAAGAACCAATCATCCCTCTTTATAGGGTTTGATCCACCTTCTTACCACTTTCATCTTTCGACAACAAGTTTGAAGGATGCATCGAAGTTGACAGAGGTTTCACCTTTTGCATATCAAATTTGGACAATAATTCTTTAACATATTTTTGTTGAGGGATAAAGATCTTCTCTTCAGTTTACTTTACTTGCAACCCAAGAAAGAACTTTAACTCTCCCATCATACTTATTTCAAATTCATTCTTCATTAGATTCTCAAAACTCATGCATAAATATTTCAAAGTAGCACCGAAAATAATGTCATCAACATAAATTTGTACTAAAATGAAATCATTTATCATGTTCTTACTAAAAAGTATCTTATCTACTTGACCTCTACTAAACCCACTCTCAATAAGAAATGTGCTCAGATGATAATACCATGCTCTAGGAGCCTGCTTCAGTCCATACAAAGCCTTGTGAAGTCTATAAATATGATCCGAATACTTAATATCCTCGAAACCAGGAGGTTGCTTAACATACACTTCTTCGTCTATAAAACCATTCAGAAATGCGCTTTTCACATCCATCTGAAAAAGCTTTATATCATGACATACCGCATATGCAAGTAGTATCCTAATTGCTTCAAGTCTTGCTACTGGAGCATATGTCTCGTTGTAGTCTATTCCTTCTTGTTGATTATAGCCTTGTGCTACTAATCTCGCTTTGTTTCAACTTACTCTTCCTGATTCGTCTAGCTTATTCTTGAATACCCATCTAGTTCCTATGATGGATTTCTATGAGGGTTTAGGAACTAAGGACCAAACTTTGTTCCTAGTAAATTGATTCAGTTCCTCTTGTATAGCTAAAATCCATGCTTCATCTTGAAGAGCTTCATCAATCTTCTTAGGTTCTATTTTAGAAACAAATGCTACATTTGCTTCTCTTCTGAATTTGGACCTTGTTCGTGTTGGACCAATGGTGGTTGACAAATTTAATTCCACTTATGTTTTGATAATAACAAAATGTATATAATTGGTTAAGAAATTTATTGTAGGTATTTTGGATTGAAAGAAATCTAGAAGACATTATAAATCATTGAGGATTCAAGAAGGAAACAATCTTCAACATGATTGAGTCGTTAAAAATAAAGATTATGGGAGATTTGATTAAATGTATCCGTTGGAGATAAACAAGTCGACTTACACTTATACACAAGTTGAGTTATAATGCTCAAGTCGAGTTATCAAAAAGCGGAGATGAAAAACGTTGTTTACAAGTCGACTTACACTGAACAAGTCGACTTATGGAGACTTACATGTACATACAAGTCGACTTACACTGAACAAGTCGACTTATTTAAGAGCGGAGAAGTTTTTACGAAAAATGTTGATACAAGTCGACTTACACTTCACAAGTCGACTTATGAAGATTGACAAGTCGAGTTATACACTCGACAAGTCGACTTATGAGTACAGCAGACTGTCTCTGACAAAGGAAATTAGACACAAATGGAAAGAAAATATTTATGCAACGGCTACAAGATTATCAGCTACGGTTAGTAGAGGATCCAATGTCTATAAACATCTCAAGTCTACAAATAAATAGCAAAAAACATCAAGGGATCGAAAGAGAAGTCCAAAAAGCCAAAGAACTTCACTATTATTCCAAATTTGCTCTATATTGCTCTTAGCTGATTTCAAATCTATATTGAACATTGATCTTTCATCTTTATCTCATCTTTATTGTAAGCTTAGTGATTAGAGGAGAATCACTAGTGAGGTAAGATTTGTGCCGAGAATCAGATCGGAGTGTGAGGTTAGCTTGAGCCGAAAATCAAGTGGTTGTGAGGTTAGCTTGAGCCGGAAATCAAGTGGTTGTGAGGTTAGCTTGAGCCGAAAATCAAGTGGTTGTGAGGTTAGCTTGAGCTAGAAATCAAGTGGTTGTGAGGTTAGCTTGAGCTGGAAATCAAGTGGTTGTGAGGTTAGCTTGAGCCAGAAATCAAGTAGTTGTTAGGTTAGCTTGAGCCGAAAATCAAGTGTTTGTGAGGTTAACTTGAGTCGGAAATAAAATGTTTGTGAGGTTAGCTTGAGCCGGAAATCAAGTAGTTCACGCTGAACTAAAAAGTGTGCAGTAAAGTGATTTGTCAAATCTTAAGTGGGAGCTCAGGTAGAGGACGTAGGTCTTAGCACCGAATCTCTATAAAAACAACGTTTGTCTTTCTTCCCTATACTCTTTATTTAATTGATTGTTTCGTGTGTATTAATTCCACAATTTTTTATAGAGCTCTATGAAAAGTTTAAAGATCTATTCAACCCCCCTTCTAGATCGTTTACAGAAATGATAGCAGTTAGTGTGTTGGTTTGGGTGCTAAAGGTGGTTAAGTGAGTGTTTGGGGTAGTGGTAGTGATGGGTTTGTGGAAGGAAGGTTTAGAGTAGGATGGTTTGAAAGCATTGAGTTTATCTTCGATGAGTTTTGCCATGCCCACAACATGTGGTAAGGTTTGGGGTTTGAGGAAGAATAACTCCCGTTAAATATCAACCTTCAGTCCAGACAAGAAGCAATTGAGCAAATTAGTGCTGCTAAGGCTATGAATGTGAGTAGAGATGGCCTCAAAATCGGACATGTGGGCATCTACCGTGGTCGTTTGCTTCAACTTATACAATTGTGCCTCAAGGTTCAAAAAAGAAGAAGGCTTAAACCTAAGTTCCAATTGCCTTATAAAAGCTTCCCATGTGGACAATTGATGGGTAGAGTGCATCCAATAGAACCATTAAAATGTCGATCCGAACATGTAAAATGCGGCAACTGTGAGTTTCTTCTCTGGTGGAGTCCAATGATAAGCAAAGAAATGCTCGATTTGGAACAACCAACCCGCACATTATCCCTTGAAAACAAAGGTATTTCTAGCTTAGGCAACCAGAGGGTATTCGTGGGTAAAGTGGGAGTTGTGTCGCGGGGTCCAGTGGTGGAGGGGGTGGTGGAAAGGATGAGTACAAGGATGAGGGCATGGTTGATGTAGGGTCGGGGCATGCAAAGTTATTGGGTTAGAAGATGACAAAGGTAAAAGAGGTTGTTTTCCAATTTGGTCATTTTAAGTTGGAGTTCATGCATAGCCGATTGTTGACTTTGGATGAGTTATTGTAGGGCCTCAAAAGAGTCAGAATGTTTGGAAAGTTGTTCCGTCAGCTTAGAAAACTGCTCTTCCATGGCTGATTTCGCACAGGTGGTCACTCCCTCCATCATTTTGGGGACTCCCAATGAAAGCACAAAAAATGTTTGCAGTAGCTCTTGATAATTAAGTGTTTGGTAGGGATAGGCGATTTAGGTTGAGATGAGCAGATGATTAAGGAGATAGAATAAAAGAGAGGGACAGAGGTAGAGATGAGAGAGAGAAAAGATGATGAGAAAATATCTTCTTGTCCACTCGTCTCATTATGATGTTACAATATATGGAGTATTCTTGTAATAGAATAACAACAAACTTTTGTTTTTATCTAATGAAGTCTTGATATTTTGAAGTAAAACGCTTGATTCTAGAACCTTTCCGAATGTCAGTGATAGACTGAGGCCCAAAAGGTAGAATTGTCACATATGGGTTTGCAACAAAATTATTAAAATTAGATAATATTATTTAGGTTAAAATATTTATTAGTTTTACTTATGGTTTAGAAAATATAACAAAAAATTTGAAAAAGAATTCAAACAAATTTAATATCGTTTTAAAAAGTGAGTTTCATTGTATCATATGACGTACTAACTTCGGCATATTTAATACAAATATTAAATCCATTTTACGTTAGTGCTGACATAATACATAATAAATAAAAATTTAACTCTATCCAAATTTATGTTTATGTATAATTTGTTTTGAATCTTTTGCAAATTTTAAGATTTATTTTGAATTTTTTGAAATATTATAGTTTAACTTGTATTTTAATAAAAAATTTAAGGTCAAAAATCCATTTTTTAGTTTTTACCTTCAAAAATATTTTAAACCAACAATGGTAGTGCTAAGAATTGCAAAATACAAAGCTTGAGGAAAAAAACTAAAAAAATTCAAATTTATAAGTATATCATAAAGAGAATTTTCTTGCCCACAGAATGTAAGTTTCTTTTTACTAGCACAATTCGGAATATTGTCCTTCCCTTCATCTTAAGCTCTTGCTTTTACTATAGTAGTATCATTGTTTTTGTCATCCTCCTCGCTTGGCTCCAATTTCAAATATCCTTGTTCCATGCACAGTTGGCTTCTTCTATAAGTTTAGCATTACCATATTATTTATCACCATTTCCATCTCTCTTAATCTAGCTTCTTTATATGCTCATGGTTGGCAACCTTAGAATTTCATTTAGAAGTGGAGTTGACATTTATGAAAACCATAGATCTTGATAACTGAAAACAACATTAAAATTGGGAGACAAGTTAATAATTTCTGAATCAGGACTAGAAATAAAATTGTGTTTATTGGGATACGAGATATGATCCCATCAAATGCTCAACGATCTTATTTTTATAAATTCTAATCACTTTAATTCATATATTATGATTAATTAACAACATAAAAAAATGTATCATAAATAGTATGTTATTATGGAAATTGATTCCCATTTCTTTGCAATTCTTTTCTGAGTTTGAATTATAAAACAATTACAAATTATCATCATAAAATTATATTTAAAGTTAGATAAGTTAAACTATTTTAATTTATTTTAAGTTTTGTATATATATATAGATTCTATTTCAATCTATTCATATTAGTTCCACAATTAGTAATTAATTTTTCTTAATGACAGTTAAAAATTGTTTTTAAAGTATTATTCCACCTTAAACAAGAAATTTTCAAATAAATACTATTAGAGAATAACATAATGTTATCCCTAATTACTTGATGTTGATGAATAAATTGATCACTCAACTAATTTTTTATAGCTTGTGCTAAATCCAACGATTACCAATTAAACTACCCTTAACTAGGATATACTTTAGGTAATATCAAACTGTAACAATTTCTATATAAGATACCTTTAAGATTTCAAGTTTAAGAATCACCTATACAATTATCATACTGAGATTTTTTATGAACATATAAGTAATATTTTATATTAAATTCTCATACTAGTTCAATTTAGTAAAATTGCTATCTAACAAGCATTCTCATATAGACTGGATTTAGAGTAGACCTGTAGGGATAGTCTCAAGTATGTGGACCTATGAGGTCTAGCTTATTTACCTAATCAAGTTTTAATATAAAATTAAATAAAATTGACTGACTTGTGGAATCTAACTCTTTTACCTTATTAAAAATTGGAAAAAATTTAGAAACAATTGATATGCTTATGAGGTCTAGATTGCTTACGTTGTCAAATTTAACACATTTGATTGAAAGCATAATATTTTTGAACCTGATTATTTCTCTATTTCGGGATTAGAGATGATAAGATATTTATTGGCCATAAGGCTTTCAAGTCTGAGAACATTTTCTTTAAGTCATGGAGTTAAAGATCTTCTTTTGAAATTAAGGCCTTTAGACTTGTAGGTTTTCTTTATAAGTTAGGGAGATGAATATACTTTTTCTACATTTGAGTCTTGAACGTGCAAGTTTTTCTTTTTAACCTAGAAAGCCAAATGGAACTCTTTTAGACCTTAGGCTTTTGTACCTACATGTTTTTCTATTTGAGTCAGGAAGCTGAAAATGACTTCTCTTAGGCCTGAGACATGTAGACCTATAAGTTTTTCTTTATAAGCTAAGGATCTAAAGAAACTTCATTTGGATCTAAGTCGTTTAAACCTATATGTTTTTGTTTACAAGCTAAGGAGTTGAAGGGGCTGCTCCTGAACCTGATGATTTTACAACTGCAAGGTTTTTGTAAGTTAGGGATTTGAGGGACTTCTCTTGAATATAAGGCCTTCAGACTTATATTTTTTTGTTCATTAGCAAATGACCTAAAAAGACTTCTTTTAGACCAATGCCTTTAAACATACATAATTTTTATTTTGATGTTTAAGCTTCATTGGAATGAAATGAGAGGCATTTTTCAATTGAAAATAATGAATTGTACACCTAAAATTCTAAAACTTATATCTAGTGATAATATTTTTTTAGACGAGTTTCATTCCAGACTCGAGACATTTCAAAGCTATCCAGTCTTTTGAGCTTGTAACTTTTAGGTCTGATTATTTATTTTATGCAGTATAGCCTTAGCCAATTTAAAGAAAGCTTCCTTTGAGAGTTCCTTCTTTTAAGAATTATGAATTTTGTAAGATTGAATTCCCAATTTGGAGAATTTTGTATCTTGTTTTCGATTATTTAGTTGCCTAGACCTTTTCTTACATGCTTCATTTTTAATGTTAGCAACATCTTTATAATCTTTAATTAGTTCAACTTCTAGACAAAGTTGGTCATCATTTTAGTTATATAGGAATCAAGGCTTTAACTTCGAAGGCAAAGACTAAAAGGTATTTTGTAGTAGATGCTTAGTCTGAGTGCCTTTAACATCTTAGACTTTAGCTTTCAATCTTTGTAATATTGTCCTATCTCTGACCTTGTTCAACCTATTAACATGCAAGTATGCAACAAATGTAAAGAATGTTTGAAGTTTAGGTCTTCACAACAATTCCTAAACTTGCTACTATCAAATCTCCAGTCTTTTACCACCAATTAATTAGATTGCCATAGCAGGGAGAAGGACATGCTAGTTGCCACCACAAGGAGAGGAGAACCATAACATTTTTGTCTTCTCCTTCAAGGACAACCTATCTCCATCTTCTTTAAGACGACACTAAGTTGTCACCCTTTCAACAATCACCAACCCTACTTTTATCACTTGTTTAACATTTATAGTTAATCAATTTGCAATATGATGATGATTTTCGGTATGAATTTGGTTGCCTTTATATACATTTACCATATAGATTAGGCATTGAGTGTTGATCACGAATTTAAGTTCTTTCAATCATTCCATAAGCATTCTTGTAATTATAACACTAATTTTTGATGTTGAGAAGTTGCCCCATGTCTAATCATAGTAACTTCTAAAGGTTTAAGATGATATAGAGTAATATTCTTAACTTGCTTCAGTTATGTGGTATCAATGAACTTATTATGTGAAAGTCCCAAAGGATGTAGTTTCGCAAAGATTCTATTCTGCCTCATTTGCTTTGAACTGTTTCTGTTTGTTGCTTAATACAGAGCAAATGTGTTAACAACTGTCAATTTTTCAGAAAAATGCAAACAAAAAAATTAAACACAAAACGAACAAATCAACAATCGAATTTGGCAACACAGTTTGACAGATCTGACCTATGTCTGAGGGACCCTCACCTAGCTTAATCACTTTCACCGAAGTACAATAGTTTTACACAAGGCTTTACTGAGCCGATACCACTCACTCTTTGACACTATCTACTCTTCCTCACACCCCGTGAAAGTATTTCATTCTCAATAACATAACCATCTCGTGCTAATAAACGTTATTAGTAATAACAAACGTTAATAAAAATGAAAATAATGACCCAATGATTGAATCAATAGAGACAAAAAAAAAGGAACACTTTGAGCCAAAATACACTCCCCTATATGTGCAGCCTTATCAACTCGAAATTATGGAAAGTCGTTTAACACCAATGTTGTTGTGGACCTTTGAAATAATCACTGAAGAGATCCACACACAGCAGCCATAAAAAAATCATCAAACGAACATGTGTTTCATCACTAAAACATTCAAAGATACAACTCACAATTTATCACTTTACTGCACGATTTTCCCACACAAAAATGATTAAGCAACAGTCCAATTATTCACCCTCATATACAGAAAGGTAGCTATTAAGAATAGTTCAATATATCATGTAATTGCTCACACAGAAACGAAGAAATGCAGCTACACAAATTGATTAATTTTCTGCCATTTTTTCCCTCACAAAAACAATAACTCAACTGCAAAAAAATTCACTCACACTAGAGAAAACACAACTACCTTAAATTACATTAATTCCATAAAATCCGCTACCAAAGATAACTACAATCATCGAAATACAACTGCCAAAGATAGCTTTAATCAACGAAATTGCAGCTACCAAATATAGCTTGAATTATCGAAATTACAGTTGCCAAATCACCACAAAATTTGCAAATTATCTTTAATAAGACACGGTGATTTTATTTCAATAAATCCTATCTTGTCTAGGATTTTATTCTTCATGCTACTTATCTTCGATAATCCCACATAAGATAAATTCCTTATCATAATGATATTCTAAATATATTCAATTACAAATAATGGACAAAATAATTAATATGATATCTTAACAAATATCTTAAAATCTCCCCCTTTTTGGTATTATTTTTCACATATAAGAACTCCCCCTTAATTGAACATCAAGTTCCAACTGACGTCAAGTTCAATAACAATTGTCAAGTTCAACCTAAGTAGAAAATATCCAGATAATATCCAAATAAATAACAATCCCAAGTAAACAATAATCCATTCATCCAAATTTCTCCCCTTTGGGATAAAAAGATGCCAAAAAAGCAAATGAGGAGGCATAAAAATTAGCAGTAGATGCAACGTAAGAATTATAAGCACGTAGTGCACCAGCAAAAGGCTAAGATAACAATTTACCACCAATAAAACACTAGCCAATATATCATTACTCACATCAAAGTCATCAAAATGTGGTTGATTAAAGTCATAAATCCCAAAAATGCATTCAACGAATCATAATCAAATTTAATTAATCTCCTCCCCACATAAACCATATGAAAGCATATTGCCTAAACTCATACAACCCACTATATAGAAAGAAACTAAGATAAACTTGAAAAACCCAAATCATAGAAAGCTTGAATCTTCCTACAAGTCTCCAACTAAGTATCAACATTTTCTTGACATAACTCTATAAATCAAAATCCAAAACTATAGTTCTCAAATCATCAAGTAAACCTCATTTTCACATCAAATCTACCATTCATCAAGTAAGGAAAAATCCAAACACACACCAATAACCTAAACCTTAGAAAACCTATAAATTAAAAACTCAAAAAGCTTAGACGCTAACTCCTTCGAACCTCGATTTTTTTTACTTACTTGAATAAGCTTTAAAGTGGTAAAGCATTAATCTTACCAATCACATTCTCAATAAGATGACCCTGTTTGATTCATGATGGAAGATCCTAATTGAAATTAGGTATCCTTAAGTTTTCATTATCTACCAAGTTTGTTTTTACATTTGATGTTTTGTTGGTTTCTACCTCAGAAGCAACCAAATGGTCCTCTGTCTGGTTGGTTTCTTTTCTAGAAACAACTAATTGTAGATCCAGACTGTTTTTGAAATGGGGTAGTCTATCCACGCAAGGAATGCCTCTACCAATTACCGTCGCTTTCTTCCCATCACCAAATGTGTCGTGATCATCCATACAACTTTGATAATTCATCAAGTAGCTTCTTTCACCTGTCATATGTCGTGAACACCTAATGTTAAAATACCATCTATTGTGAGAAGTGCCACACATTGATTTAAGAGCTACAAGTGCTTGCGATTGGTTCTTTCTAACCCAAATCTTCTTTGGTGGCTTCTTTTACTAAAAGTTCTTCCAAGAACTTTAGAATTTTTTATTTTGGGCGTTATGGAATAGCATTTGCAGCAACTTGTAACAATTTGCTTTATGTGACCTTTTACACCATAAAAGTGACATGTAGGGATGAACTTTTTGCTTCTTTTTGGTATTTATCCTTGCCTACTTGATCTTGCTTCTTTGACAAATCTAACTTCACCATTTTGCACATTATTCAACTTAGAACATTCATCTTTATAACCAAAACCTTGAAAGTCCCCTTTGTTTTTACCAATTTTTAGCAATTGATCTAGTTTCTTGGTACCACCATTCAACATTCTTATTCCTTTTTCGGTATTGACCAACTTTAGCTTTGTTTGATCAAGTTCATTTGTTGTTGACAATAACTTCATCTATAGATCATGAATGACGTCCTTCATGGCTAAATTTTTCCTCTTTAGCTTCTCATCCACCTTATACGTTTTCTCCCACTTGGCATACATTAATTCATAGACCTTGTAGATGTCTTCCTTTTTGAAGTTTGAGTCATTGTCATCACTGTCACAATCTAAATTTGAGTTTAAAACCAAAACATCTGTATTTTCGTTGTCAGTTTCTTCAATGGTTGCTACTAAGGAAGTAACTGAACTTTTGTTGGTTAATGCAACCAATGCAGCATGATTACTCATAATTTCTTCTTCGCTTCCGTACACACTTTCAAATTCGTCTCCACTCTAAATGCCGATGTAAGACTTCCCTTTTCTCTTCTTAAGAGTATTATTACATTTCGCTGGCACATGCCTAAAACTTTAACATTCATGATATTGAATCTTGTTTACTTTCCTTTCACCTTTTTGAATTTTTTCCTGCTGTTTAAAATTGTTGTTTGATGAGCTCCCAACATTCTGTTTGAACTTAGGTCTATCTTTCTTCACTTTCTTTAGCCACTTGTTGAAATTTCTTATTGGCAACACCATATCATCATTTTCATCGGAGTCGTCTCCTGAATCATTCACAGATTTAGCAACTTTAGCTTGCAAAGCCAACCCTTTGTTCTTCTCTTGCTTATCTCTCAACAAGTTCATCTTAAAGTTTGTAAGAATCCAAATTACCTTATCTAAAGATAACTCATTAATGTCACGAGTTTCTTCAATGGCTGTAATTTTTGGTATGAATCTAGGAGGCAATAATTTCAATATTTTCTTGACAAGTTTTAGATTTGAATATTTCTTCCTAAGTTGATGTGCTTGATTGGCAATATCATGCAGCCATTTATGAAAGTCTTCGAGAGTTTCACTTTCCTCCATCTTAAGCTCTTCAAATCAAGTAGCCAACATTTGAAGTTTTGAAGCTATCACTGATTTTGATCTCTCATGTATTGTTTGTAATATATCCCATGCTTCTTTTGCTGCTTCACAAGCTGATATCATACCGAAACGTCCATCATCTACAACACTAAAAATTACATGTATTGCTAGAGAGTTATGAAGTGCTTCCTCTTCTTCAGCCATTGTCCATTCAGATGGATCTTTAGTTACCAATTCATTCTTTTCATTAATCGTCATTGGATATGTCCAGCTATTCAAAACTGAATTCCATGCTTTGGTTCCTCGTGTTTGAATAAATACTCTCATCCTTGATTTCCAAGCAGGGTAATTGGAATCATCTAGTAATGGTGGCCTAATGATTCATGCTCCTTTTTTTGTAGCCATAATTGCAAAACATCGATCTGCACCAACTTGACGTACCAAGTTTTGATTAGGTGAACCAGGTTGTGATACCAATTGAAAGTCCCGAAGGATTTAGTTTTGAAAAGATCCTATTCTGCCTCGATTGCTTTGAACTGTTTATGTCAATTGCTTAATATAGAGCAATTATGTTAACAACTGTCAATTTTTTTAGAAAAATGCAAACAGAAAAATTAAACACAAAATGAACAAATCAACAACCAAAATTTGGTAATGCAGTTCGACACATCTGGCCTTCGTCTATGAGGCCTTCACCCAACTTAATCACTTTCACTGAAGTACAATAGTTTTACATTCGGCTTTACTAAGCCGACACCACTCACCCCTTAACACTATACACTTATCCTCACACCCTATAAAAGTATTTCACTCTCAATGATACGACCACCTCGTGTTAACCTTAACAAATGATTTTTGCAACAATAAACATTAATAAAGATGAAAATAATGACCCAGTGATTGAACCAATAAAGACAAACAAAGGAACACTTTAAACTAAAAGCCACTCCCCTATATGTGCAGCCTCTTCAACGCGAAATCATGGGAATTTGTTCAACAAAAATTCTGCTATGAACCTTCAAAATAATCACTGAAGAGATCCACACACAACAGTCACAAAAAATCATCAAACAAATATGTGTTTCATCATCGAAATATCCAAAAAAACAACAACACAATTTATCACTTTACTGCATGGTTTTCCCGTACACAAATGATTAAGCAGCAATCCAATTATTCACCCACATATGCAAAAATGCATATGCCAAGAATAGCTCAATAGGGCATGTAATTACTCACACAAAAAAAGAAACACAGCTGTACAAATTGATTAATTTTCTATCAATTTTTCCTCACAAAAACAATAACTCAACTGTCCAATAATTCAGTCACACTAGAGAAAACCCATAAAAGCTACTATTAAAGATAGCTACAATCACCGAAATATGGCTGCCAAAGATAACTTTAATCAACAAAATTGCAACATCCAAAGATAGCTTGAATTATTGAGATTCCAACTGTCAAATTACTAAAAAATCTGCACATTATCTTTAATAAGACATGGTGATTTTGTCCCAAATAAATCTTATCTTGTCTAGGATTTTATCTTTCATGCTATCTTATCTTCAATAATCTCACACAAGATAAATTCCTTATCATAATGATATTCCAAATATATTCAACTATATCGAATTACAAATAATGCCCAAAATAATTAATGGGATATCTTAACAAAAATCTTAAAATTATGAATTTCCAACTGTTAGATTTTGGGTCATGGATGATAATAAGCATTGGGTTCATAAAAAATTTTGAATTCTAAAACTTTGAATCTAATTCTATTTTCTATTTAGATTTTGCAATAATTACAACTTCAATTCCAAAATTTAATGTTAATAATAGTCAACCATCAAATCAAGTTACACAATTAGATAGATCCAATACTACTATTGAAATCACACATGTAGTGGAAGAAATATATTTTTATTTGATTTTCTAAAAAATATGATCACATTAAATTCTATAAATTGATTAGTGTGTAAAATATAATAAGTATGAAAGTAAATCATACCTTCTTATAAAACTTAATCCTTTTTTTTGCATCTCCCCTTCAACCAATTTCTGAAGCAGGTTTTTACCATGAATTTAGTTGTATAAAGTTTAACCTTGAACAATATCTAAACAAACTAGTTGAGAGAACTCTACAAGTAGTTTAACAAGGGGTAAGCAAAAGGTATTACCTCCTTTAGAGCCTACGCCTATTTATAATAGAGTGTAATTTTTTTATAATTTAATTAAGTATAATCCTAATTTTAATTAATTCTAATGAAATGGTTCAAATAAGATCTAATGTCTCACATTGACTCTTATTTGTTAAATATCTCATATTAAACCTTTTAAAGTTTCTCAAACTTTACAATCAAGTCCAATTTGATTAAATTACTTTTTCTATTATCAATCGTTCTTTGTGTATGATTAATCAAGTTCCTAAATATTTTGGCAATGGATATAAATTATTACCTAAACCATATTTAGGATTGTATAAATTAAACTCTTTAATTTAGGATTGTATAAATTATTTATCTATAATTCTTTAATTAAATAATTTATATTTATAGATCAACATTTGCTTCTAGCAGTGCATCATAATCACCTAAATATTTAGAAATGTTAAAAGTAGTTTTGACTCACCTTTATATGCATATTTTTTTTATATAATTCAATCCTTTTATCATACAATATTCAAATTAGACATAGAATATGAAATTAATGTCTCTTCTATTTGAGTCCAATTATATTAGTTCTTCACTATTAGTAAATTGATTTTATTAATGAAATTTAAAAATTATTTTCAAAGTATCATTCTAGCTCAATCCTAATGGAGAACAATATAACATTCTCACTAATCACTTTATAGTAGTGAATCCTATATTGATCACTCAAAATTTCCCTATAGTTTATACCATATTCAATAACTATTAATTAAGTTACTCTTGACTAAGATATATTATAACTAATATTAAAATATAACAATTCATATATGTGATACTTTGGAGATCTCAAGTTAAAGAATCACTCATGCAAGCATCACAATGAGAATTTTCATAGATATAGAAGTAATAATCTAAATGGAATTCTTATATTAGGGTTAATTTAATAAACTTGTTTTTTTAACAAGTACTCACATGTTTGTTTAAGTATCTCTATACTTTAATATATGAAATCAACTATTTTTCATAAGTAAGAAACATGTGCATGTTATGTTTTATTAATATCTAGTCTCAATATAACGACTTAAAATAATTTAAGAATAATACATAAATTTAATATGAATATTATAATTATAATCTTATCGTATTTGCGATGTACATTTATTATGGACCTTATCTTATGCACAAAAAATGCATTGAAATGGTTATATCATAAAAACTACAATCAACTAATTGATTATAGAATAATAATAAAAGAGGTTTAGTAGAATTCAATGGTATTAAAAAATTTTCATACTTTTAATTCTCCGATATTTCTTCGATATATAGCATTAAGTTGTGCAGAATTACAACACAAGTAGTAGTTGAAATTTCATTAAATAGCCACCTCCAACAACCCACTTTTCTATAAATGTTTCTTAATAAAATCCTTGCATGTGCTCTTAGTCAAAAACCGCCAAACATATACATCACCTTCGAAGTAGGGGAAAGTTTAGATTTGGTCCCATGTAAAAGTTTACGTAAATGATTTACCAAAAAAAAAAAAAAGTTTACGTAAATATCACCCAACACATGCAACTACTCGGTGATTAAGGATGTTGACTTAAGATTTAGAATTTAATATAAAATTAATTAAAAGTTATAATTAAGAGTGTTTTACATCTAATTTCACTTCACTGTTCAAGTTTTATGGCACTGAACAATCTGCTGACAATATTTTGTCGAATCAATTTGGATACATAATCATTTAGGTAAATGTACTATAAATGAAAACTTTGACTGGCTTTTTCTTGCAATATAATAATTAGTACGATTGTCATAATCAAATAAATGATAGTACGTAAGGGTAGGTTAGTTTGTATTAGTCATTATATCAGATGACTATGGAAGCAACCAAATTGAAATTGATGGCCCAACCTTTTTTCGTTCAAATAACATTAACAGTTAGTAGGAGCATTAATTTAGGCACTCACAGTTAGAAGTATGTCCCTTTCTGCCAGTGTATGTCTTTCTCTATAGTGGCAGAAAGGACTTACTTCTAACTGTGATATAGTTTGTTACAGGAAAGATTTCATGTGTAGAAGTAAAAAAGAAAGCACAATTGTTTTCTTTGAACTCAGCTAAAGTGATTTGAGGAGGGGGTGCTTCTGATCACATTTTGTTTGTTTTCTTGAGTCTTATTAGGTGGGAATTTTTCTAGCGCTTTTATCAACCCAATTGAGGTGTGTGTTGTTGCCGACAAAGGTGGACAAGACAAGAAATCTTTAGACTCCCAGAAATTTTGGCCGTCAAGAATGTTGGGTTTCTAATATATATAAGCAAAGACCAGTTGTTCATGTTTTTGCACAAACAAATCACTTTCTACCTCTTGGAGTTGTCTGCAAGGAAATGGGTCTTGCGTGGTGGAGACAGTTAAGTGCTTTTCTTGTTGGAATTCTGTTCTTTCATCGACTTTGTGCCTCTGATAAAGGTATGATCTTGCTCCTTGCTCTTTCTTTTACTTCCTATTTTAATAATTTAGACTAAGATATCATGTCAGTATTGCATTTTATCAGACACTAGTCAGTTTTTTCTGGCAATGGTCAGAGTAGCCATGAGCATTTGGAATTAGGAGTTTCAAAAGAGTAAAGTGTTGTCAGCTTTGTGACTTGGAATAACATACAAGAATCATCTTACCTGTATAGATATTTAATTAGTTTAGATCCAGAGCTTTAAGCGGCCGCATAGATGTGTTCCTTTTTTTGCCAAGATGAAATAATATTTAGTATATATCCTTAAATCTCATAAGGCTTGAAAGCGGACGTGGTCGCCAGGCAACTAAACTAGCATCAGTTAATTATTAGTTAAGACGAACAAATTACACATGTATGTATAATTTTCTAATTTGGTGGAACAATTTTTTGAAGTAAGATTTAATATTGTGAAAGACTAATGATATAACACTTCATCATTAGAGGGACGTATCACTACCTTTAACTCAATAATTTTTGTAATTGATTATACAATATTGTCCGACTTAAGAGTAGCATCATCACCAGTGAATATGTGTATTAGAATATGAAATCGATATTATATTTATTGATTTTTACTTTGGATGTTGCATAAGTTGGACACCACTAACCAAATTAATTTTTCGGCTCTAGCCTTTCTAGCCGGTAGCCAGACCATGATTTTGAATTTTGTTCTATACTGGTTGGTGTCAGGTGGTACGTACCGTACCAGTAAGAGAATGATACTAAATAGGAGTATTTACATACTGGGTGTAAATACCGATCGTTACCGATCATGTACTAGTCAGTAGCGAAAATTTTGAAAAATATTGAGACTAAGTTGTCAAATTTTAAAAAAAATTTAAAATTTAACCCCCGCTTTCTGTTTTTCAACGCTTTTTAAATTTGTTATTTGGTTAAATTTTTATTGTGATTTTTTAATTTTTAATTTTAAAATAAAAGAAATATTTTATTACTAATAATAATAATTATACATTAAATCAAAATTTAAAATAAAATATCTTATTTTAATTTATTTTAATCTTTTATATAATATTTATTAATAAAGTATTAATAAAATATTTATTTTGAAATAAATAATTTAAAAATTATTATTTATAAACTAATATTTATTTTTATATATTTTAATTTTTAAATCAAATTTTATTTGAAATATATATTTTAAAAATATTTTAAAACTTAATTATATTTATTAATAATTATTAAATTAATTTTATAAATTAAATTAAATTAAGGTATTTAGAATTTTAGTAATAATTAATTTTAATTAATTAAATATATAATATATTTAATTGATAATAAATTAAATAATATATGTTTTTGTATCATGTTTCAATTCTACTTAGTTGTTTCTTTATTATGAATTCTTGTTGTAAATTATAATAATTTGAGAGTTAAGTATATTTATTATTCTTTTAATTGAATGTTTTGTTGTAATTATTATTTATTATACAATGAAAATTGAAATTGTAATATTTTAAATACTATATATTATTCTTAATTTTATATTTTTATGATAATGATTGTCTTTTTTATATAAATATATTGTGGTTATTTTTTGAATGTGAAATACCTGAAAATTATTGTTATTTCATATTAATTGTGATTATTATTTATTATTTCGATTTTTGGAAGTTAAAAATATACAGTACAACTGTATAATATGACAATAAACTATTTTGCAATTGTAAAAAAATTTAAGGACTATTTCATAAATTTAAAAAGTTACCCGAAACGGTACAAGTACCGATACAATACTCGGTATTAACCAGTATTGATACAGTACTATACTATAACTCAATTCAACCCTAAATTTAATACAGGATTTGCAACATTGGTTACGACCTACTGTTATTGCAGTAAAAGATTTATGAGATTTTTGACATTTCACACGGTCTTTAACTGGTCCCAAAAACATAAATGAAGAAAGGTTATAAATTATAATGCAGAAGATATTACTCTTCTCCTTTAAATTTTTCTGACTAAATTATGTGTTAAAACAGAAGGGACTCATTTAAAAAAGAATTTATATATGTTAAATAAAGCCCTCAATATCCACAATATTACTTTTAAAATGAAAATGTTTGATGCTTCAATTTACTTGACCAACCCCCCGAGTTATTTCCAGCAAGAGCAAATTGAACCATGGCAAACTTCTTGGTTTAATTATTCTATCTTCGGACAATTTCAAGATCATTAATTAGAGGTTAAGATTCAGCTACTAAATCTAATCGTAGTCTATTCTTTGTGGGCAGCTCCGAACTACTCTTTCGTCCATAACGCTAGTTTAGCTCCACCAATATCACACTACGACTATATAGTTGTGGGTGGTGGAACCGCAGGTTGCCCTCTGGCCGCCACTCTGTCGCAAAAAGCCACAGTGTTGCTTCTTGAACGAGGTGGCTCGCCCTACGGCAACCCTAATATCACCGACTTAGCCAACTTTGGCGCTTCACTCTCTGATCTCTCTCCTACCTCTCCTTCTCAACGTTTTATATCTGAAGATGGTGTCATCAATGCCCGCGCTCGCGTTTTGGGTGGCGGAAGCTGCCTCAATGCCGGCTTCTACACTCGCGCTGCCAATGAATACGTCAGGTATAAATCTTTTGGTGAAGTCTTTATATTCTTCTTTTGATATTAAAAGAAAAAAAGATTAAATTCTTAAACTAGGCCTAGGCTGAATCGTATGATAATAAATAATGAAGTGTCTTAATAGGAGCTCATGCGGAAATGTAGGGCCTAATCCAATTTAATGGTTGTAATTGTCATTTGACTTGTGATATATTAGGCATGTAGGATGGGACGGAGTACTGGTGAACGAGTCATATAATTGGGTGGAGAGGCGGGTGGCATTCGAGCCGGAGGTGGGGCAATGGCAGTCGGCGGTAAGAGAAGGGCTGCTAGAGGTTGGGGTGGAGCCAGACAACGGTTTCACTTATGACCATATGAAGGGGACTAAAATAGGAGGGACAATCTTTGATCAAAATGGTTATAGACATACAGCTGCTGACTTGTTGGAGTATGCCAACCCCAGTGGGCTTACTGTTCTTTTGCATGCAACTGTTCGTAGGATCTTGTTTAGAACCAAAGGTACCTAATGAGTCATGCTCCACATTTTGAATTCTTGTTCTTTCATTGACAACATTCTAACGTTGAACAGGAAAATTAAGGCCACTAGCTCACGGAGTAGTCTATAGAGATGAGACTGGGGCCAAGCACAAAGCTTATCTACGAAGGGGGTCGAAAAATGAAATTTTGATATCGGCAGGTGCTCTAGGCAGCCCACAGCTATTAATGTTGAGTGGAATAGGTCCTTCTGAGCAACTTAAGGCCCATAAGATTCCAATAGTGTTGGATCAGCCGATGGTCGGCCAACTCATGTCCGATAACCCCATGAATGCAGTTTACATTCCCTCGCCTGTACCAGTTGAGGTTTCGCTTATTCAAGTTGTTGGCATCACTAAATTTGGTAGCTACATTGAAGCGGCAAGTGGCGCAAATTTTGCCGGTGGCCAGCCAAATGGAAACTTGGGAATGTTTTCTCCTCAGGTAACTGCATTGATGATTAAGCTTTAATTGTACATTTACAAATGTAAGTTGAAGCAAGGACTTGAATTTAATATATTTCTTCAGTAGAGCCAGTACGGTTTATAAGTGTGTGTATATATATATATATATATTATAATATTTGGCAAAAGCTTGATTACCACAGATTGATTCATCTCTATTTAAGCGAGGCCTTAAGTGTTACTTTTCTTTCTTTTGTTTTGCCTATATTGGTCAGCTATCAACTGTTCCTCAGAAACAAAGGATCCCAGGGGCTGTTGAAGCAATGGACAGCCTCAACAGAAGAGCTTTTCAGGGAGGATTCATTCTTGGGAAAATCATGGGTCCAATTTCAACTGGCCACTTGGAGCTAAGAACACGAAGTCCGGATGATAATCCATCCATTACATTCAACTACTTCAAAGAACATGTAGACTTACAAAGATGTGTATACGGTATTTCAACAATAACGAAAGTGATCGAGTCCAAGCCTTTCTCCAAGTTTAGGTATAGTTATTTATCAGTGCCACAGCTACTAAATATGACCGCCAGTGCCCCTATAAATTTGATACCCAGACATAGCAATACATCCATGTCCCTGGAACAATACTGCAAGGACACTGTCATGACCATATGGCACTATCACGGAGGCTGCCAAGTGGGTAGCGTTGTTGATCGAAATTACAGGGTTCTGGGTGTTGATGCTTTAAGGGTTATCGATGGATCCACGTTTAACATGTCTCCGGGAACTAATCCTCAGGCCACCGTGATGATGCTAGGAAGGTACACAAAATTCAGAATCTAGACACGCAGTCGATTAAAGTTTACATTTGCATTGGTCTACTAATTGGACGTGCATGGTTTGCAGGTACATGGGAGTTAGCATATTGAACGAGAGGCTTGCACGTGAAAAGGCGCGGTGATTAATCGCGCCTCGTTACAAGTTTGGAGTTTTTCTTTTATCGACAGAGGAGATTCCAGACGCTTCAAGTAATGCATGTCTGAAAAAGGTTGCTATATGTAGGATTAAGGTTGCTTTGTGCCATATGATGAATTAAGTCAAAATTTATTTTAGACGACGACATTAGGACAAGTGATAATAAATATTATGAAGTAACAACTTGGGAATTTCCAATTACAAAGTAAACCATCTGACTTGAAGTAGTGAACTACGTACCATCGCCACAATTAAATCATTTTTTAACATTTTCTGTTTTCCTCTAATGGTTACTTTTTATGTTTCTTTGCATTGAATCAGTCTTAACAACTATTCACAAAAGTTAACTTCAATTAAATCATGATAATGTATATATTCATTTAGTAGATAAATTACATAAATTTTAAATTTTCATGAAAATACAACATATCAACTTATGTAATGGCGGCATAGTATACATTCATATTAGTTTTAAAAGTAAGGTTGCCAAGTTATATCTTCTCTAATCTATACTTTTTAAAATTGATATAAGATAAAGAGACTAACATTAACTAATTTAAGAAAGTAAAAACGTAAATTGTTTTCTCTCTTAAGAACTTCATATAATTCATTTGGATGATTAAAAATTGATCCCTTATATTAAGTCATTTTTAGCATTTGTGAAAATTTGAAACTAAATTCTACAATTCGGAAAATATAAATGTTATTAAGCCAAAACCTCTCATCTTTTATAATATCTTTTTTTGTTTAAATTTTTTTTGCCAATTATTTGATAGAATCATTTGTCCACTACGAAAGAATAGGATAATCATTCATGTATAATCAAACAATGCCTATAATTAGAAAAGGGAAATCGTACTTAATTCAATAATGAAATTACTTGTAAGTTGGTGCACTAATTTTAAATAATAAAATTTAAAAGATAAAGAATAATATTAATAGAAAATTTCCAAAAGGAGTTATAAAAATGTTTAGAACTTTTGTGAATCTACTTGGATCAGTTAAACAAACTGAGTCAACTTGGATAAGTTAAGTACAACCAACTAAACATTTTAATGGCTTATCATATATTAATAGCAGCTGTTAAAAGTGCCTACTAAGAGTCTCTTATTCTAGAAGAGACTCATGAAGATCATATAATTGATGCAACCTAAGAAGATAAGAAATGATTCATATGAGGGAATTTTGGAAACTACGGTACAACTTCACTTTTTGAGCTATTATTAGGAGTTGTTGAGGAGACAACTTATTCTCCATCTTCTTGTCAAGTTGGTTAGGAATAATCTTATAATTATGTTGGGCAAAATGATGCCTATGATCCATTCCAACGTGCTTTCAAAAAACGCAGAATATAATGCAATCTTAGCCAGATTATATTCTTCTTTCTTCAGGTTCTGCCTTTGGGAAGCCATATCACCATCTGTTCGCAATCAACTTCACTACAAAAGTGATTGTTTAGCATTTAATATTTAATCTAGAGCCTTTTTAAGAAGTAGCATTTGAAGAATAAGTTGTCCTTATTCTTATTATTCGTGTTGCACAACTTGCAGGTTGGTTAAAGAACGAAGTGAATACTTATTCTATCAAGGTGATTAATTTGTTTCTAATGGCAAGCCACATGATGAATAAGTACTTAGGGAGGATCTACTTAAGCTAGACAAGTTTCCTCTAGTAAACTCTGGAAGAAGATAATATGAAAATTTGATAAGTTGACAAATTGGTAAAATGTGCTTGGGGGTGTCTGAACCATTAATGCGGTCTATTTTTTTATTGAATGGGATTCAATTTTGGCAAGTTCTCCTTATAATATTGAATCCTCTATGCTTGATAAGCCATTTATTGCCATTAATCAACTCACTTACTAGGTTGTTGGTTTGATCATATATCTTAGACAAAAGGCTTAAGAATCAAGTAAAAGGGGATTTAGTTCACACTAGTTATCAAATTAAAGCCATAGGCTTTTACCAGTACCTATGTTGCATTTGATTTCTCTATATGGCTTACTTTCTTAACTTTAGTATCTAAAGCATAGTCCAACAGGAATCTACTCTATGTTTGATCTTTTGGAAGCTATAATTTTCTAAATAATGGACAAGAACCCATTGAACCTAAAGTGTCTCCTTATCAGCTAGAATTCTCCAGATCCTCTTAGTAAGTAGAACTTTGTTGTTTAATTAAATTAGCTAAATTCTAAGACCTCTTTCCTCTCTTGGCAAACCAATGTCTTTCCATTTTACTTTACTATAAGGTTTCTTGTAAGCTTATCCCATCTATGAAATGTATCTTACAATTTTCTTTAGGCCTTTTTGTGTTGTTTTTTTGGAAGAGTTATATGTGATATTCAATAAACATATAAATTGTTGAGAATAGCTAGATAAGTTGGATCATTTTTATATAAAAGAGACTCTTGTTAGCCCAATGACCATTCTTTTTATGAAATAGGTTAAATAAGGGTTGACAATCCTCATATATAGTTATCCTAGTTGATAAAGGAACACTAACGTATTTAAATGAAAGCTTTCTTAACTTTAGACCAACTAGAGGAGAAGCAACAACTTAAGCTCTAAATTCATCTAAGGTAAGAATAAAGCTTTTGTCTCCATTAGAGTTGAGGCTTGATAAATTACAAAAGTTTTGAAGAGAGTTCATGAGGATTTTGATTGAATTGAGCTCTACTTTGTAAAGTAAAATTAAATCATCAGCAAAAGATAGATTAAAGATTCTTTCTTACCTAACTCCTTTCTTTTTTAATTCCTTATTTGACTCAACATTCATTAAAATACTAAAAGAATTAGATGAGATGCATTGTTCAATCTAAGAGATAAATTTTTAGGGCACACCAAGAGCTTTTAAGAATTATAGAGTAAACTTTCAGTTGATATAGTTAAATGGTTTACAAAAATTAATTTTCATGGCACAACTTTTGCAGAAGTTCTTACTTTGATATTTTTTTGAAAATCTTTTATACTAATAAGATATTACCCGCTATGTTTTTGCCTCTAATGTAAGGACCCTGGGATTTAAAAATTAAAGAGTCCATCATTACATTAAGTCTAATGGCAATGATTTTATAGATAGTATTATAGCAAGTAATAAACCTGAACTCCATGAGTGAGCTAGGATTTGGGATCTTATGGACCATGGAAATTTAATTATTTGAGGAGTTTCCCTAAATTGAAGAGTTCTATAATAGCCTTATAGACTTGATGTATAATCAAGTACCAGGATTCTTTGAAAAAGAAAGAGTTCATACTATCTAGATCTAAAGTTTTATTATAATTGAACATATAAAGAGCACCTTCATTGTCTTGAGTACAAACAGGTTTAGTAAGTTCTAGGAATTGATCATCATGTAGTAATGAAAGTGTTAAGTACATTTATTAAAGAGTGACAAGTAAGCGAGGAGTCTAAGAAGTCCTTAAACACTAGATCTGTCAGTTCCTTTTGGTCCCAATCTTTATCTCCATTATCATTGCATAAGCTTGAGATTTTGTTATATTTTCTTCTAATAAGATAAATTTAAAAAAGAAGAGTTTTTTCTCCTTCTTGGAGCTATAAAACTTTAGATTTTTGTTTGAAGATAGGGTGTTAGCTTCCAGGGCTCTTATATGATTGTCTAGAGCTAGCTTTTCCTTTTCAATTTTGTTTACGTTTTTTGGATCCAGATATAATTTATAATGACCTATAGTAAGCTTGTCTGTAGTTTCCTTAATCTAGACATTTTCTCCTCAAATGCTTCTGGTGCAACTCTTTGAGGCTATTTTAATTCATTGCAAGTTCTTAAGATACTTAACTACTTAAAACCCATTCCGGTGCAAATCTCTGAGGCCTATTTTAATTAATTAAAATTTCTTAAAGCATTTAAACTACACAAACCCCTTCTCAATTATTGTGATTCGTTCCGACTTTTATAATTTCCTAAAATCCTTTAAGTTTAGTGAGATAGTTAAAAAATGTAAAAAGGATATATCTATTAGAGGAATTGAATATATTATGCATTTTATTAAAAGAATAATCTAAGCATAAGTTGTTGCTAAAGTTATCTAAGCTTCTTCGGAGTCATATAAACCAATGTTGATTGAATAAGGCCTATCTATTTTTTCCTTATAAACCATTTTATTTGTTGCTTATTACTCCATGTGAAATGATTTCTCTTATAAGCAAGGTCTAAAACCTTAATATTTGCTAAGCAAGATCTAAGTTTATTGATTGGAATTAGTGAACAAATGTATGACCTATAATAGCATCAATAATTTCAATTTTGTCTAGATCGTATGCCGCTATAATCTTAACATTATAATGATCATGATGGTTTGTCATAATACTTTAATTTTTTTTAATAGACCATAGCTTCTTGCACTGAGATTCTTTTAAGTTTATTTTCCAAAAGACAAAAAATTATCAACTTCATTAAGTAAAGATAGTTGGAAAGGACACATTCCTTTTATAACTTATTAATTCCACCTACATTCTATATTAGGATTGGCGTAAAGAGGGTTTTGGTTGGTTGAGAGCTCCCTTGACTTTATTCTTTCTTTCTTATCTCCTTTTAATTATAGGAGCGAAAAGTTCAAAGCTAGAAGTTTCAATTTTGTTATCTACCATCACGATTATGTTTAGAACCATGATTTTGTTATTGTTATTTTTCTTCTTAACTCTGAGTGATTTCAGTAGCCATAGGAATCAAGACAAGAGTTTCGATTTGGTTCAATAGTAGATATTTTCATTTTCTCCAATTTGATCATATTCCTTTTGATATGCAACGTTGTTCACTTCCACTCTTTCATTGTTGTTCAATTCTACTGTTTCATTAAAGTTCAATTCCATTCTAGTTATGTCTTTTGTAGATTTATTTTTTGTAAAAACTAATTCAAAGCTAGGATCTTGCCTATTCTCATTAATTTCATGTGATAAGTTAGTGCTTAAGTTTTCCTGTTCCATTAGTTCAACAAAATAATCTTTAATAAACATTTTAGTGCTTAAGTTTTCCTGTTCCATTAGTTCAGCAAAATAATCCTTAATAAACATTCTTCCTATCTTCTTCCATTCCTCTCACCATTTAGCTTTTAGGAAAGTTTGAGTGATATTATCTTATACATAAATTCTTGTGAAACAAATCCTTTTCATAGAAATAGTGCATTTGTCCATGCATAAAGGTTTTCTTATAAAACTTACAAGGTAACTTAAGCATGTGGTAGACCAATATTCATGTGGAACATTGTGAATATTGACCAAAATTGGGATATAAGCTTTAGTTAATCAAGCTTCAATCTAGGGGCCTATTTTTAGAGACAGATTGGTTTGTCAATTTTACGCCATGGACTTGCTTTAAGAATTTTTTGAGCCTCCTCAGCTGAGCCAAACTTGAAGATAAAGAGTTCTTTTTTATTTACAAGAGTTTCAGATAATCCCATTTTCCTCCAATAAAAGTTTGCCCGAGATTGCATAGAGGGATATACAAGTCTCATATATCACTACAAGAAAATTTAGTTTCAGCACCCAAATTCTCAACAATCATAGTAAAATGGTTGCTAATTATATATATTTTGCAACCAAAAATTATTTGGTTGCAATATATAAGTTACGTATATT
>JANZLC010000201.1:28138171-28185874 GCA_026413385.1 Erythroxylum gracilipes
TCATTAAATTTCTGAACATACTAAACTCTAATCTCATATTCATTTCACTTCTAACTAGCACCTTAATTTATCTCATTTCAAAACACCATAGTACTCCTTTTTATTAACTCTAAATTCATGTTAGTTTATCTCCAAAACACCCAAAGAGATCCACGTCAATAAACATTGAAAACAGAACATGAAACATCCATTTACCTCTCAAATTTTTTTGCACCTTTTTCCAACACCATTTTCAATGATCTTTCAATTTCATACTCATCTCTACAACAACTTATGAAATGTTAATCATCATAAACACAAAAACAAGGCACCAATGTGTTTATTTCTTTACCCACGTTCTAACATTATATAAAACACCATTTAGTAAACATTTAACCTCTAATTATCATTATGCATGTCTCATTCAACAAATCATAAAGAACCATACGATACTTACTTGGTAAAACTCCAAACTCTTCAAAATCACGTGACCCCTAGCTTTCTTCTCTCACACATGCATCATCACTCAAGGGTGTTAGGGTTGGATCTTCTTGTAGCAAATGAAGAAGACAACAAAATGATAGTAGCAAAGAAGGGTGAGAGCTGGGCTTATGTTGATAGGACAAAAAGAGAGGTTCATAGGTGAAGAAGATCGAAGAAGATGAGAAGAGATATTAACAAGAGATGAAGTAATTAATAAAGGGAAAGACCAATTAAAGAGAAGATAGTCCTTCATTTGAGAGAGTTTCGTGGGTTATGGCATGGGGTGTGGAAAGTGACAAGATAGTCCTTCACTTGAGAGAGTTTCGTGGATTATGGCATGGGATGTGGCAAGTGACAACTTTCTTATGGTCTCTCCTTGATCTTTTATTTAATTAGTCCATTTGTCTCTAATTTCTACTCTAATTGTCTTCCAAATTTTCAATGACATATGTCATTAAATCATAATGTCATTTATAAAAATTTCCACTGCCATTTGACTCTTATTTCTACTACCACTTATCAATTGTCTTGTCACTTGACATTTTTTCCTAGTCCAAAAATACTCGTAATTTCAGAAAATATTTCAAATTCTACCAAAAATTCTAGATTAACAATTATACTCTCTAAATCAATTTTCAATACATATAATCCACACTTTTCAATATAATCACATTTATAAATCAATTATACCCGAAAAATGTCAATGAATGTATTTGTATTCATTTAACGTGTGCAATAATTAATATTCACATGCGCGTGTATGCTATATTATGCATGAGCATGAAATGTACTTTCTAACTTGTCAATAATCTCTCATGTATACTATTCTAGGGTTCTAACCTTTAACATGAGATAACGAGATGTTACACTTCATATCTCAAAACCCTCAGGCCAAACATACCTCTAATCTTCTAGTTTAATATAGTTTGGAAGGGTTCTTTAAAGCCTAAGGCATCCTTCAACATATGGTTAGTAGCTAGAAAAAGATTGAAACCAAAGACAAGATCATTGGCTCTAATGATGTCTTACGTGAGTTATGCAATTTGGAGATTGAAAGTATTGATTATCTTTACTTAAAATGCCAATATACAACTTCCATTTGACTAGAATGCAGTAAACTCTAAATCTATTTTGCTATGAGACTAAATTGGATAACATATTGAGGTGGGCTAAAGAAAAATAAGATACCTTAGGACAAGACAAGATAAGTCTTAGGCTTAGTCTGAATTGTTCTATTTACACGATTTGGATAGAGAGATCAAAGAACATTCAACAAGACCAAAACAGATAGACATGCACTAACTCAAAGGATATATTGTTGGATTAGAGAAATCTTGGTAGTTCATCAAGTTATTGAAAAAATGAGTTTATGTTTTAGAAGACAATGGAACTATAATCTTCCAGCTTCCTAGGATAATAGATAAATCTTGTTGTATTTACATTTTATAGTTATTCTGACTTGTAATGTCTTACTACCTTGTAATGCTACTTCTTAATGTCATTTATGACTTTTGAATGAATTATTCTTTAATTTTAAAAATTCCTTTTTAAAATTTTAGCAAGTAAGACACTCTAATCTAATTAGAAAATTATTTGTAATCTAATTATTGACTACTTTTCCTTAATTAGAGAACAATTTTCTAATATTAAAAGAAAACTATTTTCAAAATAAAACACTTTTAAATTTAACTAATAAATTCCTTTACATTATTTATTTATAGATTCATTTCTTAATTAATAAGTAAACTATTTTAAAAAATATTAAGAAATCTCATTTTTATTAATTAATAAATGAAAGTACTTTTCAAAATTTAACCAAGACAATTACCTTTTGTAACAAATCAAGAAACTTATCATTCATAAATAAAGAAATAATTTCTAAATAAATTGAATAATAATTATCTAAATAAATAAATTCATAAATTTAATTTATTTCAATCAAATTGAAATAAATAAATTTAATTAAGAAATATTTTTCTTAATTACTTAAGAAAATATTTTCTTAATTTTAAGAAGTTTAAATAATTAATTCCAATCTAATTGAAACTAATTAATTCTATTTTAGAAATAGATTTTCCAAAATTTAAATTAGGAATTAATATAATTATTCATCTTAATTTAATTAAGAAAATAATTTCTTTAATTTTGGAAATTAAGATCTCATCCTAATTATTATAGTCTCGTTATATTGATTTATCTAACATAATCTAATTATGAAAGATAACATTTTTAAACTTTTTCTTGATTCTAATTGTTGACTTGATAAATAATTTAATTTAATAATTCAACATATTAAAAAATTAAACTTTAAATTATTAAATATTCATAATAAAATAATCCTTTGAAAATGTTTTTTCAAACAATTAGAAAACACTTTTCTAGATTTATTAGGGATTTAATCAAATTTAATTCTAATTATTTAATTAAAAGAAGGCCTAAAAATATAAAATAAAATGGAATGGTAGCAGTCTGATGCTTTCACTGCCCGATCAGGCTAGGTGTTTCTGCTTTCTTTTGCAAAGCCTCTTGCTGATTTTTCTGCTCTTGCCATCGTGCGCCATTTCTTATGGTTGACTTTCGGCCTAGGCATTCTCTGGGCATGTTGCTCCACCGCTGAAGATTTTTGACCCGTTTATGGCCTCTCACCAACGATGACAGTCACCAGTCACCAGTCACCTCTCGTGAGCAAGGAAAGTCACCACTCACCAGTAACAAGTTAAAATTGAAAGTAAGTGTTGATAAATTTTACAATTAAATATAAAATATTTAATAAAAAATGATTAATATGAAATATTAGATTTTATTAAGACTTATATGATATTTAATTAAAATTATTTATAATTTTAATGAGCTATTTGGAGCTAATACTTCTTGCCTAATCCTCTCTGTAATAATTGTAGAGTTCTTTCAATTTGTTTTGTAGATACTATTAGATATTAGAAACTTGTGTGACTTCGATGGTTGAGATGAGTCAGTTTAGTAAATATTTCAAGGGATATAAAAAAATAATCAAGCTTTAGAATAAGATATAAATTATGATTTATGTTTTATTATGATTTATATATTGATCATTTTATAAAATTTAAAGTAATCTTGTTTTTTAAAAAATCAAAATACACAAAAATTTTGTAGTTATTTCGCAATGCATAGGATCAAATTCGACACTATTTCCTAACAGTGGTATCAGAGTCGACATTGATTGTATAATTTCATTAACATTGCTTGATCATTATTGATTTGATGAAGATTAAGGCCTAAAAACTTAATTGTTTGAATTATTTACCTAATATTAATTATGGTATTGTTAATAATTAGGGTTAGTTTTGTTTAACAAAACAAAAACTAGATTACTCACTTTATGCTTTTTATGGAAAGCGTACTATGGTCATTGTTCTATTTCTTAAGCTTTTGTAAATCAACATGCTTTATTAGTTTATTTTGTAAATCATCATAAGCTTTCCATAAAAAGCGTAAGACTCTCATCTACTTGCCTTTGAGTTGGATGTACGTTCAAAAGAGCGGCCTTCCTATTAAATCCAGATGCAGATATAGGGAAAATAACTTGATGGGGCTTTATATTGGAGCATTCAGGCAATTTAGTTTATTATGGGGGGAGTATCTATAGGCCTATTTGACCCCACACCAAGCGTAGCTCTTATGGTAATAATGAAAGACCAAGTACTACAATTAGGGGTTGATAACTATACTTATCTTGATTATTTGATAAGTAATAATTTGTGATGGAAGTAAAGCCTACTTTACAAAATATGAAACTTGATTTACATATACAAAATATTAAAGTGTTAGTTATAATTAATTTAATGAAATTATTTTAAGATAAATTTGTTTTGATTAATGTGATACAATTAATTTTAATTTAAAATCATTCATTTATTATTATGTATTAGTTTTTTATATTAATTTTAGTTTAGTGTATTATAATATTTTATTAGTTTTTATGTTGGTGCATTGCAATTATATTGATAAATATATTGATGCAATGCAATATTATATTAGTATTTACATTTGTGTTTTGTATATTTGTACATAATACATTCACACATATGAGAATAGTTTTTACATATGTGCAGATCAATTTATGAGAATAGTTAATGTGAATCTTAGGCTGATAACCATATAAAACTAAATTACAAGTAATTAGAACATTATGATCATCTTCAAATTAAGTAAGGAGAACTCAACCCTAATCAAACCAACAAATTTAAATTAAAGTTACAGTGATTTTGATCATTACAAGTTATCTTGATAAGATCATTTTAAGTTCCTGTAAAAGGACAAAGAGGAAATTCGCACAAAAGTGAAGAAAGCTCTCAAATTGTTGTCTTACTTTATAATATTCATGTTTTAAACCAAAATTTGAGAACATAGACAAATCATGCAATTCATTAAACATATCATCTGACTTAAAGATAAGATGTCTATACTTTATAGTGATTTGATTGATGGCTTGACAAACAACACTTAAAAGATATGTTCTATCTTTCTTTGCTACCAAAATCACAAGGATCGAACATTGACGAAGACTCTCATCCACTTGCTTTTGAATTTCTTTTGTCTCCTTATGATTAGTAGTATTATAGGCTAGTTTATTAGGGATTAATGAACTAGGAATTAAGTCTATTGGTGTTATATACCTCTTTGAGGAAGTAACTATGTAGTATGTCCTCAGGAAATAATCTACTAATTCCTACAATAAATAAACAACCACACAAGACACAAAAGTTTTAAAATAGTTACTTAAAAAAGGAACATCCTAATGTAGAAGTATAACTAATCACTCCCTCGCTAATATAAAACTCTTATTTCATAACTTATAATGAAAACACTCTCTTACTTTTCTTTCTATATTGCACTTTGCTCTGATTTTTTTTTTCATTGCCCACTACTTTGTTTTTCACTTTTTTACACACGTTCACTTTTTTTTTTAACTCTCCTCTTTTTCTTGAATGCTTACTTGTTTTTCTCTTATCTTACACTATTTAGTTATCATAATTTGATCCTCATACGGGTATAATGGTTAGAGACAAGTTAATACAATATTTTAGTTACATATTACAAAATAATATATATTCTTGAACATGTCATGAGTAACCTTCCTATCAAATTGCCTCAAACTCCCCAAGATTATATATACAACATAAGTTGTTGTCACATCATAAAGAACCCCATCTTTGTAAATGCCAATAGACAATTCCACTAACCCTTGCTTTGTCAACTTAACTTCTCCATATTCATTTAGGCATTACAACTTATATGGCTTAGGATATATCTAAATTTGGTCTTTCAACTAACAAAGTTTTAGAAACACTAGTACAACTACCACTACCAATATTACATACCTTATCATTCAAATGGTACCTAATATGAAAGATTTGCTCATATTGGACTTTATTTCCATGTTCCTTAGGATATATATAAGAACACAACTAGTAACCAACATATCTCCATGCATAGGTACCTTAATTTTGGCATTATGATAATCCTCCAATAGTGGCAACTCATTATCTTATGAACTAACACTCTTTATGTCACTATTATCCATAATAATTATAGCTTTTTATTTGGACATTGAGAAGTAATAAGCCCAAAACTTTAGCATCTGAAACACTTAAAATCAAATGACTTAGAAGATGAACTAGTTTCAATTTTACCCTTAGACAGAATAATAAAATCCTTTGCTTTGACATCTTTAGGTTTTAAGGCAGTTTTGTTGACCTTTCAATTTGACCCCTGTGAAGAGTTAGAAGTCAAACCACGACTTAGAAGCACTTTTATATTTCAATTGCCTTTCCACCTTAACATCTTTATTAAAAAAATCTTTCATCTCCATATAATATTCCAATTTCATGACATCAAGATTCTCTTTATTTAAATCACCAATAAATCTTGCTATAATTGCCTAATGATCCTCCTCTATATTAGCCTTAATCAATGTATATCTCCTTCTCTTTGTAGTAATTCTCTATGCTTATAAAACCTTGAGTCAACCCTTGTAAGTTTCTATATAAGTTCTTATAATAGTAGCTAGGTATGAACCTCTTAAGCATCAATGCTTTCATCTTTTCCCATAACCAAACAGGTCTATTACCATTCCTATGCTAATTAATCATTTACTAATCTCATCACATATTAGCATAATTTTTAAACTTAATGACTACTAGTTTAACCTTCTTTTTCTTAGGGTAATTATGAAAACCAAATACATATTCTACCTTCTTCTCTGACTCTAAGTACAATTAGAGATTATTCTTCTTGTGACAGGTATATATTTTCTTCATAATAATACTACATTGTTACCTTGTTTTGAAACAACCTTTTTATCCTTCATATAACTAGTCTCATCATAATTAGAATCCTCATTACTATCCTAAAATGTGCGTTTTATATTGAATTTGGGTTTATATTGGGACTCAAAACTATCCAATATAATGTTTAGAAACTTGAATTAGTCTTAGATAGCTTTTATAAATAACTTAAGATCAATTTCTTCATTATCGTCACCACAAGTCATGTAACTACACAAATATTCGATTTCTTATGGTATTTACAAAAATAGTTTAAGAGAACGCTATAAGTAGTATGGAGATGGATAAGTTAGACGTGCCAGATCATGAAGAGCCTATGCCTATTTATAATAGGACCTGAATTTTTTTGATAATTTAACTAAAATATAAACTTAATTTCAATTGAACTTTATTTAGAATTAGAATTAATTCTAATTAAATACCAATTCTTCTAAAATAAGATCCAATATTTAATATTGATCCTTATTTATTAAATATCTTATATTAATCCTAGTTTCTCAAACTTTACAATTATGTCAAACTTGATTAAATTTCCTTTTCTCTCTTTCTTAAATGTTAACGATATCTATAACTTATAACCATAAACTATACTTAGGATTAGATAATAAATTAAACTCTTTATTTAACTTTAATTCTCTAATGAAGTAGTTAATATTTGTAGATCAAGATTGGTATCCAGTAACACATCATAATCACCTAATTACTAGGAACATCAAAGTAGTATTGGTTAACTTTTTCAAGAATAAATTTTCTGTATAATACAATCCTTTTATCTTATAATGTTATGATCAAGCATAAAATAAGAAATTAATATCTACTTTATTTAAGTCCATTATGTTGTACCATTAGTAACTGATTCTTAACATTTGAAAACTATTTTCAAATTGTTATTCCACCTTGGTTAAGGATTTCTCTATTCAAATACTAATCAAGAAAACTAAAAGGACAATAAATTATATATTAATCACTCAACTATTTCGATGATTCATACTATATCCAATGGTTATCAAACGGGCTATCGTTGAATATGATAGTTCATAGGTAGTATTAAAATATAGCAATTCATATATGAGATACCTTAGAAATCTCAAATCAAATGATCACTTATATAATCATCATAATGAGAATTTTTATAGACATACAAGTAATGTTTCAAATAGAATTACCATATCATTTCAGTTCAATGAACTTATTCTTTAATGTGTATTGACAAATTTATTTAAATATTTTCATACTGTAATTAATGAGATCAACTATTCCCTTTACAAGGAAGAAAAAAATACATATGTTAATCTTTACACTATTAATACTTGGTGATAATAAACCCACAATTAAAAACAATTTATGGATAACACTAAAATATAATATAAATTTATAATTTTGATCTCATAATAATTTCATTTGAAAAATATATCAATCCCATGAATTTAATCATATATATTATTAATTAAACAAACAAATATAAGATAACAAATGTCTTTAATTAATTATATCTTATAAACAACAACCAACTAATTAGTAGGGATGTCAAAAAGGGTTGGCCTGGGTTGTACTTCCAAAACGACGTTGTTTTTAAAGTTTTTCTAAAAAAAATATGTCGGGTAGGGTTGGTCCGGATGTCAAAAAGGGTTGGCCTGGGTTGTACTTCCAAAATGACGTCATTTTTAAAGTTTTTTTAAAAAAATATGAAGGGTAGGGTTGGTCCGGCCCGGGCCACGGGCCGGGTCGGGCTAGAGCTGCATTGACATCTCTACTAATTAGGTTTAAAGTATAAACTAACGTTATAATTTTTTTTTGTTAAATTAGAAAATTTTATACAAATCTAAATGAATGTACAACGTTAGAGACTACTCAATCATTGGTCTCTTAAGGCACTAGTAATAAACTATCCTATCCATATGCACTTGTTGAATAAAAGGGCTTGGTTTCATAAGGGAACATACTAAATAAAAACGGAGATGCTCCAAAACCCCTTACATCTCACCCTCACTTCTAGAACAATTCATCACAACCTTAGCCACATTAGAACCCAACAGTGACCAAGACATATGTTAACCTCCAACAACCAGAACGACAAGCCAGATAAGACAACTCAAACATAAGAAACCAGAAGCTATTTGGTAATTTCCTTATCCTTCTGCTTGTAGAAGGAAGAAATATAACTTGAAACTTGGGAGATCTCCATGGATACTGCCACTTTGTTGCTATGAACACTGGAGAAAATTTGAACCTCCAACTCTCCTCCTGTTTGCTCCTATGACGGTGACTCACATTCTATTTGACAAATGAAGTTCCTGCGCTATCAAACCTGCAGAAGATAAATGTTAGTAAAATTGACACTTTCTATTTGAGTTACCTCCTCTCGGTGTTTGAGCTCTGAATGTCCATAACTTAGGAGATTACTCTGAGGCTCACACTCCCAACATTCTTGGCTTCATCTTTGAAGGTTCTAGCATTCCTTTCAACTCATATATGGTAAACAATAGTAGAAAGAAGGATTGGGAAATTATGGGTGTTTGAAGGTTTTGACTGGGAGGAAATATTAAACCAAGAGAGAATAGAAGGAAGGGTTGGCTAAATAGGTATAAGTAAGTGAAAGTGTGAGATGCATCGGTCCCAAACCAATTTAGAGAATGGACATGCAAAAAACAAGTGGTCATTGGTTTCATTTGTCGATAGACACAAGGAACAATGGTTAGGAGTTTCGAGGTATAAGAGTTTATCACAGGTTTGTAACTTTTGAAGGAGAGCAAGCTAGAGGATAAAGATGCACCTCGGTCTACTTCCTTTGAACCATACTAGCTTGTGCCAAGGAACTTCCTATAAAGGTGGTCTCAAGAATTTATAAGCTGATTCATTGGTATACTGTCTTGTAGGGCTAGCTAACCAATCCAGACAATCAGATTGGGTACTATTGGGTTGGTATGAAGGTGTCTCAAGGTTACTTATGATCTCAATGGATGTCTCATGCCACCGCCACTCATGATGGTTGATTACTTCCGCTACTCTGGCCGTCATTGGAAGCTCTAAGCCATTAATCTCCCTTGGAAAAGAGAAATTTTGCAGTATTCCTCTCGGGTGCCATAGGTTCTGCCATAAAAGAGTAGATATACCATTGCCTATCCTAAATCTGAATTGGTTCCACAGTTTGTCCCTCACATATAAAATTTTCCTCCAACTCCAGGAACCATTAGATGTAGGTTGAGCATTCCAAAAATTTTGTCGTCTCAGGATGATTGTATTCACCAATTTTACCCACAGTGCCTCCTTATCAACAAAAAGAATCCAGATCTGTTTTCCTAACAGTACATGGTTCCAAGTAATCAAATGTTTCACTCCTAAACCTCCCTCCTTTTTCGCTCTACAAATATCACTCCACTTAACCTTGGCATGAGATTTCGAATCTGCCTTCCCACACCACAAAAAATTTATAAGCTTAGACTCTATCTCCTTAAGGATGGAAGAAGGGAGTACAAAGTGGGTAGACCAATAAACTTGAAAAGAAGAAAGAACTATAAAACCAATTGTATTCTACCTGCATAAGAGAGACTTTTGTGAGTCCATCTGTTGATCCTCTTATCTATTTTGTCCAAAAGAGGGAGGCAATCCCTTCTAGATAACCAGCCTGTAATGAGGGCGTTATAATATTTATGTATTGGAATGAGAAAAATATTTTGAATTATCCTAAGCTAGTTGAAAATTATTGTCAATAATAAGATGTTTGGTCGCTTCCTATTTTTAATGGATTTGATGAGCCCGCAAGGAACTTAGGTAAAGAGCAAAAGAAGACCTTAAAGAAACTCTGATACGTTCTCCAGTTTTCGTTCGCTTTCCTCTCCATCTTGGTTTTGTTACATATACTTGTCGCAACAATGAATTTTGCACGTGTACTCTCTTAAAATTGCACATGCGTGAAAAGACATTTGTTACCTAATTTAACTAATTTTTTATACATGATAAAAGGGCTTAATCGTTGGCTGTGTGATGATGTATCGAAGATTCAATTGAAAGTCATGTAAAAGAACGAACAAATGGTACAACTTATTGAATAACTTCATTCATTCTGAACTTGTTAATGCTGAAAATACTTTATACTAACAAGTAAGAAAGAGAAATGTAAGGTCAATAATCTTAGGGCCTCTTTTTAATACTTTGTTATTTGTAATTTTAATTTCTGAATCTCTGTTTTGATGTTCTTTAAAGTAAGTGCACTGAAAAGATAAATAAATAAGTGTCAAAATTAAAGATTACGAAAAGTTTGATGTTTATTTAAATTTTAATAAAATTTTAACTGAGAAAGAATTTGACAGTGACCTAACACCCTAGGTAGAAACATTAGGCCGTAGATTTTCTACCAACCTTTCAAAGAACAAAAGCAAGCATCTCCAACCTATGCTGCGTTTTTTCTCCTCTCTCTTACAGCACCTAACACGGGAGAGAGACATAAAGAAAGAAAGAGATAGATAGAGATGGCAGAAACATTAGATCATTCCCCATGCCCATAAGAATCTCTCTAAACATTTTCTGTAAGGAGTCTTTCAGATAACGGTTCGGTCTTGGGTGCCCTTGCATGGAATGCGTGGAAAGCAGACACCAAGTTAAGGGACATCCATGGCGTATGCTATTTCTTAAACAACTTATTCCTTTCATTGAGTAGAGCCATCACTGGAGGTTAGAGCCTATATAGCTCTCGCGTCATTAATTTTCTCTACAAACAATAGGCATACAACAGATGAATACTAAGTGAACTAGTTAATGGGCTTCTCTCCTTTGGCAGGAGACCGGTAATTGTAGATAATAGATCTACCCATGACCCGCCAAAGGAGAGTTGCCCTTTAACTTCTTCAACTTAATAGAATCTCAAGAATTGATTTTCATGTCATGCATCTCGCACAAGAAAGGCCTCTGAAGTACAAGAAGCACGGTAATATATTAGTTTTCATTTATTTTATTAATTTGCTTCATGACCATCGATTATATTCATATTAAACTTTGCTTCACTGACATATAGCAAGAAAACATTTAATTCCTAAGCCTAAGTTCTATATTTCTCATAATCATGTCTTATCATTATACGTAAGGTAGTTTTATGAGCTGCACGGTGCTCCCCTCGGTTTATAACCGTGTGATGATGGCGGAGTCCTGAACGGGAAATATAATTGGTTGCGTGAGCTGACAAGAAGATGAATAAGAAAGATCAGATGAAGAAATTTTTACAACTAAAACTATGTTGTTTTCCAACGTTACAATGGTAGCAATCTTCTATCCAGTTACATGATGGTTATTTATTTCGTAACACATAATGCTTCGTCTAGCTCTTAGCAATAATGTGATGTAATCACACACCTCGTTACCACAAGAAGCTTGGGATATTTACCAGAATGTTCTTCTAATTTCTTAAAATTGAGAAAAAAAAGATAAAATATCATTAAATCAATTGACCCTTCAAGATCATCACATGTTCTCCCTGGTCATTTGGAGTTCGAGTCGAAAAGGCTGTCTAAACCTGCATGCTATGATAAATTAATTAAATTGTTGTCCTGCAAAGCATGATTGAGCAATCTCGATCTTGTAGCTTGTAACTTTCTAAGCCTATACTGATCAAACAACAGTTTTAATTTGAGTTAAGAGAATTATAAGTTTTTTCATAGTTAGTGAGCAAGGTGCTGCTAACGAAGAGAAGAAAATCTTCATAAATAGCAAATCTCTTTGGTTCAGTGGATTAACATACAATTTTTAAAAGGGAAAAACTTTTGACAAGTTAAGATCAAAGACCATACTTTCTGATCTTTGAGGCAGATCATGAACTTGAGGATAATAAGACCTTACATCAAAAGCATCATAGGAAATGAGAAAAGATCCTAGTTCTAGTTCGATAATTAGACCTAGAAAATTTATTTTGCAAGCTATCAATGATGGATAAACTTCCTGAGCACACTAGAATCGATACAATCATTAGAAAGAATATCCAGAACTATAACACCAGGGGTTTCACTTTCATAATGAGCAACTTACTAGGATGTAACCCAAACTCGAAAGGCCAAGGACAAAGTAGTATGGCTCAGGCATAACTTTAGAGCCTTCACTAACAAAACCCGCATAAAGCTATTCAGGATCAACATGCTTTTAGTTATCTGGTTAAAAAATAGTATAATTTTCCACCAATCATTCAAAAGCATAATTCATATTGTGTTTTACAATCAAGCGGCGAATTAGGACCAAAGACAAATGCAACTTTGATCTCTTGATTCTTTTTGTGTTCTTTTCAATTCCGAGTTAGAGACACACAGTTATCTATTTTTTAAATGCAACTACACTTCTTAGGTTTGGCATAAACTGCAAACTCTCTGCAATCCGCAATAAAATTGGAACCGATGGGCAAGCATAATCAAATGGGCTTAGAAGAACCATCATCGCACTAAAGGGGACAGTGTCCTTTTCGAGATAGCCTTCAGCTGCTCCATTTACAACATATGAAATAAAAAGAATACCAGAATCTGTAGGAATGAGAAAGCTAATATCAACTGTATATGTCAAACATTGTTTTAATTCGGAAAAATAGTGTTGACTAAAGGAATTACCAGTGCAATAAGCTCCAATATCTGTAAAATTCAATTGTAGAGAACTCACAAGTCCCCCACGACACAAACAAGCTGTATCATATGTTACTATTCCTTTGCTTTATCTTTTATTAACTTTTCAAGCATGCTAGCTCCTATTGTACTCTTAATCTTGGCTTGTAAACATCTTATACTGACTTGGTTCATTATCTCAACTTTACCTTAAAAAGAAAAATTAATTAGTTTTCTTAGGCTTACAAAGAATTTCACCTCTCATTTTTTTCAATATAGGAATGTGATACCCAATTCCTATCTAGAATCTCAATTTCTCCTCTATACGAATTTTTCATGTTCTTATTATGGTCTAATCAAAAATTCAGAATCCTCCTTCTCTTTTGATGAGGAACTGAGCTAGAAGTCTTCTATAAACAGCCCATTGCTCAAAAGTCTTATCGCCAGAGCCACTCCTCGCATTCATTGTCTAGGCTGAATATTGTATAGCAACGAGTCTTTTTTTCTAATACCATTTTGACACGCCTCAAGCCTGAGCCAACTTGAGTGGACAGGTGTTTGTACTACATCCAAAGGCAAAGTCCAACCTCTCAAGTTTCATCATTGGGTTAAGACGTACAACTGACTAAACTCACATAATTCAATTAAAATAACTTAGCGAGTATGGTCCTCCATTTGTCTAGAAAATCCCTTTGATCTAACTCTACAAATCTATGCTCAAAGTTGCTTAGGTACCCATGCATCTGTTATGCACTCTGATTCCTGAAAAATGCACGAATCCAAGTATTGAATACTAATTAGGTAGTCACAAATTTTATATCCCATAAATATCCACAGCTATGCCTATATTGGACAACCAGTTGCTCTTAATATCAAAGGGAACATGTTTACGGTAGACATTGGATAATTCATCCCTTCCAACAAAATAGTACTTGCCTCATTTTACCTTTGGCTAATTCACCTTAAGTAATAGTTTGGTACCTACCCAATCCGGCACTAACCAATTCACCCCTACTAACATAATGACACACGCTTCATTTTGGTGTGGACTAAATATTTGTCCTAGCCAATGGGATGATATTTTCCCTAACCATGAAAAAAACCGTAAGATATTGTTTGTGTAATATTCTCTATGATTGTCTTATTGAATGAGTAATGTATATATACAACAAATGATTCTAATCTAGCCATAGAATACAATTTGTTATGATCTAATGGTCTCAAAGATGACAACATGATGTTTGTCAGTAGCTACAGCTGGAAGGCAGTTATCGCTTGAGCTAATTGTCTGGTTTACATGTGCAGGTTTGATATTGTGAGCTGCAGATGAGGATTTACCCATCCTCAAATGAATGGTCCTAGGATCTTTGGTGGACTTATCAATATTGCAGACTGGACTTAGATTGAGGTCCTGATCCATTATTCTAACAGAGGAAGCGTCTTCAACCGACGCCAAGGGAGGAGCCGAGGAGGATGAGGGAAGGAGGAGAGACAGACACCGAGGAGAGGCAGAGACGGCGACAGCGGTAGTTGTGAGAAGCGAGAGCGACAGGCGAGAGTGAGAGGACGAAAGTGAGGCTCAAGAGTGAGGTGAGAACTGAGACTGAGAAGAAGAGACCGAAGAAGAAGAGTCGGGGTGGGGAGGGTTTTTAGGGTTAGTTTTTTGAAAATTGCAATTTGGTCCTCCAAATATCCGAATTTAACGATACCAGCCGGTATGCTTTGGTATTGTTGGTATCGAACGAAAAATAAAGGTTTTTAGGGTTATTTTTGAAAATTACAATTTGGTCCTCCAAAATCCAAATTTAACGATACCGGCAAGTATGCTTTGGTATTATCGGTACCGAACGGCACCGACCAGAACGGTACGGCATCCATAACCATGGGTAAAATACAGTCTAAATTAAAAATTCTATTTAGTCCTAATCTTCTATATTTTGGTGTATATTCTGTCTCTAAGAAAAAGGAAAAATGACAGTATATTATACATAGAAGTAGGGGAAGGGGGGCAAAATTGTACAAAAACCTTTGTTTTTAAACTTGGCTCCTGCCATACGCCCCCTCCAGTTCTATTCACTCTCTATTGTTTCTACGTGTTTTAGTGGGTTTCGCATCTTCCTTACTAAACGTCAACCCACCACTCATTTATGTCGCCGCCGGCGGTGGATTCCCGGTATCATGCAACCTCTGAAACCCCATCTATCAATACCACTACACCCAACTTCTCTCAATCATTTCGCCAACAACATAATGTAAAATCTGATAAGGTTTTCGGAAACCCGTCTGAAATTTTCCAAGCTCAAACTGCTTGCCCTCCACGAACTAGGCCTGCAAATAGGTCTCGGCCGAGGTTGGTCAAGTTGAGAAAGCAGTTGCGCGGCAGGTCTAATGAGGGTTTCAACACATGTCAATCGGCTTGTGAGAATTATCTTGATTTTGCTAGGGTTTCTAATGGGTTTCTACAAGAGTGCGTGTCTAGTGAAGTTGAATTTTCAAATTTGGATTTTGGATTTAGTGCTGATGGTGGAATGAATAATGCTGTTAATTTGAATTCTTCTGAGAAATTTGCTGTGCAAGTTGGACAATTTGGTTCTACAGTAGAATCTTCGAAATCTGATAATAATGGTTTTGTGTTTACCGGAAAGCAGGGGCAATTCAGTACAGATGATATTTCCCATGATAAGCTCGATGATGTGGGTTCTTTTGCTGATCGCTCTGATTTAAAGAATGTGAATTCAGGAACCAAACTTGAATTTGCTCACGACACTGGTGTTGGATTTGAGTCTGGTATTGATAGGAGCAGCTCTATGTTGAACTTGAATCCGAATATGGGTTGTTCTAGTTGTAACATGGCGAAGCGAGATTCTGCCACTGTTGAATTTGTGTTCGGTGCTAACAAAAATGGTTCCACCACAAACGGTAAGGTTACTGGTTCAGGTCTTGTATTTGGTGCTAGCGGGTATAAGTCGGTTTCAAATTCAAATGAGGACAAAATAAATTTCGATAAGAGCCCAAAAAGCTTGTCTGATGATACAGGAGAGATTGAACGAAATACCAATGAAGTGAAAATTACTTCTGTTAAATATTCGAACAATGGAATTTTGAATAATCCTACGTTCGTATTTGGTAGTAGTGATATGAAAACTTTCAATTTTAGCGAATGCTGGGGTAATGTGAAGTCATGTACTGAATCATGTGAAAATTACAACAGCATATCAAAGGATCAAGATGGTAACTTCAAACATAAGTTCAACTTTTCATCCTTTGAAGCTACTACTGACATGCCCGCTGCCTTTACCCTAAACCCTATAACTGATCTTGGTGATGGGATGAGTAAGCTAAATATTGATGAGATAAATGATGTCAATAGATCTGAAAGAAAGAAATCTTCCTCTAATCAAACTTACGAATGGAATCCAGAAATTTGTGGTGATATTGTAAGGGAACCTGTTGACTTTGGTTCAAGAGAAAGTAACAAAAGTTGTAATACAGCTAGTGCTTCTGTTGGGATTTCCAATTCAGAGTCATTTACTTCTCATGCAGTGCTTAATGGAAGTTTTATTGATAGCCAGTTACCTCAGTTACAGGTGAATGATGTCACTGTGGCTGCATCGTTTATGCCATCAACGAAAATAGGTTTTGAATCCCACATTGGAATTTCTGAAGCACCTACTATGGGTATGGTTGTGAATGAAATTCATGAGAAAAGTTCTCTAAATTCTCCAGATAGGTTAGAGTTGCCCTTGGGAAACTTCAAAGCTCCCAAGTGGGATTTTTCTTGTTTAAAAGAAAGTCTATTTCCTGAATTAAGTAGAAAGCAAGGAATGAATGTGAAGGGAAGCTCGAAAAGGGGGAAAATGTCAAAGATAAGGAGACAAAAAGTGAAGCAAGTTTTTGTCAACAAGGAACAGTCAAAGATAGATCCCGCTCAAGATGAAGATGGTACTCAGGAGAGTGAAAAATATACAGAATGTTACTCGCCTATGGATTTTTCTCCTTATGAGGAAACTACTTCAGCCGAGGAATTGCCAGTGCAAGCATCAGTTTGTTCCACTCAACTAGATAACAATAATGGCCACTCTGTCTATTCTCCAATAGTGGTTCCTGGACTGCAAGATCGAAAAACTGATATTAATGAAAACAAGGACAAATCAAATATTTTAAAAAACGAGAGCCGTAATTGCCTGTCTGACAGATCAGTTGTTATTGATCATTCCTCAAGTGTTTTTGGAGCTGGAACAGCTTTCCTTGATTTTAACAGTAAGCAGGTCTGCAACAGTGATGGTGATTGTGCTGCTTCAACTGAAGATAAAAAAGATTTTAACCCTGAAAGCAGTGATGGATTGCAGTTTTCTTTTGCTTCAGGTTTGGAAGGCATAGATGGCAGAAAATTTTCTTTTTCTGCCTCATCCTCAGAACGTAGTAACTTATCCTCATCCAGGCGTCTGCCCAAAAAGAAAACTAGAAGAAAAGTCCCTAATGAGCCATTTGTTATAATGCCAGAATTAAATGCTAAGGTTGGTTGTGTCTTATTCTATTTTCACCTATATCAACATTGTTAATTTTTAACACACTGCAGGTTCAAGGAGGAGAGGCATCTACTTCACAAAAGAAAGTCGGCAATACATTTGAAACAAATGAACAGACAGGGAAAGGTTTTCCCTCAGGTGCTGTTGCATTTTTGGAAGCATGTGAGACTTGGCGACTCAGGTGCCTCTCTTCATATAAATATAAACTTCATTGTTTTCTGGTTTGTCTATGATTGATTCCTCTACCAGAAATATGGTTATTTTGTTTCTGTTGATTATGTGTTTCTCTTTCGCAGCATGATTTTCTTATATATGGACAATTTCATTTTAATGTTATCAGGGGCAATCGGGCTTATAAAGAAGGGGATCTATTAAAAGCTGAGGAGCTCTATACACATGGGATAAATGTTGTTCCACCTACCAAGACATTGGGTTGCTGCCTCAGGCCACTTGTTATTTGCTATAGCAATCGTGCAGCAGCACGCATGTCTCTTGGAAACATTAGGGAAGCCTTAGCGGATTGTATGATAGCTGCTGCTTTAGATCCCAACTTCCTTAAAGTTCAAATTAGAGCTGCCAAGTAAGGTCTTCGTTTTAGCTAATTGGATCTTATCATTAAAATAGCTGTAATTGTGCGAGGAAAATTCATATATGATTCTTTTGGACTGATTTTTAACAAATTATTCATGTGAGTAGATGGATAAACAAAATATTATTTGCTTGTGTTGATAATGGGAGTTTTAGATTCGTACCTGCCAGTATTTGCCAAGTACACAATATTGCCCTTGGACTGTTAAGCAACCTCCCAAAATCTTCCTAGCAATGAAACACAATTTCCAAGAGATTATGGTCCTATAATTCTAGGGGATTTTTTGCCAACTTTAAACATCATTGATGGATTGGTTCATTGGCAAAATTCAAAAGGGTTTTCTCATTAGCTTCATTTTAAGATTAGGAACCTCCATCATGTAGCCTATGCATTCTTATCTTCCATTTTCTAAAATATGGAAAATATTTTCTTATCTTCTATTTTCCACGTTGGCTCATTTCCATGCGTACCTACCAACTTTATTAAAAGAGTGGTTTATATATTTAACACTTGATTTGGCTCCTTGGAGAGAACAATATAAACATCAATAGTAGATTGCTGGATTTGGGGAGGCTTAAAATTACACAAGGAAAATGGTCTAATCACCTTTGCTTGCATTTGACGGATAACAAACCTTGACTATAGTGCAGATTCAGGTTGCACATGCATGGGTCCTTATGTGCACTACTCTGAAGAATGAGACATATTTGAACTTCTAAGGACCTTTATCCTTTTTTTCTGTATCAGTTGTCATCTCGTGCTTGGTGAAATTGAAAAGGCAATGCATTATTTCAATATATGCTTGGATTGTGGAGCTGGTGTGTGTTTGGATAGACGACTCACTGTAGAAGCTGCTACAGGCCTCCAAAGAGCTCAGGTACCAAATGGTTTGCTCTTGTATGTGCTGCTGACCGGTCATCTTTAGTTGAAATAGAACCAAGCTATTTTTCACATTAAATGGGGAGGTAATTACAAAGTATCTTAAACCAGGAACTATCAAGAATAGAGTATTTCTATTCCTTTTTGAAATAAGGATGCCTGTTTTTTCTTGCAATATTTTTTCCCATGGCATGTGAGTGATAGAAATGAACATTGTGATGGAACTTTTCCATTCATCCTACATCACACTAAATATTTATATGTCAAAGTTCACGAGTGTTTTATCTGCCTCTTCACCTGAACATTTGTATACAAGAGAGAGAGAGAGAGAGATAAAAGAGAGAGAGAGAGATAAAAGAGAGTAATGCATCCATAGTTTCAGTTCTAATCTAGTTTATATTATCTGACATACAGAAAGTTGTTGGCTGTCTGGATCGTTGTGTAGAATTTTTGGAACAGAAGACATCTGATGCAGCACTTAATGGTTTAGATATAATTGCTGAAGCTTTGTCAATTAGCCCATACTCAGAAAAATTACTGGAAATGAAAGCAGAGTTTATGTTCATGGTTTGTGTTCTTTCAATGCAGTGTTTCTATATTTTCCTTATTTCATTTTCAAATTGTTATGTTAGCAAGCAGCTAAAATCACTGCTGTGCTAGTTATATTTGCATGCCTACAAATTTTGTTCTTAGCATGGACTCCTTTTTTGCGTGTCACTCTGCAGTTACAGCGATATGAGGAGGTGATTCAGATATGTGAGGAGACTCTTTGTGCTGCTGAAAAGAATTTTCCATCAGTGGGTGTTGATAACCCTCTTGGAAATACTGGTGATTCTGAAAATAAAAGTTTCTCATTTGCTAAGCTGTGGAGATGGAGCCTAACATCGAAGTCTCAGTTCTGTCTGGGAAGGCTTGAGGCAGCTCTGGTTTTACTTGACAAGTTGAAGCAAATGGGATCTATCAATGACAAGTAAATACTTACAATCTAACTTTGCATATTCAAAAGGAAATTTTTTCTTTTTGTTCCGTTAACTTTTTTTTTGAAAAGGTTCCTGATAAGCTTAATTTTATAGATATGCAAGTAAATTGCTGGAATCAACTTCATTACATGTCACCATCCGTGATCTTTTAAGTCATAAAGTAAGTTTTTTATTAGTCTTATTTTTCCAGTTTTAATCTATATATTATATTTTTCACCATAATCCATAGGTTGTATTGTTCTTGTTGAAGATGTTCGAAATATATTATGTATATTATCTGGTTAGAAATATGATTATGTATCATATGTAGGAATATTTTGTATATCCTATACTATAATGGTTGAAGTATTTTTTAGTAATATTGTATTTTCTCATTACGTAATATGGTACTACCCTATCATTATAAATAGATGGTTTACAGAAAATGAATCACACAATTCAGTACCATAATGGTGTTTATGTTCATGGAATTAAGGTTTCTGAACTATGGTAAAACCATTATTTATATTCCTATCCTTCTCTTTTTTCTTTTATATCTACTTTGATGTGGATGCTTTTGTTGGAAGAAGTTACCATCGTAGGAGCAACAAAACAAAAGTGGCAGCTGAAGATTCTTAATTAGGAAGTCTTTTATTATTCTGCCTGCTTAGGAAATAACTATTTTTATATATTATTATATATTATTCTGTTTTGGGTTTCGTAGTATTACTACCTGATCAGGAGTCCTAATTTAGGTAGAAATTTGTTTTCCTTTTGAGATTTCAGACATTGTCTTTCTTTTGCTTATATATAGGTAGGTATTATGCAATAGGAAGCAAGCAATATTCATCTTAATTAATTTAATTAATAATAGTAGTAGTTTTGGAATAGCTCTGTAATAGCATCGCTTTTTTCTACCAAGATAGGTTCTTCAAAGAAAGGAAGAAACACTAACAAAGGAAAAGAGGTGGTCTTCACTGTTAATCGTCCCTTTTCTCTGGCACATAACATACTTTCACATAGTATCAAACTAATTTGACATGATATTACAGTCAAGTTCTAATTATAAGAACCTATCCTCTTCAAAGTTTGAAGTTTCATTCTCAAAGCGTTATTCTTTATTTTTTTGGTTTTAGATGCCCCATTTCTTCATTCATTGTCAATATCTTCACCTTTCAGTGGATGCCTTTTTTTCGGCCTTTCGTTTTGGCCGTTCATTGGGAGTATTTTTCTTTTTAGCAACATGTTAAAGAGTGCCATTGCCCTTCTTTCGTCCTTCCTTTTGGCAACTTATTGAAAGCTTTGTTATCCCAATTCTATCTTTTCCTTCGATAGCCCATTGAGTGGACCATTATTGTATTCTTAGATTATCTTTTCTCTATCTTTTATTTTATTTTCCCTCCTTTATCCTTGTTTGGCAGATCTCTTATCTATTTACTTGCTTGAGGGTTTGTGTTAAAGATCATGGAGATTTAGTATTTAGGAACTTATTATTTATCTAATATAGGACTATTTTGTATATCTCATAATATTATACTTTTAGGTATTATTTAGTTCTTTTTATAATCTTATTATAGAATGTTGGACTGCCCTCCTATTGTAAATAGATGGATAAAATCAAATGAACAACACACTACACTAGTGGTTCAAATTAAACTATTGTATATATTTTTCTCTTTTATATCTACTTTTCACGTACAACCAAAGCTAATTTAACATTTCTTGTTTAATATGTGGATATGGACATGTGTTTAAGCTATACAACATCTTATTCCCATACCATAATAAATAGATGGGCAAAATCAAATTAATAACATGCATCAGCATCTTAGTGGCCCACAATAAACTATCATATGTGTTCTTCTACTTCTTTTTCTCCTTTACCTCTACTTTCACATAAGCTCAAGGCTAATTGAGTAGTTCCGTCAAGTGTACATGAATGTTCTTGTTGATTGTAGAATGCAGGCAATGAAGCTGTTTGTTCAGGGAGATATGCAGAAGCTCTGGATCATTATAGTACTGCATTAGCAAGTAATGTTGAATCACGCCCTTTTGCAGCAATATGCTTCTGCAATCGTGCTGCAGCTTATCAAGCCTTGGATCAAATTACTGATGCTATTGCGGATTGCAGTTTAGCTATAGCCCTTGATGGAAATTACTGTAAGGTATAAATTTCAAGTACATTTCAAACCCAATGTGCTAGTATCAATAGCTCCTATAAGCAATATTTTTTGTATATTACATAAATGCTAAAAACATGGAGTTAACATTGTGGACAGCTAAGAGCTAATCTTACAGTAGTTAACAAACTTGATTTGTAAAATTGGCTTTAAAATTTCTTGAAGGAATGAATTAACTACTTGTGTTGAAAATGAAGAAAAAAGAAAGAAAATCCTTGACAATAAGCAATATTCACACAGAAATGTCAAAAATTTTATTCAACTTGTTTGTTATGCTTAATCTATTACATGATTTCAATTATGGATTTCAAATAAGGTTTCATCTCTCTCTTTCTGTCATGCTGAACTTTTATCCTAGTAGATGTGCTAGTTGTAAGTACGTAGTATTGATGTGCAGTCATTACATCATGTGTCTCTGTTAGTGATAGCCAAACCTTTATTTTTAGATGGAAAACTCATTGATTGATAAGATTGCTAATCATCAGTAAGGTTAGTTACTAATGGAGTTTATGTTTTAAGTTGCATGTTTGATTTAGGGTAAAAGACATGGAGCTCTCCTGTAGTTTAAGAATCTTTAGAAAATCCTGTAATCTATAAAATTCTAGAAAAAAACTCCTAATTTTTAGTTTTTCAGGAAAACATTTTCTCTTGGATTTTGGTTAAAAAATAATGATGAAACACATATGGTATGAATATTATATTCGAATTAATCAAATGTCTCTTATATGGTAACCCAATTTAGTTCTTAAACTTGATTTAAATTAATAATTTAAGATAATTATAATAAATTATTAGTTTAGGTCGGGTTTAATTAGTTTCATTCAAGTTTAAAAGATCATCATGTAAGCAGTATTTGATTGGTCCATGTGTGATGTTCGTGTTGCATGTATTTTATCATTATTTTTTAACTGAAGTCTAAGAGAACTGACTTTTCCAGAAAATTGAAAATTATAAGGAGCTTTAAATTTTCTTTTAAAGATTAAGGGTTTTTTATAAAGTTTTGAAAACTACAAGGGAGTTCTGTGTCGTTTACCCTTTAATTTATTTTATTTTTGTATCATTATAGAATGATTCCCCTTTACTACTGGGGAAGTGTAAAAGAAGTTACTTTGAATGTTGTAACAAAGAAAGACAAATGCTAGCTCCAAAACCTGGTGAATTACTGTTTAAAATATTTTAAAATATAAATTTTAATTATTTTTTGCAATTCTACTTTCAACAGCCCAAAACATAACACATCATACCTAATAGTGTTAAAGAGATAACCAACATGGCAAGAACTGGGGAGCAATAAACCAGAGAGCCAAAGATTTGGGTGCCTGCATGAAACAGATAATCAGACGGGGAGACCTCATGTTGACCAAATAACTAGATATTTGGTCAATTGATTAGTGAGAGATGAGAGAGGGAGAGGGAGAGCGTGCATAAACCATAACATAGATGCTAGAGACTGTGATGCAAAGGAATTGGACCAGCAAAAACCCGACTAGGATACCTTGGAGATGATGCAAAAGAACTGCAAACCAAAATACAGATGCATCTGTTGCAGAGAGATGAGCAGGAGGAAATTGTGAGAGAAATGCAGAATAAGTGTTTTTGATTTTTGGTTTAGGGAAAAAAGCATTTTTGATGCATTTCCTTGGTAGTTTTAAAATGTTATGATATGGTTTGCGGTGTATCAAATGCATTTTCTCCCCCAACATGTTTTTGCAACGCTTAAGACTCCCAATTCGGGGCATCTTGTGCTTTATAGTTGAAATCAATCTTGTACAATTTCTGTGTTCTAACCCTAATGGCAAGCAAGTATTGATACCAAAATTCTTTATTGGCATTTTTGTCTTGACTTTTATTCTTTGGGCAGGCAATTTCTAGGAGAGCCACTTTACATGAGATGATCAGAGATTACGGACATGCAGCCAGTGATCTCCAAAGACTCATCTCCATTCTTGAGAGTCAATCACAAGAAAAGCCCAGTCAGTTTGGCAGGCCTGGTAGATCTGCTAGCATCAGAAAAGAATTAAGACAAGCCCAACATCGATTGTCCTTGATGGAAGAGGAAGCAAAAAAAGGAATTCCGTTGGATTTATACTTTATCCTGTAAGTTATCATTCAATTTGGTTATCCTGTAAGTTATCATTCAATTTGGCTTTGACAATTAATTTTCAGCTAGAAAACTGCAGTCCAATAAATAAAAGTTGATGCAACTATTCTAAAACTATAATGATCTTACTGTTACAATCACTTTCCTGTGAACACTTATTTCATTGTTATGATGTTTGAGGAAATTTTTTTAGCTGCTTTAATTATTTTGTTCTCTGTGTTAGGGAGTATGGAAGGGGAGTCCATTCTCTTAGGAGGATGAGTTCCTGATGATGATTTTCCTATACGCATGTTTTTATTTAATCTGGCATTATTCCTACCTAACAAACAAGAATGTAAACCATCTTTATGTACATGTGCTGGGCCCAAATTTCTGTTTCCTTAGAAGCTATTTGTTCCAAGTGTTAATGCATGTGAATGTGTTCACCATCTCATAAGTTATGACGTTCTACCCTGCTCGTGAGTGGACTTATACTTTATAATCTGCTTCTGAAACATACTTAGTTCAATTTTGTGGGATATGTGCCACAGGAAGCATTAATACCAGGGAAAACAATCTTTAGTTTCTGTTGCTTTACATTTTTGTGCTTTGTCTCTGGAAGTTCAGATGTCATTCTTGTTGCATTCTTCCGCATGGGAGTAAATGATCTGATTGAGTCAAGTTGGGACCGACCTTGTAGTTCAACTTGCTAGTCCAAAAAATTGAAATAACAGCCAACTTACGTAATATAAAAAGTCTACTGCTTGTAAATGGAGCTGATTTAAGTTTTCGCGATCAGGCCATGCGTGTGCATTGCATTGCATCTTGGAGTGTTCAAAATTTTCTTCACTAATCTTCCTTTATATGAACTAAATATAATTTATTGGGTCAAAACAATTAACAATGGTTCAAAACAAAGTATGCAGCATCCTACCAATGTGTCCAAGGCTTTGCACTCTGTTGTTTTATCAAACTCATAAGTTAGTATGGAAGAGAGACTGCTTGAATTAAAGAAGTCATGAAAGGTAGATTGGCATTGTGAAAAATGGACACAGGTTCCTCTGCATAGATCATAGAGAAATGAGATGCGGAATGTTGTTTGCATTTGGTAGGTTGGTTGAGTTAATGAACCATTATTGCTCCTTATATTACTGGAGTAACTGAGACTGTACTGTCCTTGCTGCTCTGTGATGTGGCTTATTCTAACTTTCTTAGTTAACTACTGCTTTCCAGTGGAATAAAAAAATCTGATGCTGCAAATGATGTAAAGAAGGCATACCGGAAAGCAGCATTAAGACATCACCCAGACAAGGTTTGTCTTTCTGTGATGCATGTGATTCTTCCAAAAATCTCATATCTTGTCGAAAAAGTCTTCCTTTATTTCTGCAGTTCCTGATACTCTTCATATTTGCTTCTTATTATTAGATTTTATTTATCTTATAGGCTGGTCAATCTCTGGCGAGAAGTCAAAGTGGATTTGAGGGGAGACTCTGGAAGGAAATTGTCCACGAGGTTCACGCTGATGCTCACAGGTTGTTTAAAATGATTGGAGAAGCTTATGCAATACTCTCTGACCCTACAAAGGTATGGTATATTTTTCATGTGATGTAGAAAGGTTTCTGTGAATGATTATCATTTGGAGTTTGAGAATTACCTGGATCTAAAGGAGCTCTCCAAGTTTTTGTGTATGGTTGATTCATAAATTCCCAGCTATTTGTTGATCGTGTTTGAACTGCACATGTACTTTTTATATCTTTAATCGGAGTTCTAAATGAAATGATTAGCTTAGATGTTTTTTCTTTTATTCCTTCTTTTTATCTCTTAAAGTTTATTTTTGCCTTCATGTTATCTGTTTTATTTGCTGGTTTGCCTTGAGGTTTTAAACCTAGCAAATTGTTTCATGTTGGAGAGACCATCATCCAACAGAAGTTATTAGCATCCTTAGTCATGGTAGCATTCTATTTATGGTTGCAATACGAGAATGTCATCTCTCCGGATAATGGAAACTAGAATACAAGGACCCTAATTTCCTACAGCTGATCTTGTATCTTGAGGCTATTCAATATGTAAATCTTCTTGTTCCAATGGTCTAAATTTTGAATTCATGAACACTCCTGTGAGCTGTCTAATTTTCTACAACTTCAGCGAAATTGTTGCAATTGCTCATTTGGTGATCATTATTTGATTTGTAATTTTGGCTCCTAAAGGCTACTATTTTCTGTTAACAACAGCGTTCAGAGTATGATTTTGACGAAGAAACTAGAAAGAAAACTAAAGAAAGCAATGGAAGCGGGAGGAATGGAAAGTCATCAGATGGACATAGCAATCCATTTGAAAGGGGTTATTGCCCAAGATATTCAAAGGATAGTTGGAAGCATTATGGTAATTCACGTTCTCGGTGGTGAGAAACAAATGGAGGTCTTTCGATCCTTATGCAAACAGATTATCGTGATTGATAATACCCAATGAACTACCGAAGTAGCTCAGTACAATTCGTGGATGCATGTGGCTACCTCTCGTTTCCAACAATTCATGAAAATCCAAAAGTTGATCCAAGGATAAGGAATGGGTCATTTCCCAAGTTTTATTTTGGATATAGGGAGTGAGATACGGAGGCTTAGATACACAATACACATTCTTAAGGTGGAAGGACCATGGAGGAAATTCAGATTTATTAGACCATTAATGTGCGCAAATAATTCATGACGCGCCTCTCTGCTCTTTCCAACATTTGTTAAGTAACATAAAGACACGAGGCAATGGATGTGGAATTACTGCTTTTGCTGTTCCTTTTCTGGGTATTGTTTGTGAAGCACAGTTTGATTGTGATTAGACTGGCTCACACCAAGAGTGGGAATGTTGCTTCTTCGAGAAAACGATCGTGACCACTCTTTCTGGATACTTACTGGAAAGTTTGGTAGCATGAGGAAAGGAGCATCTAAATCAGTCATAAAGATGGTTAGAATCTACTGTAGCTGTTAAGCTAGTAAACACGGGGGTGATAATTGAGCCTAGATTCAATGTGTTTTCAATTAGTTGGAGTCTAGATTACTCAGGTGACATCGATTTATTTAAAAGAATTAGATCTTGGTCGAAGCTGGACAGTCTAAGTTTAGGTTTAATTAAAAATATATATATTATTTTTAAAAAAAATTGATAAGAGTTGGCGCCAACCCATTATAGAGAATAGTACATTCAAAATTTTCCATTCTGTTCCAAGTAGAGCTGGATATCTTATTGGAGATCTGTTGTTGGTGAAGCTCATGTATTTGAACCAATCGTGCCATATACGTGCCCAGCTAAGAAGCTCTAGTCAATGAAAGGATTTGATTCTGAGTGAAATTGTTTTATTTTTGAAATCTTCAGCAACTACATTACGTGTTCAAACGCATTGCAGACAGATTTTAAATGTTACTACAAGAGAGTGCATGCGAAACAGCAACTTGTGTATATTTGTCATTTTTTTGATACTGTTACAAGCAATTCACTCCCATGGTCATAAAAGCATTTTTCATATGATCACTTGGACAATTCATGAAACTAGTCGACGAGATTAATTTTGCTTGACCCTGACTGCAATTGCTCCACACGGTTCTCCACCCACGTCAAAACCTATATAACTCGAGCATCATAAAGAAAATGCAAAGCAGTTGGATGCATTGTCACAAGTAAAGATCGCAAATTTGGCCGGTGTTACAAAGGTTAAACGTAAAGAAATAAATCTCAACTGAAACAACGCTAACAGCAAGCTATGAATCATAAATTATCCTCCAAAAATTATTGTCATTTAATCCAGTTAAACTTTCCTGGAAAATTTCACTGAGTACAGTCGGATTGGGATCTCAGAATCATCTTCAGATGTCTGACAAATTGCTACACTGGTACAGGTAAACAAATTTCATTGAGCAGCCTGTGTCTGTGCATGCTCCAGAAGTTGACTGACCAACTTGTAGGTACGAACCGATAGTGCCTTGGTGTGATCTATTAACTGCTCATACCTGGAAAAGTTAAACAAAATTTGGATGCATGAGAGCAACAAAATAAAACAGAAACTGAGTAGATCAACATGATAAACTGGATTCTTTTATCTTTATCTTACGCATTCGGATGATTGGGATCCATGATTACAGTTCCGGACTTTGAATCAATTTTAGCATCAAGCTTTGAATTTTGGATGAGATTTACAATCCACCTCTCAGCTTCCTCATAATTCAGATTCAATTTCTCCGCAAGAACTCTGCCACAGATTAAACTGATCTAAATTAGTATGTCAGTGAGTCGATAAGAAAATATTTTCAATAGTGTATGCCAATACTAAGTTGAGCTTGTGGAGGAGGCTTTACATTAAAGCGGTCTATGGCAGAAAAAATAATCAAAGAAGAGATTGTTTAAGTGTTTCATCGTACAACAAAAGGAAGTTAAAAAATACTATGTTCATTCGATCAAGTGTGAGGAAAATATTATAGTGTGCAACTTCCATTTGACTCAAAAACACCTGTCCTAGATGTGTAATCAGACATAATTCCTTTGCACCAAGAAAGTTGCGGGTTAAAACTACACAAAGAAAAAAGCTGCTGCTATTTAAAATATTATTTCAACAGATATCACTAACATTACCAATATCACACAATGTTGATGATTAAATCAGAATTGTTAAGAATTAATTATCATCTAGGAGATCTTATTCGAGCAGATGTTTTACTTCAGAGTTTCAGGGATCAAAAGACTAGATATCTTCTGGGATAGACAAGCCAAGTTCAAGAATTCAGCATGTTGTTTCCATGAATAAGACTACATTAGTAAATTCTTCAAGCCAAGTACTAAAATTATCAGTCAAGTTAACTCCAAGCAATTTACTTAATCTCTCAGAAAAGAAGTTCATCTGTGGAAGTATATGGAACAATTAAAGGAGTACAGACATTACCCCATATCAATGCGTTGATGTATTCGGCAATAAGTTTCAAAGATAAATAGACGAGCATTCTCAAAGAACTCATCTCTCAATGGCACGGTAGAAAAGGTACCATCTTCAACTCGTTTTCCAAGGAATGGATCATTAATTATCACCTGTAATATGAAAAATGTCTAAATCAAACTGGAAACAAAAAGTTCGTGTCTGAATGTGTTTAAGCACCAACAAAAGATGGTCAATTGGCACAAACATTCAAACAAGCACAAATTATCAGCAAGTCAAATTAGGACAGGTAACTTACTTCTTCACACTCCCTCATCTTCCTTTGGGCCCCATCAAAATCATAATTAACATAGACACATGCTAAAAACTCTGTAATAGGGTCTTTGTAAACATGTTGCTCTTGCTGAATAACCTTTATAAAATCTTTGAATTGAGGTCTTCTCCTTTTGTTGACAATGAATGCAGTTGCTAGGTAACGTAAGAGATGGGGAGCATTGGTCTGAATGGCATTAAGATACCTAAAAAGAATTTGTAAAGAAAATACGAAGCAAATATGAGAGGTCATATTAAGGAAGCTAAGAATATAGCCGAAATAAGGCAAACACTTGAACTTGCACTTCAATATTATTGTACAAGAAGCAGAAGGAGATGTATTGCTTTGCATACTATTGCATGCCTTTTAAGAATAAATCTAAACCAGTGTCTTAAATTAACTATGCCTGCATGATAACCCATAACATTGCTTATCATTAACAAGAAAAATAATGAGATGAATTATTTTCCTGGACTTCAGAAGATATAAATTTGAACAACATTATGTACGCCAGCCTCTGTTTAAAATGGTTAACATCTAAAAGAAAAAAAATGGTAAAGCAGTTACACTCGTTGGAGTGTAAGAGCAAACATGATACCTGCTGCAAAATAATAGACGCATTGAATTGCATAGTTGTGATAGATGCAGAAGTAATAACTAAGCACTACAGGAATGACATAACTGAGTTGTTAAATAGCATTCATAACTTCTCAAAAGATGATAAGAGTCACATGAGGGCTCTCTATTTTGTTCACATTTGTGGCAATAAGTACCGTTTTGAAGTAGAGCTTCCCCTGCTATTATCTAGAAGCCCGAGAATACCTAAATAAATTATTTAATCTTATAATTCAAATAACACTGAGCCAATACAAAGGGCATCTTTTGTCCCACTATGAAGTTGTGTGAAAAATAAACGGAGTAACAAACCAGGTTTGTTTTCAGCAACAAATAGATGCAAGAATATTCATACTTGTCCTGATTAAAAAGGTCAATGATTTGAGTTCTTCCATTGTCATTGTTGAAAAATATGAAGAGACTCCAATGCATCAACCAAATCCTACTTTGCACCTGATTCAATGGTGATGAAAAACTCTGTTTCCACAAAAAATATAAAGTACACAATCAACATGTCTACAGAAGACAAAACATGGTAATCAAAGCGAAATAGAAACACTTTTGTTTTTGCAAAAATAACCTTAGAATCAATAATTTCCTTCAAACGATTAAGTTCTTCAAGAGCAATATCCCAGTTCTGCATGAGAATCTCTGCAGCCAACTTTCCCCACAAAGCACTGAGATTCCTCTCACTGTTGGTGCACAATGCCCTATATTGATCCAAATAGTCAGCTGCTCCTGAGTAGTTCCCACATTCAAATTGAAATTTCGCGTACTGATATAATGCCTCAATCTGTTCAGAACCAATCTGCTCAAAATAACTAAATAAATAAGTAACCCATTTTCATAATAGTATTCTTGTTTACTATTTTATCAATACTCAACAAATTAATAAGGCCCATATTTCTACATACCAATTCCTCAATAACAGAAACAACTAAATTCACACTTCGATCATTGCATCAATTCCTCAACAGATTAGGAAGCTCCCAGCTTTCTACATACTAGTCCACAATCGGAAAAAAAAAAAAAACACCGACTACTGCACAATTCCTCAACAAAATTAAAGTTCTCCCATCTTTACATACCAGTCCCTCTAATAAAAAAAGCGAACACTTTGACCATTGTATCAATTCCTCGACAAAATTAAAAAGCTGCCATCTTTCTACGCACCAACCTTCTATAACGAAAACAAATAGATTCTCACTTCAAGTATTGCATCGATTGCTCAATAAAATTAGAAATCCCCCATCTTTCTACATACCAATCTCTCAATATCAAAAACAAACAAATTCTCACCTGGTAACGGTCACGAAGCATCTGGAGATTGTATTGCTTATCAGATCTTAACTCCTGAACCGCGCTTCCATTCTGCAAAAACGCCACCAATGGCGCTGCCGCCTCCTCCAACGCTTTTAATCTTGACACTACCTCCAATCTTCTCTCCACCATATCTAACATAGTAAAAACAACAACGAAGAAAAAGCACTATAACTGTAGTACTTCAACGAGGAAAGAAGAAAATAACTAAAGAACAAACCTTGAGGAACATCATCAGTGTGATAGAGACTCTTGTGGATGTCCATGGCGTAATCGACCATGTTAGTGTTATTGAGTAGTTGTATTTTGGATTTCAAGATCTGCTCATCAGGGTAGAGCTGCCGTTCCTGCAGAAACTCCAGGAGAGGGAACACCAAGTGTCTGTCAAGATTCGGAGCAAGTATCGGCGTCAAATCGTAGTCCGCCATATCCAATGAAACCTAAGAAAGAAGTCGAAAGTAGTACTAAGAGCCGCAATAAAACAAACCCCGTCACTAATGTTGCCTTCTTTCTCTTTTAAATTAATTTCTAATTACGGCCCTCTAAATTACGATTGGTGGGAATTTCTTTCCATTTAATTTTGACGAAATATATCAATCTATCTTTAAATTTTATCAAAAAAGAAGCGAATTTTTACAGTAAATTTGATTTAGTAGCTAACTTTAAAGTGAAAATTCACTCCAAAATATTCTGTATTTAAATCAAATTTAATAACAAGTCTTTACACTAGTTTTTAATATAAATAAGTTAATATTACTAATTAGAGATAATACTTATTTTTTGCAATTTGAACTTAATTTAAAACTTCATCATTACTAAAATATGCAGCCTAAACTCAGATTCAAGTATTGAAGTACTTTAAAATGACATTATTTTAGTATAATTGACTATATTAATGACGTTTTGATCTTAGGTTTCAAGTCATCCCCAAGCTTAATCAACTCAAAGATGATCTACTAACTTTGGTCAGTCAAAATCCAATTATCACCCTTTTTGAAAATTCTTTAATTCTAACAATACTATTAACTTCTATTTAAATAAACTACGTTTAATTGAATTTTAATCTAAAGGTTAATTTACAAATATTAAACATTAAAATTTTACAAAATATTAAGAATAAATATGTATTTTAATTATAAAATAATGTTAACATAAAATTACCAAGCCACAAAATATTTATTAAATAAACACCAAGCCAAAGCAATGATCAAGTAGAAAGCAACATATGAATAAGCTAGATTTAGGTAAGATATCTTCAAAGACTTTGCGATGTTTTAACTTAAATCTGATTTAATGCATGACTTATATAGTTGATCCCTACCTTGTAGATCTCACAGGCAAGTGCTTATATCAAACTATAATATAGTCTTAGTGAATATAGAGTGTCGATCCCAACTTAGCGTTCATCCTACCTAGTGATGCGAATGTTAATAAGGATTTATTGTAACATAAACACTAAATGAATTACTTGAATTGCTTCACTTGAATCAGACTTATTCGAACCCAATGACCCAATGCCTTAGTTGAAAAGGAATTAAAAGAAATCATAATAAGATTGACATCACACACTAATGGATTAAATATTAGTGTTGTAAGTCAGAAAAGAAAGTCATAAGAATGTTTGTTCTTGATAAGTTCAGGCCTAGGTTAGAATTAAGGAAGGAGAAAACCTCTCAAGTTGATATATCTCACTAAGGTAATATGTCCATTCACATTTCTTTTGGGTGTGTTTTATATTAGCACCCTTAATAACACAATCTTGGCGAACAAACGCCCAATTGACTAGTTATAGCCCAAAAAGAAACCTAATAATTATTACAGTAAGATAATGGCCCCAAATAACATAAAACACAAGCCTCAATTAAGTGTCCGTTTGGTTGAGCTTTTATCAGTAGAGCTTTTGTTAGTAGAACTTTTTTTAGAAGAGCTTTTTTTAAAAGCCAGTTGACTGTTTGGCTGTCAATTAAAAAAATAACTTTTTAAAAAGAGCTTCATACAGTAGATTGTTTGGCAACATAAAAATAAAAAACACTTTTATTAATTTTAACTATATTTTATTTTACAATAAAATTATTTATGTTAAATAATTTTTAAAGTATACCAATATGCAAAGTACCATCTTGTAGAAAATAATTTAAAGAGATATCTCATTTTTTATAAGAAATAAAATTAATATAAAAAATAAATATTAAAATATGTTATTGTTTCAATGTAACTTTGTATTTTACCAAGTCGTTTGAAGGTTTCAGACTTTTGAAATCTAACTTTTAACACTTTTGAGTACTTAAAAGATTCTTGGGATGTTCTTAAATACTTTGCCAAACTAATATAATAGAACCTTATAGTTATACCCTAACTTGACATGACTAATTAGTATATTTTTTAACCGAAGTTTTTGTGTCACGTAGTAACATCTCATTGCTTGACTTGTCATCTTGTTCGAGAAGTCAGCAAAGACGTATTGGACATTCCAAAGTTCTTTCGATTCCTTTTTTTAACTCAAAATGCTAAATGTGAAAAAATATCTTCGTGAGTGACTCAAATCATTTAACCATTTCTTTACCAAAAAAAAAATCATTTAACCATTTTGATTAAAGTCCGCTTAACACGAAAAAATAAAATATCAACAAGCAATTGCATTGGAATTCTTGAATCTGTTCTGATATGACAAACAAAAGAAACAAAAATTCTAGCTTTTGCTGGACTCGTTATTCTAACATCCGATTTGATATATATTCACATGAAAAAAGCTGTCAGAAACGACAAAATAACATAGAATTCCCAAAGGGTAAGGAAGCTAGTATATGGTTTAGAACAAGTAGAGGAAAAAAATTGTGATCAAAAGCCCTGCAACAGGTCTTTTACCAAGCCTCTTGATCTCTCTGTCCATCTGCCCAGTAAGCATTAAACCAAACATCTTATAATCACACAGAAAAGACCAAAGCGGATGCCCAAAAATTGCAGGAACATTCCCTTCCACAAAGAAATGGCTGTACCAAGCACAACCATAACCAACCACAGGCACAAAAACCAGACACTACCAATTGAAGATCAGAGAGTATAGCAAACACAACATACTTGCTAAAGTCCCCACAAAGTGCCATCGCCTTGTTGCTGGTTTCAAGTGTTGGGTCACGTTAAAGGCCCAAAACTCTTCCAAGCTCCTAAAGTTCATACCTTTCCCACTATCAGAAAAATACCCAGTTGAGAATTCCTTGGTTGCTTCGCCTTTTCACTAAATTCTTGAAAACCCAGATTATAACGCAGACGAACGTAAGTGACCCCTCTCATCAGGTTGGTTCTTCATCTTTATTTTTTCCAAACACAGAGTCGGAGAAGCATTTTCATCTGCATTAGAGTCGAAGAAGACGCTAGAGTCAGCTATATATATGAGAGGAGGATCTTTACGTAAGTGACGGAAAGTCACTTTAAAATGAGCTTCCCGAAAAAGCTATAATGGGGCTTTTTTGAAAAGCTTCAAATTATAGCTTTTGAAAAAGCTGTATTTGATCTTTTAAAAAAGTTGTTTCTACTGTAAAAGTACTTTTGAAATGTATAGTCAAATACCAATTTTTTCTTCAAAATAGCTTTTGTGATAGGCAAAAGTACTTTGGACCTTCCAAAAGCTGAACCAAACACACACTAAGACAAATAACCAAAAACATTTTCATCCTCGATATCTTTTTAATGTCAGCCCTTATGTATAGTATAGGTTCATCTCTTCTAGATTCCATGTCCAATTCAAGTGCTTGGCCCAAAACTTCATCTTGCTTCATAATTTATATGATTAAGGCTCTAAGTGCATCTTGAATCACTTTAGTTTTAGGGTGTGTAATTGGATTAGTCGTTATACTTAATGGAGATTTCATTGACGTCCCAAGATGGTTCTCATCATTCCCCTTCTCCATAAAGGATTTATCTTTAAATCATCACCTACATAAAAAGAAGCAAGATGAGAGACATTAAATGTAGCACTAACTTATAGTCACCTGGTAAGTCCAAGTTGTAGACATTATTACTAATGCACTTATTAGATGGGTATTTGACTATAATTATGCCCTATATTTCATGTGTTTTGCTTGATATTTTATATTTTTGTTATATATTTGGTACTTAATTTGCTCCAAGTCCATTTATAGATGATAATTGCCTTCATAAAAAAAATGAGAAGAATTGGAATGAAATCATGGCGTGAAACAAAAATTTAAAGCAACTTAGACTTATATGGCTGCGTATATGCCCATGCAAGTCTCTATGATTGTCTAAAGTCACAATTTTAGGTATTTTTGGAGCTACACGGCCATATAAGTAACCATGTATGTCCCATAAATCTAGTTTTCTCTATGAAAGGATGTGAAAGGAGGCAAAACAAGGAGAGTATAATTATTAAGCAATTTAAAGACGTAAGACACATAAAGAGGTAATGATTTTGATTAAGGGATAGGGAAAAAACAAATAATTAATCAAGAGATTCATTAGATAACTTCATGAAATCTAAACTAGCAAGATGATTCAATAAAAGAGAAAGGCAGATTTAGAATTATGATTTCTTTGCTTTCTATTAGCTTTTTATCATGTTTATCTTTGATTTTGTTCTCTACGATTAGTAACTAAACTTGTTTAGTGTCTAGGTGTAATGAACCCTAGTTTGAGAAAACAATATGTTTTAATCTTTTGTTCAATGCAATTATATTGATTGATTTATTACAATTCTTAGGGGGATTCATCACTTGGACACCACTACTTGATATTGAAATTTCTTTGTATTCTACTTTTCCTTAGTTCATAATTGTTTAATATTAGTTTAGTTTATTTGTTTAGCTTTATTTTTAATTAAAAACCAAAATCAAATTCTTAGGCTAGATAATAGAAAAAAAGTAATTACTAGTATTTTACAGTCTTTGTGACATCGACCTGTACTTACGTATGCTAGCTACAGTTATGTCGTTCACTTATAGTAAAATTAATATTGAACTTAACCCTAGGTTCAGTCAAGTTTTTGGCATAGTTTCCGGGGACGGTAATATTAGGAAAGCCTAGATTTTATTATTTTAACCATTATTTTGTGTATTTATTTTATTTTATTTCACTTTATTGTTGTCTTGCTCATTTACTTATCTTTTTAGCTTCTCTACTTTGAATTTGAGTTTATGACTTATTGTTAGGATTTAAGATTCATTGCTATAGCCACAACTTACAATGGAAGAATGGAGTGATCAATATTTTTATGAGAGTTATGATATGCCATTGCAGTAAGTAACATTACCATATTGGAAGAGATGTTTCTTGAAATATTTTTGGAAGTTTAATTGATATCCATGTCATGTTGTGCTATTTGTGGGAGTAATTATTACAATCATTAATGTTGACACCAAACTATATGTGTAAGCAACCAAACATATAATTCTAGCCTCAGAATGTTCCCAATAAGAATACGTATAATTCAGAGTGGAGCAGCCCTTTACAATAGCAACAAGAAGAAAGTATTACAAATAAAATAATGGAATACCTTTCCAAGAGTGAAGCTAGCTGACGTGAATTTGAGGAGAGATTTTCTTCACCTTAATATATTGAGCATAATACCTCAAACTGTCTAAGCTTACTAACATCTCAAAATAAAGAAGAGATAAAGGTCGATTTCATGAATGAAGTTGCATCTCAAGAAGGTGAGGAAGTAATTATTGTTGTAAGAGAGGATGATGAACAAATGACAAAGGTAGCAGAGGAAGAAGAAGAGGAAGTCAAGAAGTGGAAAAAGATGATTGAAGTAGAAAAAGAGGAAGAAGCCTTTGTCCAGGAAGAGATAAGTGAAAGAATGGACAAAGGAGATTAAGGAAGAACTAAAGGAAGAGCCAATTGAGGAAAATGCTGATGAATCATTGGTAGTTACCTTGAATATAGAGGGTTCCCACTTCCTACATAACAGACTGCTTATGTCAACTGAAGATTCAAGGAGTTTTGTTATCCCTTATTTTATTAATAGTTTATCATTGAAAAGGGAAGTAATGGAGTCTAATGGAGTTATTAATTTGATACATTATTCCCTCATCATTATCTAGCAACAAAAGGCATATTTATAGCTACTAAATTGCTTTGGGGAGAAATGGGTAGGGATGATGGGAACATATAAGGTACATCGAGCTGACGATGTTAAACGAACACTACATAGGAGGCAATCCATGAATTAAGATAGGTTTTATTTTAAATTTTATGTTATTTATATTTTCATATAGTTTTTATTTTAAGTTTTATGTTATTTATATTTTCATATTTCATATTTATTTTCTTTGGTGTTATATTTATTTTCTTTTATCATTTTTATCCCTTTTTAATATTTTGCAAGGATTTTAGTATCTAGTATAAGATGCATAATCCCAAATTTCATCAAAATCATAAATAAAAAATTCTTATTACTTAGGGAAGTACCAAACTCTACTTTCTCAGTTATAGTATATGCTTATATTGTGTATATTGGGGACAATGTATAATTTTAAGTGTGGGGGAAGGGGATTTTCTTAAGCTTATTATAAGCTTTGTTATTAAATTTTATTGACTAATATCCTAAATCAATTAAAATTTGTCCATAAATATTTTATTTCATTATTGATTATTGGATTTAATTAGTATGCAAAAGGATGATAGTTATAATAAAATTTTCTTTATAAGTCATATTGTTAGTAATCATTGAAATAGTCAATTCGAAAGAAAATTACATATTGTTTGCACACATACGGCCATCTTTTTTGTGAGCTTTTGAGCGTTGCGAGCAAAAATTTATACATTTAAAAGCTCTTTTATTCTTTCATATGCGTTATCATGCATAGTTGAACAATTATAGAACTTGCTTTTATGATGCATATTAGGATCATAATTGTTAAATTAGAAGCAATAAAGTGATAAAGGCATTTAGATTCAACACTTGTTTAGGCTGTTTCTATGATATTTACCTTACCATAATTTATCTTTAGGAATAACTAATTTTGAGCCTTAGCCTTTTTCATTAATTATAGCCACATTGTTAACCTTTATCCTATTTTTCTTTGAAAGCCTTTTTTTTAAAATTATTTTGAACATTGAAGGTTATTTACATTACTTGAATGTTTGAAACTTGAAAATTTGAAGTTCCAATATTCCTTTAATCGTGGTACATGATGAATGCTCAAAAATATTTTTTAAGAATTTTGCGAGAAAAAATGGTATAGTACCAATGGATTTATAATGAAAGGATGTGTATATTGTGAACAAGTTTCTTGTAATGTTTCCTTTGTAAATTTCCTTCAAATTTATTACATTTTTATTATCCTAATCATACCTTACCTAAGCCTCATTAAAACCTTACAAAAACCTTTTGATTTTTGTTTCTAGTTTACATAAAAGTGGTGGAGATATGATTGATAGATGTATAATTAATCATATTTATAGCCCATATTTGATGTATTTTTGATTGATAGTTTATACATTTATTGTATATTTGCTACTTAATTTGCTCAAAGTGTGCTTATAGGTTATAATTGCCTTAATGGACTAAAAGGAGAAGAATTTAGATGAAAATGCTACATAAAATGAAGATGTTAAGTAAAGAACAGATACACAGCTGTGTATCAACCCATGCACTTCTCTCGGGCTATGCATAATTATGAACATTCATCTGCCGGTCTTCCAAATATGTTCAGCATCAAAGCTCCATACCTTAATATGACTTTGCTTCAAGACTCAGTCTCTGAAAACACATTATGGTACTTTTGGGCACTTTCTGCCTTATTTGCTTGTGCTTTTTCAATCTCTCCACTTCAACTGTATCAACATCTCTGTAATCCTAATAATGGAAGCTCGTTATTATGGACATTACTTAAATGGTTTCAACCATTAGACCAATGGAAGCATCAGTGTTCTATTGTGATTGATCAACATCGTCTATGGACATCTTCTGCTAGACGACAGACGACTCAATGCTTTTTCATTGTACACAGACCATACAGAGAATCTCATACTGGTATACTTTATACAGAGCCACGTGTCCAGTTTTGGCATGCATCCTTATATTGGCCACGTTATCAGAAAGGTGTGTTAAAATGTTTAAAGGAAGTTCTTAAGGGACTTAATCACTTTGCGATGCCGCCAATATTGACTACATCTATTGGATCATATCCTGGAGAATTTATACCTAGTGAACCAGAAGCACCAGAAGTTGATATCCTTGGTTCCAATAGTCCTGAATATGATACAGAACCAGAAGCCATTACGAATATAGCTTTTGATACAACAGGACCTTTTGAAACATATAATACAGAATTCCAAGATGCTCAAAATCCGGATGAAGACATTCCAAGCATCTCTGATTCTGAGATTGACCATCTCCTGCATAAATTTCATCAAGCTGAGTTCAGAAAGAGACAACGCTCTTATGATGACTCAAGTGATCCAGACTCTCCATCCAATCTTCAGTCGTGGCACGAACCTATTCGTGACAAATAAATTTCTTAGATTTTTGGATAGACAAGACATGGAGCTGACTAATCTAGGCAACAATGATGAAAGATGGGTTCCACACATCACTTCAATACTATTGAAGATTCCATCTTATCATCGTCATGATTCACCTTTGTATAAAGTAGTTTGTCTGCTACTGTTTTACTTTTGACTTTTGTAAAAGTTAGGTGAATTATTCCTTTACTTTTGGTAAAGTAGATGCTTTAATGATAAGGTTAGGTAACCTTTTTCTAAAGTTGTAATCATGTTATCTTTAGGATAGATTTACATTCCTATCCCTTGCTTAGTCTATAAAAGCAGGGTTCGTCTTAGTTTGTAAACAAGTTATCTTCAAACTAGATATATGGAAAAATGAAGAACCTTTCTTCGCAAAATAGTTTCTCTTCTCTGAAACCTTTATACCCTAATTAGTTTGTCTATCCCATTGTGAAAGATTGCAAAGATGAGTATGCTCTACACTTGCCTTGTATAAGGATCTTGTGTATTAGAAAATCGACGACAGTCTGGTAAAGATTCTGTTAGCTTCTAAACATTCCGCTGCCTTGAGTCAAAAGCATTAACGGGAAATGAAGAGTAAGAGTGTGTGAGTGAAGTAGAAGTCCTAAAGGCGAGAGCAGTAAGACCCGTGTTGCCAAGTGAGGGCATTGAGGGGTGTAAGTCTCCGATAGCTGGACGGTCTACGTAGTGATACACACTTCCAATCCGACTTTGGTTAGTCGATGTCTTCAACCAGTGAGTGATTTAGATGAAGCGTTAGCCTTGTGAGGGTTAACCAGTGAGGTCATTTTCCCTATGTCTACGTACCAACGGACCGGTATGCTTACGAGTGGCTTGGTTGTCTTGCTTTTAACCATTGGTCTTAAATGCACTTTCTTTCTTAATGATGTTCATACTCGTAAACAACATGAAACGAAATATTTTCTAGTTTCATAAAAAACAATTTCAACGTGAACCCATGAGAACGTATGAACATAACAAAATACGCAAATCAATGGTAAACGTAAAACTTGGCTCTGATACTAACGTAGATTTATAAATAAGGACTAATCTTAATGAGGAAGCGGTTGATCGATTCTTTGTTTAATAATCCACATTTTACGGTTGGCTACTAGAGTCACCGTTAATCCATAACCCAAACTCTAACCCTTGATTGTGTGATTCACGTGAGGAAGGATGAAGGAAGTTTTTCTCTGTATTTAGCAAAATTGCAGAGAAAAGAGAGCCAAAACTTATTTGGATTCTAATGTATTTGTTGTCTTCAGAACAACCAAATAAAACCAGCCAACTTTCTCCTTTTATATTAGAGAAGAAAACTAACGGAAGATTTATATATAGATATATATGTGGTTGTTCGTATATAACTGCCAACACTCTCTATGTAACTCTCTACCCTTCTTTCTCTCCTTCTGCCTATCTCTCTTCTTTTCTCTCTTTGCTAGTTTCCTTCTCATTTCTGTTAACACAACTATTTGCACTTGAATTCACTATCATTAAAATATACGTAACATTTGATATTAGAGACATATGTTCCTTAGAGAAAATGGCTGAGCTACATAAAATCAAAGAAAACGTGAAGAATCTGATAGGGGCACAGATCAGGAACGAGAAACTATTCCTAGAAGCACAAAACAGAGCAGAAAGAATGGAGAAGGATCTGCTTGAACTTAAAACTATGTTCGCACAATTCATGAAGCTACAAGGAGTGAAATCAAGAGCGACTATTCTAGTTACTCTAGAGCTTAAGGTTCGTAGTCAGTCTTCTATATTTTCCAAACTATCTCCCCGTTTTCATTCCGTGAATTATTGTATGACTAAGTAATATGCCAATGATATTAAAAGCCCTTCTAGCCCTACATGTTAGGGAAATGGCTTAGTGCCAATGTCCTCTCTCTGACCAATATCATTGTAAGCAACAGTTGAGAAAGGTAAAAGCAACTTTATGGTGGATTTCCTTATGGAAAGAGTCTCATCTGTCGTTTGGAAGACAACTGTTGCCCCAATTGATTGTTTTAAATTCTGGACTCAAAATCAAAATGAGATGATTAAAAATGGTCGGCTATGCCAGAACACGTTTCTCTAATGACGCAAAGGCTGCTAAAGTGAGAGATGAAAAGAAGTTCATATGGTTGTTTATTTTTATCCCACTTTGTGATCCTCCTTGATGATAATTTTTATTAAACCTTGTGGTCAAGGTTTTCTAAAAGAGAAGGAAATGTTACGTATAAAATATTATAATCGTCGTGCAAACTTCTACATAGAAACGCAATGTTTAAATGAACTCACACCATTGTTATCAAACACCAACCCTTATACTAGTCATCCCTTACGTCTATTTAAGACGTTATAGTAACAGATAGTGGGGATATAACATATTGGATATTTTCTTCTTTTTCTAAAATTATCTATGTGTATCTCTCTACCCTTCTTTCTCTCCTTTTGCATATCTCTTTTTTTTTCTCTCTTCTAGTTTTCTTCTCATTTCTGTTAACACAACTATTTGCACTCTAATTCACTATCATCAAAATATACATAATAAGGTGACAAGAAGAGACCAAAATATTTTTATTTATCAATGAAACTACAATGTTTTATATAGAGAATAATGTGTGTTATAAAAATTTATTGAGAGTATATTAAGTAATAAATATTTATCACTTTACCTTTCATCCTAAAACTTTCAAAGTGGAAGTAACTTATTTTTACTGTTTAAGATGGAAACCATTCTCTTCCATCCTATTCCATTCCATTTCATTATTATCCCTCATTCCAAACGATGAAATAATATTACATACTAACCGCCCTATCAAACATAGCTTAAGGTTTCAAATTCTTCATTAGAATATTGTTTCGAAGATTCAATATTAGAAATCATTGAGGCTTGGATTCTATCTCATGTCTTTTGATCTAAATCTAAGTTTTGAAGTTTTTTATTGATCGTATATTTGTTGTGTTGCCTTTTTTGTTACACTTATAACATGTAATTTTTTAAATTAAATTTTACTATCAATCTTTAAATAAAACAAAAAGATCCATTGGAGATTAGATTTTTTTGAGGGAAGGTCATGGGTATGGTTCTTATCTATGGATATTAAATCAGTAACAAATATGTCATTCAATATGATTAACTAAGCAATGTTACCATCAAATCAGTGATGATGGGTATGGTTCTTATCTATGAAGATTAAATCAGTAATAAATATGTCATTCAATATGATTAACTAAGCAATGTTACCGTTCAAAGAATTGTAGTTACCGTTCAAAGAATTGTAATTCACGCGCGTCTGGTCAAAGGTTTTAAAAATTCCTTCCTCTTCGGGAAAGATTTTGTGCTTAGCAAAAAGGAAAATTCTGTCTCCGCGTTCCTTCTGCATTAAAACTGGAAGGAAGGAGGTGTCTACATTCATCAACCTCTCACACCAAGGAACTAAGAGGAGTGTGAAAATGGTTGATTGCGAATTCAAACTATACACCACCATCGCCCTCATCTCTTTCTTTCACGTTTCTCTCATTCTCTCTTCACTCACCACCTGCATTGTTTCTGTGTCTGAAGTTGGTATGCGCTCTCTTTCGATGGTTGATGAGATTAATGGATAGTTTCAATTCTATGGTCGTTACCTATTTTTAATTTTCCTATCGCAAATGCCCATTTACCAGAGTTGCTGTCGTAGAAAGCCTAATAATTCATTGGGATTCTGGAAAATATTCTAGGAGCATTAATAGAAATAATAGAGTTGTTTGAATATCTGTTCAGAACTAGTTGTTGAGTAATGAGTCAGCTTAGCTAGGCCAGACATTTTACCTTTCCACTTCCCATACAACTACTACTTAACGAGACACTTCCTGAAACACAAAATTTCGCCTTAGTTTCTAAAATATAAATTTGAACTTGTGGCGTTTCTTGAACACGGTGCAAATTTGTAATGTGTCAGTTAACCTTGAAAAATGCAGTCATGGAAACTTACGGGTTTTTCTAATTGATCAGTTTTTCTGGTTTTGTATTTGGGGTTTTGTGCTTTTTTTGAGCAAATGAAGATATGACATTAGATTCTTTGCTTGCTTAGAGATACTATGTTGATGAAGCTTTTCTTGCTTTCCAGAAGGTAAATCTTGCTTCTCATTTTCTATGTCATTGTACTTGACTTTTGTTCAAGATTATCTGGCCAAATCTCCTTTAAAGTTTGAAGGTATATAGTACATGAGCACAATCTTCTGTGGCTGCAGCATTCTTTATGCTTTCGGTATCAAGTCATTCCATAAAATATGTTCTTTCTTCAACATTATTTATGCTTTCACTATCAAGTCATTCCGGAAAACCTGTTCTTTCTTCTTGTGCCTAACTGCGTCTTGCTTTAAATTCCTCAAAATTCCAACACTAGTAAGTTTGATAATCGTCAGAGTTAGTGAAGTAGATAATGTTTCAAATCAATGCAGGGAAACTAATTCATTCTCATCCATAACTAATGGGACGGTCTTAATTTTAAACATTTCTTGAAAGCCTTATATCTTTGGAATGTAGCTGGATTATTTTGAAAGCATAATTATTTTCTCTGACAGTCGATGAAACTCCATTTACATACGTTGAAGGCACTGGAAAAGGGCCAAAAGATTGGGGTAATATTAACCCACATTGGCAAGTTTGTAGGAAGGGAAAATTACAGTCACCTATTGACCTTCTTGATAATAGAGTCCAAGTTTTTCCGAATCTAGGAAAATTGCAGAGGGACTACCAGTCGGCTCCTGCTGTTGTGAAGAACAGAGGACATGACATTGCAGTAAGCTGATTGTTATCCTTGCACAAATGCACAAAGTTCTGTTCCATTGTGGAGCATCTCAGTTCTAGTAATAAGTAATTAATTAACATGTGGATTTACCCCATTTCACAAATCAATTCAACAGTGATGAGGTTTTCCCTCAAAATGAATGTTTCACCAGGTGTTTTGGAAAGAAGATGCGGGAAAAATTATTATCAATGGAACTGAGTACAAATTGCTGCAATGCCACTGGCATTCACCTTCAGAGCATACATTCAATGGTTCAAGGTTATTTACTTTCTTTTCTTCTTTTTTGATACACTGACTAGTGAGCTCAACTTTCCTCCTTTCTGATTTCCATACGCATATCCAAGACCAACTCAAATTTTTAGTTTATAATTTTCTTCATTAGGTATGCCTTGGAGCTGCACGTTGTCCATAAAAGCTCTCAGGGAGGTATTGCTGTGGTTGGAATCACTTATGAATATGGACACCCTGATCGCTTTCTTCAAAAAGTAATTAAAATGATTTTTACATTTTTCTTCTTTAAATTCCTCTTTTCTTTGCTATATATATTATATTTCAATAGGATAATCCATTTTCACAAATCTAAATGACTTACGCATGTTTATGTTGGTAGTAGGGGCTCCATAACACTGAAGAGAATGGTGTTGCTTTTAATTGGCACAGTATAATAAAGATGTATGCATGAATAAATATAAATTCGTACATGATTCTATCCTATATTGACCATATGTCCTGTTTTTGACAGCTCTTTCACCATATAAAGTCAGTAGGGAAAGAAGAGAAGGATTTGGGTTTTGTTAATCCTGGAGACATTAAATTTGGAAGTCGAAAGTATTACAGATACATTGGTTCTCTTACAGTTCCTCCATGCACTGAGGGTGTTATTTGGACAATAGTCAAGAAGGTTCTAGTCATCTTTCTCTCCTTTAAAAAGGAAAATATATTTCATGTGAGAAAATGGGTTAATTCATATCTAATAAATGATCGTTGATGCCAATACTAATGGATTAGAAGATTCTCAACTTTGGGACTTCACACATGATTATTAAAATGCATGAAAACACCGTTTGGTCTGTCAATAGGTGAGGACAGTTTCGAGGGAACAAGTTAGGGCATTGAGGGACGCTGTTCATGATGTAAGTAATTCCAGTATGGTATATGCAAAACTAACAATAAAATTCTAATGTGTACCATGCTTTATTTGTCGAGAATAAATGCCTGCTGGTTTGTTCTGTTCCAGGGATTCGAGGCCAATGCAAGACCCTCTCAGCTTTTGGGTGGAAGACCAATTTATGAGTATAGTCCAAGGTTCTAACCTGCGACTGTGAGTTCATTTTGCAAATAGGGCTCAAATATTCATATGATTGCAATTACGGATGATGCAGCCTGTAGCTGTGGTAATTCTCCTCATCAATAACGTTCACACTCACAGTTGCTTGTTTGAATACCATTTACCACAGCTCAAAGTGATAAATTCCACCTCTATGTTATTACTGAATACAGAATCATATGCTCCTGTAATCTTCATACTATATTAATAAAATAAATTACGCTGGCCCTCGAGACGTTTACAAATGCAAATGTCATTTCGTTCTTCTTCACCAGAAAAGAACACATTCTGCTGAATTGCCTTTGCTTTGCTCATTACAAACTTATTTTATTCTTCTTTGCTTTTGGAAATCGAAAGTATCAGTATTCTTGTTTTCGGGATAAGTCTTTTGTCTGATAAAAATGTTCTCCATATATTAACATCACATAACATTTAGTTTTGCATTACATCACAATAAACTGGAACTGTAATGCATGAATGTTTATTTATTTAATAATTAAAGTTTAATTTTGTTCTTGTAACATGTGAATAATTTTTAAGTTATCAAATTAAAATTTACCCTTCCCAAATTAGAATCGAATCTCATACCTTATTGATTTTGGGATAGACGAATTAGCTTCTTTTATCAAGTTCTAGCAATATCCACATTACGTAGATAGTTTTGAATGACTGCCCCCAGTCCCTATTTGCGTTTCGCTAATATTGCTGTGTTTGTGTTCACTTTGAATCACTTCTGTAGGCGGTGCTTTCCAAGAAAACTTATCTATATTACGCTTTTCATAAGTAAATTTAGATCATACTCCATTTAGATATGGTTTTTACGTAGATAGTTTTAACGCCTAATAAATGTTTAGGGCATGTTAGTGGCCCCGACCATATGCCTCACTATTTCCTTTAGGTGATGGGCACGACCTTTAAAACGAGCATACCAGATAAAAAAGAGCCGTTGTGATGAGAGAGAAGTTCTAACCTCTCTCTAAAGCTTTTCTTAGTTCCTTTACACATTTTTGCATGTTACATGTTTGTTAAAAGTCCTCCTTCCAATTCACATTTCCACAAACAAGTCTAGTAATAGTGCAGCTTGAGTGAGAATCTTTTAGAGTGAGTTAAGTTGACGATTTTTTCCCGCTTTGGTGTTTCTTCTCATAGAGCCTTCCAACTCGGAGGGCCATCTCCTTAAGCGTGGCCGGACTCGGAAACGCGACGCCGCCACGCCGCCCAGCCCCATGCCTTCTTATAGTGCAGCTGTCACGGGCGCCACCCCGGACGCCTCCAATGGAGCGAACCCCGTCTGGACTCTTGAGGACCACATTGAACCAGCCGAGGGTGACATCCGCCAACTCCCCGACGAGGAAGGTGGCGGCAT
>JANZLC010000201.1:28188054-28201926 GCA_026413385.1 Erythroxylum gracilipes
AATTCTAACCTTAGCATAATTCAACTCCAATTAATTTATCTAATAGGACTTCAAAAATTCAAACATCATGCTTCAAACTAAATAAAACAGGTTTGGGGTCCAACAGCTACCATTTATATTTAATAACACTTATCACTTGTTACCGTATGTCATTTTTGTTGTAGTGTAATAATACTTAAAATAACTAGACCTACAACTATAGTAGTAATGAGTCTAGGTTAATCTCACAGAGAGTGTGTATAAAGCTTTTGAAATGAAAATGATTGGTGTTTAAGTTGTAAGGGGTTTGTTAGTTTTCAAATAAGAAAATAAAACAAAACAAAACAAAACCAACGAAGAAAAATTAAAGAAAACATTAAAACATGATAAAAAGTGATTAATGCATTAGGGACTTGATCATCGGTTCAATCTCAGTCTATGCACAATTAAACATTTTTCATTGAGTTGTTATTCTCATACTACTCTTAGCAACTATTAATCGTATATTGTTTCAATTTTCCTTTAGCTATCAAACAACCTAGAACAAACTCTCTAGTTTTAATTGGATATTTACATTACAAGTTAGGAAAACAAATTAATCAAGGTAACAACCACACAAGCTCGGGTCATTTAACCTAAGTGATGTTATCCCTAATGATTAAAAACAATTTATTGCCACAAATGAATCAGAAACATACTACTAACTTGGAAGAAATTATCTCAAATGTATATTTGGAGACCAAAAGGTCAAACTACTAACTTGGAAGGACCCAGAAAAATTTTGGGTACCTAAAATGAGATAATACATTTTGCAGATATGTTTTAGAATAGTGACAAGAGAAAATCAATGGATAGTTGATAGTGATTATTTGAGACACATGATAGGTGAAATATCACATTTCAACTATATTGAAAGGAAAGATGGAGAAAAATTTAGATTGAAAAAGGGTACTACATTGTATCAATTTGGAGGAGGAGAATTCGATACAAAAAATTTGAAGATTTATGTAATGATAATGGTATAACTTATAATTTTTCATGCCCAAGGACTCCTCGGCAAAATGGAGATGTTGAGAGAAAGAACATGACTCTTATTGATATGGCCAGGACAATGCTATATGAAAGTGGTCTACCTCATGGTTACTAGGCAGAAGCTGTATCTACTTCCTGTTACATACTTAACAGTTGCCTTATAAGACCTATTCTCAAAAGCATCCCCTATGAATTGTGGAAAGGAAGAAAACCAAATGTTGCTTACTTTTGAGTGTTTGGCTGTAAGTGCTTTGTATTAAATAATGGAAAAGACAACCTTGGAAAATTTAATGCGAGATCAGATGAAGCTATTTTTCTGGGTTACAGTACTACTAGCAAAGGATTTAGAGTTTATAATAAAAGAACAAAGAGGATAGAAGAATCAATACATGTGGTATTTGATGAAGCACTACCCTCGATAACAATAGCTAATTCAGATGACGAAGAGCATCCTTTAGCTCCTAAAAATACGTCATAGATTTAAACTAAACCTATAGTACCTGCAGAATTACAAGATCAAGAAGGTCCTTTGAAGCTAGGATAGAGCAAGCTCCTTCTCCAAGAACATCTCAACAAGAGCCTATGCAATAAAGAACACCAAGATAATAGAGAGGTCTTGATACACTTCAGTATATTTTAGGAGACCCTTATGAAAGTATAAGAACTAGATCATTTTTTAAAAACAATTATGTTGCCCTCATCTCATAATTAGAACTAAAAATCGTTGAAGAACGGACAAAAATTATTTTTCAACTACGAAAGATGCACTAACTCGGTTTGACAAGAACAAAGTTTGGAATCTAATACCTCGTCCATAAAATAAGTCAATCATTGGAACTTGTTGGGTATTTTGAAACAAACTTGATGAAAATGGTAAGGAGGTAAGAAATAAAGCTAGACATATATCTCAAGGTTACAATCAAAAGGAAGGTATTGATTTTGATGAGACTTATGCAACTGTTGCTAGATTAGAATTGATTATAATTTTACTTGCCTTTGCATGCTATAGAAATTTTAAAATATTCCAAATGGATTTTAAAAGTGCCTTCTTAAATGGATATATTAACGAAGAAGTGTTTGTTAAGCAACCTCTAGGTTTTGAAAATGAAAACCATCCTGATTACGGGATGAAGTTAACTAAAGCTCTGTATGGTCTAAAGCAGGCTCCGTGAGCATGGTATGAGAGATTAAATTTCTTGTTGAGAATAACTTTGAAAGAGGAAAGGTAGATAAAACCTTATTTATTATGAAAAAGGAGAATGATTTACTCATAGTGCAAATATATGTTGATGACATGATATTTGGTGCTACTAATCCATCCTTCTGTAAAGAATTCTTAGCCTTAATACAGGGGGAGTTTGAAATGCATATGATGGGAGAACTATCTTTCCTTCTTGGGTTGCAAATTAGGCAAATAGAAAAAGAAATCTTCATCAGTCAAGACAAAAACACAAAGGAACTCATTAAGAAATATCATTTTAAAAATGTCAAACTGATGGGTACTCCTATGTATACTAGAATAAAAGTTGATAAGGATGAAAAGGCCAGGCTACGGATGAGACAAAGTACAGAGGAATGATTAGATCACTTAATATCTTACAAGCTCAAGACTAGATATTATGCTGAGTATGTGTCTTTGCGTACTCTTTCATCAAATTCAAAAGAAAGCCACCTTTAAGTAGTCAAGAGGATCTTTTGCTATCTTCTCAAAACTATAGATTTTGGATTATGGTATCAAAAACTAATTCATTTAACATAGTTGGCTATTTTGATGCAGATTATGTAGATAATAAAGTTAATAGGAAAAACACAAATGGTCACTATCAATTTCTTGGAGGATGTCTAGTTTTTTGGTCTTGCTAGAAACAAAACTGCACAACGCTTTCGACAATTGAAGTGGAATATATAACAACGACCAAAAATTATGCTTAAATCCTATGGATGAAACATCCACTCCAGGATTTTTCTCTAAACTTTGATCATATTATAAGTGTAATCAATCTTTATAAAAATCCTGTGTATCATTCTAGGACTAAGCATATAGAAATCAAACATCATTTTCTTAGAGATCATATTTTAGAAGGAACCATTGATCTTTTTCATGTTAAAACTGAAAATCAAGTAGCTGATATCATTACTAAGCCACTTCTGAAGATAGATTTTGTCTATTAAGAAAAGTGCTTGGTATGTATAAATTATTTGATATTTAACTCTATATAAAGATTCTATGCTACTTCTTTTTGCAAATATTAACAGGTTCCTTCTAATATGCTCTTCAATAGGCCCCTTTAACTTTAGAAGTCTCCTCTTAGTTTAATAGGGTAGAACACTCGTGTTAAAAAGGCAGCTATCACACTATTCTGACAGCTTTTCGTACGTGACTAATAGAAGATAAGCAGATGATCACACCTCCTCTAATAGCATGTATGATTGTTCATCTTCACACAAAATCCATTATCAATAACCATTTAGTATATCTTGAGAATTTTTCTTCCTTCTACTTATCTTTATCATTCTAAGAAGCATTTTTTTGACCTTTCTGCACTCAAACTCTCTGTTTTTCTCAAATCTCTTAAATCTCACTAGCTTACTTGAAATGGCACGAACAAAGTCCAAGGGACAAAATAAAACTTTGACTCCTACTACTAGTCATGGAGAAACTCTCCACCGTGAACAAGAGTTTGAAACTCTTGTTTTTGGATCATCTTCTCTGTCACCAATAGTAAGATCGTTAAACATCCCTATTGAAGTTGCTTATATCACCTCTATTAAAAAGCCTAAAGTTTTAGAAGCATCTACTCAGGAGACTCCATACGAGAAAAAAAAAGATTTTAGTTATATTGTCTCTTCCTAAAAAATCAGATTATGATTCATCTTCTGGACACAATAAACTAACAATCAAGCAGCAATATGTCTTTGACTCTAGTGAAGAAGGTTCGGATGACTCAAACCTTAGCTAGTCAGAAAAAGAAAGAGAAGCAGAAGAAGAAGAAGAAGAAAAATAATAAGAAAAGTCTTCTAGTGATGGGGAGCTAACAAAAAAAGTAAGATTCCATTCTCCTTCACAACCTGGCCTCATTCTGCGTACTCTTACTCCATCTACTATTTATTCTAAAATTTCCACTCCACCATTGACTACTCCTCGACCTAGTTCTATGGGTGAAAAATTGCCTGAAGTACATTGGATCATTAATGATAATGATTCAGATGAAGAATCAGTTCGTTTAATAAGCCATCCACGAACCAAAGGAAGTTTTGCAAAGTAGGCTAAAAAAGTGTTTGAAAAAGAAAAAAGCCCTGACGCTGATTTAACGGAAGAAGAAAAATCTTGGAAGAGGACCCAATTATTCAGAATGAACTATTTTATGAAGAAATGTTGCTTGAAGAAATTTGAAGGCAAAGATCTCAAAATCAAAGAAACTCATTGTATATAAGAAAGGAGAGTCTTTAGCACCGATTAAGATGTTTCAGTCAATGGAAGCTGAAGCCTGATATAAAATACGCTATAAGAAACAAAAGGTGGTTGTTGGATGCATTTGACCTCCTCATATTCGATGATATTGGTATCCCATCTCTCCTTATTTTCTTGCTATTGGTTAGCAAAAGTTTTTAAATTTGAATGAGATAGTGTGTGATGATTTAGTTAGATCATTTTATACACACATAAGAAGAGATGAAATTGATGGAAAGTTAGCAATTGTCTCTTGGGTACGTGAGTGTGAGATTTTGATCACTGAGGAAATCTTAGGAAACATATTGGATATAACTCCCATAGGCAAAACTAACTTCTCCTATCATAAATGGGACATTACTGATCTTTATATGGGATAAATTATGAATTTTATTTCCTTACACACCAAGACTACTCTTGAAGGGAGACCCTGGTGTACACATTTGGACTTACTGCCGCGATGCCCTGCATCGATATCTACTACATCAATTTTTCCAAGGAGTAGTTTAGTGGAAAGATGTAGTCTCCTAGATACATATGTTGTGTATAATCCACTGAAGGGAAATTAGAAGAACCTCCCAGCAATGATCCAACGATTTATAGTGGATAAGGGGAGTCATAAGAATACCACTGGTGGTCTGCCTTATGAGATGCTACCCACCAAGATTTTCGCTCATTATAAAGTGTCTTTAGACAATTTAGATTAGTATGAACCTACCAAGTTTCATTCATCTATTCCCTATCAATTCATATATAAGATGAAAGATAATGTGTGGGTAGAGAAGAAAATAGAAAGAGTAGCAGACGTCTTAGTTCTAGCTCCACAAAAATCAGCACCTGTCACACTTCAAAATACAAATGATCTAATCCTTTAACAACTAAGGGACATTTGATACAATTAAGGTTAAATATGTGAATAGATGACAAGGATGCAAGACCAATTTAATGACATGCAACTCATTCTTCGCATTATTGTGGATTCCTTTAAGGAATATTTAATGATTAACATACTCTGGTTATTTTTAAATTTTTTGTACATTGACAATTTTCATTAATGCTTATTTTTTTTACTCTTACATATTTGTGCATTCTTATTTCATGATTGCTTGTCTCTTTTTCATAATAGAAAAGGGGGATAGTAGGGAGAGTATACATCGGACCTCGCTGAAATACTTGGCTTATGAGTAGGGAGAGTATATACTTTGCTGAAAGTTATGCTTTTATTTCTGATGATATATTTCTGAAACCCTTGCCGCTGAAATTCTTTTATTGCAATATCATATAGGATAGGCTCCTACTACTTTATGGTAATAAGAGGCTCCTTCTAAATCATGGTAATTAGTAAGGACTTATAAATTACTTGATCATTTGAATTTTTAAATATTCTCTTTATTAGTTGTCATCATAAAAAAGGGGAGAATGTTAGCTTAAAGTTTGTTATTAATGATTTTGATGATAATTATATAATATTTTAAAATTCAAATTTGATTTATTTTTCTTTATTTGAATATTTTTTAAAAGGATATAAAATTTAGTTATCTATGATAGGATAAATGTTTCCTTTCTTGCATGATCCTTTTTAATGAACTTACTTTATTTATTAGCAATGATTCTACAATATTTGAAAGGATCTTGTCAATCACATAATTCGACAATCAGTGCCAAGAAATTATCAAAATTTTTTCTTAACATCTGGATATTGGAAGATTCTAGGAAAGATGATATTGAAGATTCTTTATCTTCAAAGTCAACTCAGAATATAAGTGAAGCAATGACTAGTTGAAGAAAATGTCTATTTAAGGAAGAGCCATTACATTTGCGAACAAGTCAGATTTTAAAAATACATTAGCAGCATCAATGTTTTCAAATGTCTATTTAAGGAAGAGCCACTATATTGAGAGAGATTGTTATTCCTTGAAGCTACCCTACATTTATTTTTTTTGTTGAAAGCTTGTAGAGGTTTGTTAAACACTATGAATGTGGAAGGTTGAAGAACCATGAAAAATATGTACTTGTGAGCTTTGAAAGGCTCGTCAAAATTATTACTTAGAGTTTTATAGTGAAATACTCAAGTTGGATATTTAGGGACTAGACGTAGGCTTCCTTATAAGCTAAACTAGTTAAATCGACTGTGTCATTTGCTCTTTCTTCTTAACTTTTAAATTTCTGCATTATAGTGTTTGTGTTTTCAATTTTTAAGAGGCTCCTTCAGTTTTAGAATTGAATAGGCTCCTTCTGTTTTAATATTGCGAGAGGCTCTTTTCATTTTGAATGTTAAGAGGCTCTTTTCATTTTAAATATTAACAAGCTCCTTTCATTTTGAACGATAAAAACTCCTTTCATTTTGAACTTTAACAGGACTTTTTTAATTTACAGACTCATTTCGTTGAAATTTAGCAGGCTCTTATCGTTTACACAACTTGATAGTAATTTGCAAAATTTTTAAGTCACATACAATTCACCCTCGTCTTGCGTGTGTTTGCTTTTTCAGTCCTAATGTTTAGGTTTGTTTTCTTTCCCTTCACATTTGCTTCCATTAATCTTATTAGACGATTTAATGACTATCTTTTTTTTTCTTTTTTTAGGAAAAAGGTGAGAAGGCCAAGGTAAACAGAGGACAAGTGAGAACAGCTCACAGCCAAGGCTCCAAGTCATTTGTTATTGTACGAAATGAATATGTAAGACATTCGTTTACAACTTATAATTATATCAATAAAAATTATATTATTTATTATCCATTGCATGTTTTTTTCCATAAAACAGAGAGAGAAGAAACTACATGGACAAGAGTGTCATAGGATCACACTCTACAAACTCATTTATTATAAGGAAGGTCAACGGTGGATTACTGAAGAAGCACAAAATAACTAAGTATAATTTTCTTTTAAAATTTTAAGTTTATTTATTTTTTTAGTACTAACTAATAATATTTGCATTGAATATTGTTTTTTTAATTTTAGAATAAGATGCAAGAGTTGCTGCAAACATCAATATTTGAGGGAAATGAGGCAAATGAAGATGACATTTGCAATAAGGTGCTAGGTACATGATCCAGATATATCAAAGTCTTGGATTTAGACCTAAGTTAACTACTTCATCCTCATCTAGACCAGTATACATTCAACGTCCTGACGAGGAAAACAAGTTGCTAAAAAAAGTTTGTTAAGCATTCAAAATACCTCAAAAAATTACTTAACCCAGATTATGTAAGCAGTGAAGATGAAAACGAGGCTTAGTGATTAAACTAATCACTGTATTTATTATTTTGCATATAAGTACTTTTGAAGTTGTAATTAAATTCTTGTACACCAACAAATTTAATGATATTTTATTTTTTATATACAATATTTCAAATTATCAATTATTTTTGTATAATTTTTTATAATAAATTAACAACAATAAAATATAAATATTATATACAATAATATGGATTTAAAATGTCACAAATAATTATAATTCAACATAGTATATCATTTTGTTCAAATATATATTAAAAATTTGACTACATTTTCAAAAATGTAGGTAAAACTTTTTGGTTATATTTTTAGAAAGATAGTTAAATTTTTTTCGCTACATTTCCGAAAACATAGCTAATAATTTTTAGCTACAAAAACTAAGCATAGCTAAAAGTATTGGCAACAATTTTTCAAAATGTATCCAATAGTTTTTCGCTACAAAAATAAAGCATAGGAAAAAACTATTAGTGATGATTAGCTAAAACGTTGCCTATAATTTTCAATTACGGGGATTTGACGATGAATATAAATCATCACTAATTACTATTAGCGACAATTTTGAGGATTTTAGTGATGATTTTTTTCGTTGCCAAATGTGATTTTTGTTGTAGTGAATTAACACACTATATACATAATGGGGTACTCAATAACAAAAGCGCATTTATAATTATGTATAAATTATGATATTCTTACACCGAGATCTAAAATTATAGTTCACATGATTATTTAATTTTATTTGTTTACAACTCATATAAAACATATAAAATTCTATATAACTTAACTCTCGAAACTATTAATGTAGCAAAAAACTAATTAACTTTTTACTCTAAATTACAATACCCCTTTAACTACTTGAAACTAAAAATCAAAAGATGCAAACAATTAATTATTACCTAATAAAGTATTTAATGTGCACAAATAACGAAATAATAAACCTCTTATTAACAAAGATTACTAGCTTCTATATGAAAAGATAACTTAAATTGTTTTGTACTTGAAAATTATTCAGGCTACTCAAATCTTTGAATGCTAATGAATTCCATTGGAATCATCTTCCTTTTCCTTTCAATTTGCATCTCAAACCGTTCTCATCATTGATCTTTCATTCCCTAAGGTTTATTTATGATAAAAATGATGAATATTATGGTCAGAAAGCAATTTTTGAAGAAGTTGGTCAACCAATATGAGGCACTAATCAATTAATATTTCCTGACAAATCCTACTAACGTAATGAAATGATAATATGATATTCATTCTAACCCTAGTTATCTAACTATACCCTAAGATCATGTTTCATGTTAAACCAAAGATTTGGTACCATTTTGTAATGCCTTAATTTCAAAATTATCCAACAATAACTCTAATTCAGACTTTAAACAACCATAGGCCTGAAAGTAGCTAACTATGAAGTTGATTAGTAATCTTTTCTATATGCTTTTAAAGGTTTCTACCTCTCCTGCCCTTTTTAATATAGAATTGTGATACCCACCTCCTATGTGGAATCTTATATAGGTAACCTAATGCAGTATAGTTAACAATGTCATATATAAAGGGACTATTCAATTTTATTATAAACATGATCAATGAGTTTGAAGTTTAATGATATACTCCCTGATTCAATTGTAAAATGCCTTGAGTTTCAAAGTTATATCATACATATAGAACAAGTCAAAAAATGTTAAATAAAAACTTTAAAATTTTTATGTAGATAGATTTTATACTTGTAAATAATTTTAATTCTAATTAATACAAACTCTTCAAATTTCATCAATAAATTTTACAATAGTAATACATTTTAAAAGCAATATTATATATCAAAATTTTTCATAATCATAGCCTATGATTGTATATAAGTTTTGAGAGAGTTTATATTGAAATTATTTATCAATTAAAGTGAATTACATGATCATTCAATAATATTATGTGCAAATTGATAAATTATATATTAATAGTAAAAATAAAATTAAGAATGCATAGGCTAGAAGATATGATTGTTGTTCTTGAACCTTGTAAAATCATATTTAAACAATAGTTAGAAAAAAAAAGAAAAACTTATATGCGTCTCTTTACTCTCCCTTTAGTTAACGTTAGGTTATAATTGATAAAAATGTAACCCATATAAGTTACTTATATATAAGGTTAAAAGATGGCAAGAGACTAATTAGTCATAATTTTAGGCCCTATAATCAAGGTGCATTAATGACCTTATAGAATAACCATACCATACCCAGTGAATATGCTAAGAAGACCAAACCCTTAAAGGATCATAATTACAACAACGAGCAATAATATCTCTATTTGACCCAAATATAAAGTAATAAATCAATTAGTTGTAGCTTATATATAAAAAAACTTACATTCTCTCACTTAAACAAAACTAATTAAGATTTAATTATGTCTTTGAAAAATGATTATATTAGGTTAAATAGAAAATTTAATAAGTTTATGCACAATTTTATTAAACATTTTAACATAAAGAATTCCAATTTAGTGAACCATTCATACTATATATTGATAGTTGATATTGTCTTTAATAAGTAACTCCCTATAGTCACAAGCGTAATCAATTTACTAATTGAACTCTTTAGTGTAGTACTAATATATTTTGTTTGTATTAGTGACTCATAAAAGTCTAAAGCATGCATAACCACATCCAATTAATCTCAAATAGAGACTCCAATTATAAACAAGACTCGTGATCCTTAAAAATGATAATTAACCTCATATAGAGATCATCCTCGAGATTGATCCATTTAGAGTCACTAATCATAAAGATCAATTGTGGAATAAACCATTCACTTTCACAAAGAAGTTATAATATATCTCGAGATAAAAGAAACATATGTGCATATATACAAGAAATATAACATGAATGCATTTTAAACATCACATTATAATAAATAAGTGTATATCACACAAATTTATTAATCTTAAATATTATGAATATGTAACATAACATCCACAAATTCCTACACATTACAACATCATAAGACAATATAATACTTATATTGCCTACATGTTTATGAAAATATATAAGCACAAGTCCTTTAGTCAATAGGTCAACTAATGTATTTGTGGTGATAATATACTCATAAAATACATAATTATGAATAATGTATCCCCTAATCTTAAAATACTTAATCTTAACATACTTGGATCCATTAGTACTTTTTTGTATCCTTGGAAAAGAAAGTAAGAGATTAGTTGTTATAGTCAAACTTAATAGGCCCAGAAACATAATCAATAATCCTAAGCCCTCCAAATAAGTCTTTAACTACATGGAATGTGCTCCTCCCTAAAAATAACGTATAATATAAGCTTACATAGTTGAATTTGCAGCAACAAACTACTTAAAACTATTTCAAAAAACAACTCCTCCAATTAACATAAAGATGTAACTTGTAGTATACTTTTTATCATCAGAATAACCACCAAGAAAAGCATTAACATATCTAATGATACCCAAATCATCTGTCAACCTATAAACTAATATGTAATATCTACTCTTGCACGTATAACATAATAGTTTCTTCATTGTTTCAAGACCAATATTTGAAAAAAATTACTAAGAACACTAAATGTAGAAGTAATATCAAACCCAGTACATACTTCTAAGCACATCATATATTTAATCAAACTGTTGTAAGGTTTGAAAATCATCATAACTTTCTCCACCTCATTTTAAGGAAACTATTACTTGATCAATGTATTATCTTTGACTATAGGTGATAACTAATTACAATCTTATTTGTTGACATCTTTTTAGCATTCTATCTACATAAGCCTTCTAAAATAAGCTCAAAACCTTTTTAGATTTATCCTTATAGATTCCCTCTCGAAGAAAAATTATTCCTTCTTAAGATCTTTTATGTTAAATTTCTTTGAAAGCATCCTCTTTACATTTTTCAATATGATCAAATCATTGCTAGAAAGCTATATATTATTGACATACATGACCAAAAACCTAAAGTTATTCCTATTAAAATTTTAGTTTATATAAAAGTCAAATGTATTCTCCTCAGAATCTAGAGTTGTAATCACCTAATAAAATTTCAAGTATCACTATCATGATGTTTGCTTCATTCCTTAAATTGAATTCCTCAACCTAAAAACCTGATGCTTATTCCCCTTCACCTTAAAACCTTTAAGCTATAAGAATGTGTATCGTTACTAACTCAGGATCATTAACTACTTTAGCTTTCAATGATACATCAGATACACAATTCTCTAAAAATTTTCTAGCCAATGCCTCTTTAATTTTGGTACCAAGACTAGTACAATTAAACATATAGTGTTTCAAACCTTCAAGATAACCTATGGAGAACCTTGGAGTTTTTCTAAGACCCAACTTCTTTCCCTGTGGGTTATAAATTCTTTACCTTAGTTGGACAATGCTAAAACCGCAAATAATTCAAACTATAGTTCCTATTTGTCCATATTCAAAAGGAATTTTAGAAATTTAGTTACATGGAATATGGTTCAGGATGTAAAGTGTTGTCTTTAATGCCTCGCTTTAAAGATAATTAAAAAGCTTTGATCTCACCATTATGCTTATCACCATGTTTTTTAGTGTGTGATTGAAGTTTTTTGCTACTTGATTCTACTCAAGTATACTAAGTATAATGTACTATGCAACTATGCCACAACCTTTAGAAATTTAGAAAACTGTTATTTATCTTACCCTAAATCTTCATGCCTTCCATATTACTCTCCACCATGGTATGACCTAACAATATTAATGGGTATAAACCTTAATCTTTAAAATTTAAGCTTATTTAGGGCTTTCGACTTATAATGAGATAGATACAACCATATCAAGAATAATCATCAATAAAAGTCACAAATAATTTTTATTCATCGATGATGGGTCTCAAAGGTTTACTAATATCCATGTAAATAATCTTCAAAACCCACTACTCCTAGTGGAATCTTTCTTCATACTTTTAATAAGTTTACCTTTAATACAATCAATACCAACACTACTAATATTATCATAAAGTTTCTTTGAAATATGACCAAGATGCTATACAGTGAATGATTGCTTTGTATTTAAACTTCTTATTATTTTTTTTAACATTCATAACCAATTTAGTAGTGTCCATTAAATATAAACAATAAAGATGTAATTTAAAAAGATCACCAATGACATTGAAATAAAGGGATAATTAAACCTTTCTATTACTGAAAATCAAAATGTATCCACCATCATCATATATAAAAAGTGAAATTATACTATATCTTATTTAATTCATATATATCAATTTATTCAATTTTGCTAATCCTTAATCTAAATTACAAATATACATCTCTATTGTACTTTACTTTTTCTTTAGTTCCATTACCTATCAACATGTCACCTTTCTTTCATTTAGCCTCTTTTTGATTGACATTCTGTGACATTCGCGGATTGTCTAACATTCCGTGACATTTTTAAAACATCGTAGAATGTTAAGGAATCTGCAACGTTTTTTTAGAAACCTTGTGGAATGTCTTTCGTGACGTTTTTAGAAACATCGCGACGTTTTTATTATTATTTTATTATTTTCTATTTTTCGAAAATCATATTAATTTAATAATTTTTAATTTTAATAATTTTTTTAAATATAATTTTTTAATCTTATTTGTTTAATAACTTTTCAATATTAATTTTAAATTTTATTTATTTAATAATTCTTCAAATTTTTATTATATCATTAATTTTAATAATTATTCATGTATCACAAGAATTTCATACCTACAGACAATCTATTATGATATGTTTTAATTGCAATTCGCAAACATATCATAATACACTAATTATGATATGTTTCCGACTTAGTACTTTTGAAAGGGTGCCAAGAGAAGTTAAGAGTTTAAACAAAGGGCGAATAACAATGTCAGAACTTATAATAATAAATAAAAATGTAACTTATTATTACCCAACCAGGGGGCTTATGTAACATCCCGTTACTGGTAGCAAAGGGTATTATGGTAATATTGGGCCAGACTGATAGATTTCATTGCATACACTGACTGAGCATGCTACTGGCCTCTGATCGTGGAGGAACAGATTTCTTGCTTATGCATTTATTCATAGGTACATGCATTCATGATTTTTCGGCATTTTAATTGTAAGTATGAATTGATCGGATTGTGAACTGGAAACTGACTGAACTGATTGGACTATAAACTGAC
>JANZLC010000201.1:28202026-28212570 GCA_026413385.1 Erythroxylum gracilipes
CGACCCTATTCACCACTTTACTCGCTTAAGTGTTCTAGAGTAGGTATTTATTTTTGCTGGTTTGACACGCCATCAATTGTGCCCTTAAATCTTAACTCCTTCTCGTCTTTAGCTTGGTAAATCAAAGGAATCTATAAAGCATATATAATAAGTGAGACCACAAAGATCATCTGATGTATCTGGGGTAGCTTCATAAGCCATCAAATTTTGAAGCATGGACTTGGTTGTGTCATATATCATGCTCTAATATGAATTTGATGTTTGTGAAATATCAGTCCGGTGAATTCTTAACCACTAAATATAGAATAAAATTGTTGATATGAACTTAATTTCTAGGAGACAACAGTCTGGTAAATTCTGGATTACTAAAATTTAAATAAAACCATTGATATGAACTTAGATATCTGTAGGACATTAGTCTGGTGATTCCTAATTACTGAACTTCGAATAAAACTGTTGATATGAACTTGATGTTTGTGAGACATCAATTTGGTGAATTTCTGACTATTCTTTAAATAAAACTGTTGATATGAACTGGATGTTTGTGAAATATCAATTTGGTAAATTCTTTTTGGAAATAATCTGTTGAATCCTTGATTACTAAATCTTGAATAAAACTATTGATATGAACTTAATGTCTATGAAATCTCAGTCTAGTAAATTTCTTATTACTGAACTTTGAATAAAACTATTTAAAATATTCGCCGGGTGAATTCTTGATCCCTGAACTTCGAATAAAATTGTCAACATAAATGTGATGTCTGTGAAACAACAATCTAGCAAATTCCTCATTACTAAGCTTCAAATGAAAATGTTGATATAAACTTAATGCCTGTAAAACACCAGTTTAGTGAATTCCTGATCACTAAACTTTGAATAAGACTACTGCTATGAACTTAATATCTTTAAAATGTCAGTCTGGTGAATTCTTGATCACCAAATTTCAAATAAATTATTGATATAAATTTGATATCTATAAAACATTAGCTTGGTGAATTCTTGATCACTGAACTTCAAATAAAACTGTTGAAATAAACTTGACGCGTGTGAAACATTCTTCGAATAGAATTATTGACTGGAAACATTTTAACGTACATAGGTTTTTTTTTTTTTTTTAAGAAAGAAAAGAGACGTGTTTTTGGGATAGAGAGGTGGTGGCTCACTTGGCAAGAAACGGCAGCAGCAGGTTTTGGAGAAAACTTTTGCTTTCAAGGGAGAGGCAGCACGTAGGTGGCTGGAGAGGCAACCAGCGGCAGCAGTTGTTTTTGGAGACGTCTACGCTGGGTTTCACCTTTTGCTGTCAAGGGAGAGAACGTAGGCATAGTGCTTTGGAGGGCTTTTTACCGAGAAGCTCTCAAAATATTTTCTTCTCAACAACTTCTTCCGTAAGAATAAATTTTTAAAGAATAATATTCATGTGTTCTTTTTTCTCTACAGCTTGTAGCCAATTTTTTTTAAATTCTAATTCGAGATGTGATGGAGATCACGTATACTCCATCAACTATTACACAGAAACAACAAAAATGAAGTGTATGTGAAGAATCAAGGAAGAACATGTCTGAAGGCTAAGGGGATCGAAGAGAGATAAGCTCTCGAAGCTTCTCACTATTGTCAGAAGCAAATGACTTAGACTAAGACATACCTACGTGACAACAAACACAAAGACATCAGTAAGAGGCCAATACGCAGTCGTTCACTTTATAATTCAGAAACATAAGACATAAGACACAAGACACTGCCGTATTACTCACAACTGAAGAAAAAAACAAGCAACAAATACATTCAAAACACAGAGGATTGATATTAGTTGGTCACGGGAGGAGTAGCTGCCACAATTACTCAAGACTCATCCGAAAGCCTCTGCATGCATGAAACAATTATAAAAGGCAGAAAGCACAGCATCAGACATGAGAGACACGCAAAACACTTCACCTTACTTCATATTGCTTTCAATATTTGAGAGTGAAGATGAGAGTGAAAAAGGTTTTGAGAGTTAGCTAGAGTACTTACAGTGAGTACTAGGAGAGTTAAGACTCTTGCAAGTGTTCTTGGTTAAACACTCAACTCTGTAAAACGGATTTTCTTCATCTTCATTTAGTGAAAAACTACCACTGAAGTGGGAACCTTGGATGTAGATAGTTTATATTATCGAACCAAGTAAAACTCTCGTCTTCTTTATTTTTCTGCACTTACATACCTGCAAAATTCACGAATCTTTATCAGTTCTTAGTTTGAAAGACAATAGAACAGCAATAAAATCCTAACATAAAGTGGTATTAGAGCTTTAAGATTTCTTGGGGCATTTCTTGGACTCTCCAAGCATCAAGATTCATCAAACAACAGTTAGTAAGTAAAATCTTTAAGATTCTTTACATTACATCAATCATGGTAGGTAAGGAAATGGATGTATTTTCTAGTAAATAAGACTTTACCATCTGGAAACTCCAGATGCAAGCTCTTCTTGAGTCATATGACTGTTATGGTACTATAGATGATCAGTATGACCTAGAGACTAATCTTATAAAGAAGCTAAAGATGCAAAGACTTGCATATTACAAGTTAATGCTTCATTTATCACCAACAGTGCTAAGAAAAGTGCAGAACTGTAACACTGCACAAAAGCTTTAGATAAAACTTGGTGAATTGTATGCCAAGAAGTGTCTTCCTAACAAGATGACACTTCTTCACAATTTACTTCTTCAAGCTAGTTCAAGATTTAGAAGCTACAGATGAGAAATTTTTTGATGAACATTAAGTTGTAGTAGTCCTAAAGTCATTACCTTCTGAATTTAATGCATTCAAGAAGGTAATTAAGCATGCTAGTGGAGAATCACTTACTATAAAGAGGGTTTTAAATTCTCTAATGGAAGAAATAGTAGAAGTCAATCCTTTTAAGAAAGAGATTGAAGTGATATTTGTAGAAGATAATCATGAGAAGAAATCTCATAAGAAAAACAACAAGAAAGGAAAGTGGAAGAAGGGAGTGGAAAAGAAAAACACTCTAAGGAATGTGATGAAAAGAAGAAAAGGGGAAAAGTGAAAACATGCTTTTACTGTGATAAGGAGGGACACTTTGTAAGGGATTGTAAGAAAAAGAAGAGGGATAAGGCAGCTGAAAGTGGAATTTCAAGTAATGTTGAAAAACCCAAAGATCCTAGTGGAGATGAAATTCTGGCTGTGAATGAGGATTGTGAGGGCCTTAGTAGAGAATGGATATTTGATTCTGGGTACACTATGCATGTCACTCTTCATAGAGACTGGTTCACAATATTTGAACCAGTCACTGCCAAGGTTAAAATGACAGATTCTGGGCAGCAAAGGATAGTTGATGGAAACACTTCCTATTTGGTGGAAAAGAAAGGATCTTAAGCAATGTCAGATTTGTGCCTAGAATAAGGAGAAATCTGATTTCTGAAAGCTTGTTTGATAAGCAAGGCTTTCAGATTAGGTCTAAAGATGGACTTAGAGAAATCCTAAGGGATGAGAAAGTCATCATTAGAGGAGTGGAGAGGGATGGTCTATACTATATTATAGGCTCAACTAAAATTAATCAGATTTCAGAAATTGGAAACCTTGAACCAACCAAGCAATGGCATGTAAGGTTGGGTCATATAGGCAACAAAAGCCTGCTCCATCTCTCTAGGCAAGGTCTAATACCTGAAGAAAACCTATAGAAGTTAGAATTTTGTGAATCTTGTGTGCTAGGAAAGCACCACAGGTCAGCATTTCAAAGGGGAGCTTAGAGAGCCACAGAGATCATGGAGTACGCTCACAATGATCTCTAGGGGCCAGCTCAAGTCCCCATAGCAGGAGAAAATTTGTATTTCATGTCCATAATTGATGATAAATCAAGAAAATGTTGGGTTTACCCTATAAAGAGAAAGGATGAAGCTTTGGAGATTTTTCATAAGGTGGCATACTCTTATGGAAAATCAAACTGGGAGGAAATTGAAATGCCTAAGGATTGATAATGGACTGCAGCATTGCAATAAAGATTTTGAGGAATATTGCAGTAAGAATGGAATCCTAAGGCATAAAACAGTAAGAGCTACTCCACAGTAGAATGGAGTAGCTGAAAGATTAAATAGAATCCTCCTATAAAATACTAGGTGCATGCTCCTCTCATCGGGTTGCTCTCATTCTCTATGGGGGAGACAATTAGGACAGAAGCCTATTTAATTAATAGGCTCCTAACCTCTGCAAATGATTACAAGACTCCTCAGGAAATTTGAAGTAGTAAGAAGTCAAAGCTCACACACCTTAGGACTTTCGGATGTGCAGCTTATGCATATTAGAAAGAGGGAAAATTATAGCCTAGGGTAGTCAAGGGGGGTGTAAAGGGTTATAAACTTTTACTGCTCCAAAAGGGAGCCTATAAAACAATCATTAGTAGAGATGTCATCTTTAAGGAAGATGAATTCCCTCTGCTGAACAAGAATTCTCAAAATTCTGACCTTCAAAGTGAAATTCAGGAGAATTTAGGGACATCAAACCAATCAGCCCATTTTTATGTATCACCAGAAACTGAAGAAGGTAGTCCGCAACCTACTGATGTGGAACCTATGCAAGGCTCAACACATCATGAACAAAGGACAGAAGTGGCTAAAGGTATGGGTGAAGGAGAAACCCCACAAACAACTTCAGCTGATGAACAAGGAAGCATACAAGACTATCAACTTACAAGGGATAGACAACTAAGACAAATAATTCATAATAATAGGTACTTTGATTCAAACTTGGTTGAATATGCTTGTCTTCTGGCTGAAGGTATTGAATGGAAGGCTCCTGAAACCTTTGAAGAAGCTAGGGCTATAAGTGATGTTGAACAGTGGAAGGAAGCTTATGAAAAGCAGTATTCTTCCCTAATGAAGAATAAGACTTGGACTTTGGTACCTAGACCTCCTAAAGTTAAATTAATAGAGAACAGATGGTTATTCAAGCCAAAAGAAGGAATAACAGAGGCTGAACTAAGAATCTACAAGGCAAGACTTGAAGCTAAGGGGTATAGGCAGAAAGAAGGGGTTGACTACAAAGAAATATTCTCACCAGTAGTCAAATTTAAGACAATCAGACTTATCCTAGTACTAGCTACTGTCTATGACTGAGAAATCCATCAAATGGATGTTAAGACAGCCTTCTTATATGGAAAGCTAGAGGAGACTATCTACATGAAACAACCAGCTGGTTTTGTAGATAAAGAGAAATCTGATTATGTCTGCCTGGTTCAAAAGTCCTTATATGGGCTGAAGCAAGCACCTAGACAGTGGAACAAAAAGTTCCATGAAATAACTAGTGAGATGAATTTTGTTAGAAGTGCCTATGATTACTGCTTATACTATAAAAACTTAGGAGGGATAAAAGCCATCTACATGCTAGTCTATGTACTTAATTATTGCTAGAAAGGAGCTAGATAGAATAATTGAAGTAAAGAACAATCTGAGTAAACACTTTGAAATGGAAGTCCTAGGAGAGGCTCAGCATTTGCTAGGGATGCAAATTATAAGGAATAGGAGGGAAGGAAAACTGTGGTTGAATCAGAAAAGCTACATCCAAAAGGTATTGGTTCAGTTCAATATATAATTGGCAAAACCTACTTCTATTCCTATAAGTTCACATCTTCAGATGGTTGCTGATAAGTGCCCCCAAACTGAAGAAGAGATGAAAGCTATGTTAAAATACCCCTATACTATTGGAGTTGGTAGCATCATGTATATGATATTCTGCACCAAACCTGATCTTGCTCATGCTATTAGAATTTTAAGCAAGTTCATGTCCAATCTTGGCTTTGAGCACTGGCAAAGACTGAAGAATGTCTTCAAATACCTTGCTGGAACCCTAAGACATGGATTGTGTTTCACTAAGGCCAAGCTAGCTAAAATTATTAGTCTAAGCCTACATGGATTTGTAGATGTAGACTACGCAACAAATAAAGACACAAGAAAATCAATGTCTGCATGCTACTTTACATTAGCAGGAAACACAATAAGTTGGAAGGTACAACAACAGTCAATTGTTTCACTCTCAACTACAAAAGCGGAGTTTTATGCAATAACAGAAGCGGTAAAAGAATTAACATAGCTGTCAGGCATCCTAAGAGAAATTAAAGCTAACCTAGCTACAACAATAATATTTACAGATAGTCAAAGTGCGATGTACTTGAGTAAAGACCCCATCTTGCATGAAAGGTCCAAACACGTTGATGTCAGACTCCATTTTCTGAGTGATAAGATAGCACAAGGCTTCTTCAACCTGGAAAAAATCAAAGGTGAGCAAAACCCTTCGGATTTTGGAACAAAAATACTAACCCAAAAGAAATTCATTTATTGCAGGGATTACTTACAGATCTCAGAAGCCCCTTGATTCCAAAGGCAGATCTGTCCGATCTCACTAAAGTGGTGAAAATTAGGGTTTTGGGTATTTCAAATCACTCTCGGGTTTTTTGTTCTGAGCTAAGATTAATGGAGTAGGAGGGAAATGTGTGATGGAAATCACGTATACTCCATCAACCTGAACACAAAAACAACAAAAATGGAGTATATGTGAAGAATCAAGGAAGAACATGTCTGAAGGTTAAAGAGATCGAAGAGAGATAAGCTCTGGAAGCTTCTCACTATGTCAAAAACTAAATGAATTAGTCTAAGACATGCTCATGTGACAAAACTCAAAGTCATAAACAAGAGGTCAATACGCAGTCATTCACGTTATAATTCAGAAACATAAGACACAAGACACTGTCGTATTACTTACAACCTAAGCAAATCAAAAATGCAGACAATACATTCAAAATGCAAAGGATGGTTATTAGTTGGTCACGTGAGAAGCGGCTGTCACAATTACTCAAGACTCATCTGAAAGCATCTGCATGCATGCAACTCATTTAAAAGACAGAGAACACAAGCCTCAGAAGACACACAAACATTGTATTTTCTTTCACAGTATTCAATATTTGTGAGTGCAAGATTAAAAGTGAAAAAGGGTTTTTAGAGTGTGGTAGAGTACTTACAGTAAGTACGAGGAGAGTTGGAGACTCTTGCAAGTGATTCTGGAAAAATCGCTCAAACTCTGTAAACTTTGTTTCACTTTCTTCCTCATACTAGTGAAAAACACCACTAAAAGTGGGAACTTTGGACGTAGATAGTTTTTATACTATCGAACCAAGTAAATCTTGTCTTCTTTACTTTTCAGCATTTACATTCCTGCAAAATTAACAAAACTCCTTATCAGTCTTATTTTAAAAGATAGTAGTAAAGTAGTAACATCCCAACATAAGGAAAGCTCAAAAGCTATCAATACACCTCTTCTTTAAGTGTAGATTCTCCTCATCCATTCGGAAAAAAGTTCTAAATTTATGCCATGTGAAAAAGTCGAACCTCAACCACAAGAATTCTTAGAGTGGTTATAGAATCTCTAAAAGTGACAGGGATATTTTTATAATAGTCTTTGGTTCATGCCTCGACATGATTTGAATGGAAAGAAATTCAAGATGCTTAAGAGAGTATAGATAAAAACCAAGGAGAGGGTACAAATAGAATTGAAACTATTGATTAGAGTACAAAGTTATTAACTAGAGATCTATGAATTGTAGCGATAGGATTGCAGTGTCATGGAGAATATAGGACAATATTTTGGTTCTTAATTAACAATTTGTATAAAGGAAAGATGAGCACCAATTAGGAATGGTTATTTAGTATGTAACTCTAGTTTAAGACAATTATTTTAGGAGAAAGTCTCTACTTTGAAGCCTGTAACAAAAGGGGAGTTGATTTAGTATGGATTTTTGTTCTAGGAGAAGGCAGATGTCTTTTGTAGTGGGTTGTTGTACTTTGATTTATTTCCCCTTCTTAGAGGTTTAAACACTATTCCTTAACTTGTTTTATTCAAAAAAAATATCTTTACTATTTTTGAAACTAAAACACAAAGATTTATTGTGCAAATTTTTTGTAATAATTTTAAATATTTCTTGGAGTTATTATTTTCTTATTTCTTTTTTTGGGTTTTATTTTTATATTTCTGTACACTAGAAACGAGAAATTAAAAATTATTAAAAATCTTTTTTTAATACTTAAATTATCACTTTATATCAAATATATTAAAAACTTTTAATTTAAGTGATGTGAAATTATTAACTAATTAATTTATGGTAAAACTTCGCATTAACCAAAAAGAAACAAACAAACCACTTAATAGAAGAATCCATCAAACTCAATGAAAAGAGAGAGAGAGAGCGGGGAACACCTCCTTTGAGAAAATGGTTGTTTTCCTTGATTAAAACAGTCATAACATTAACACCGCCAGTAATCCAAGAGAGGGATGGGTGACATCCATAGATAGGAAACCCTGCACCTTCTCAATGCCCTCACCACTCCAGATAGCAACCTGAACAGCAACCCCATATCAACAACTTCATCTGGATTGATACTCTTGCAAAGTTCATTGTCATTGAAGGAGTCTTGCATTAGTTAATTGGGAGCCACCAACAAGAAAAACATCGTGAACAATGCTCTTGTCTAGCTTAGCGTCCCTCAAACATTTCTCCAAAGGCCCCATACACTTCTTAAACAAATGCATGTTCTTGTTTTAGACATTAAACACGATTGATCGGGATTATTTTTGACAGAAAATCCCAAACTTTGACCCAATTGTTAGAGTTAGGTATTTAGGGAAGCAGGTTTCCAAGAGTTGTTTATTTTATGTTCACGATAATTAGCCCGTCCTCGGGTTAGAGTTGCTTTGAAAAAAAATTCAACTCCATTCGATAGCTAAGTTATTGTTTTCATATATGAAAATTTATTGTGTTGACAGCCTATCCGTCAAGCCATAATTTCAAGTTAACGATGGTCGTTAGGGAGACCAACGTTGGATTATAATTTATTCAAAGCTAGAGTTTAGGTATTAAAATGATTTAAAAAAAATAGAATTTAGACTAATTTTGATCTCTTTTTAAGTTATGAATTAAAATATTATATGTTAAATCTTTAGGTATATTTTCTTTTATATTATGGATGATAAAAATATTCAATTTAATCCGGCTTGATCTAATATAAGATCAGACTTTTGCTTTTAACTTTTAAATTTGGAGCTATATTTAAGCTTAGACACCTATATATATATATATATATATATATATATGAAAAAACATAATTTTGTTTTATAAACAAAAACAATATTATTTTCTCAATAAAAAAGAGCAAATCCCAACCAACCAATTAAGATCTTTTGATTGTCTTGAGAAGTAATGTTGGTTTACGTGTTCTTTTGGATGTATGCTTTGTTCCATGCATTTGTCAGGCTTCTGACCCAAGCAAACCCGATCGGGCCTCGGGCCTCGATGAGTACAATTAGGTTTAGTCTTAGGCCACCACTTTTAGGTCTGATCTAATCTAAAGTTGAGTTCGGGCCAATATTTAAATTTTTGATGGCTTATTCTATTGCCAATCCTATTTCATGTATTTTAAAGTTACACATATCATATGTGAACATGTTTTCAGTCTTATATATTAATTTAGTTCAAAAATTCATCCTTGAGTTGAACCTCATTATGCCTGACCCATGATAATAGCAGTTATGAAAATGAGTTGAGATGGCCAAGATGGTAACATGTCAAATTATTCAAATTATCCACGTATTAAGAAAGGCATAGAAAATATTACATACTTGATTTTAAGTAACTTTTGTTGAGAATAATTGAGAGTTTCAGTAAATTATTCAAAAGTTGATATACATACTCAGGACGTTCAACAATTTACTTAAACATGTATATTTTTTTATTATCTCCATTTGTACAACTTTATGGTTGATCTTGAACTAATAACTAAAGTTTACGTTTTGTTTAGCACGGGATATCAGAATGGTTTTATGACTGTGTGAACTAAACGAAGGATGCCTAGATGCATAGTGTATTTGTTATATATATTAGTTTCTATTTGAGAAATACGGGGAAAAAGGTTTTTTAAAAAACTTTTTGTTGTGATTTTTTAATGAAAATTTGTCAAAATCCAGCGAATTCCAGCAAAAAAGTCGTTAAAAATCACTTGTTCCGGCGACTAGCAGGAGAGGCAGTAGATAGGCGTCTTCCACATAAAGAATCAGCAGTAGGAGACTCTTCGATTGTCTAGCACAAAAGCCCCACATACATTGGATAGCTGGCGGATGCAGGTTGTACATATGTCATGTATGCACCAAAAGGGCAAGGAATACGCGTACGCATCTAGCGCATCACACGAGCCATAAAGACTAAAAAGTGCCATTACTTACCCGATCTGTGCAGATATGAATTTAGGTGCATTTTTACATGCAGGGCGAAGGACAGTGTGGGAACTATGGGCAGCTGCCCACACTGCCCAAAAATAAAAAAATCAGATGTTGGGGTATGGACACTGTTTTCGTTGTTAGAAATGGAAAGCATCGCAAGGCATATATGTTACCCCCACCACCTCACATGCAGGGGCAAAGCCAGAAATTTTGCTTAGTGGGGGCAAATATAAATGTATTCATAAATGTAAAATACATATTTCATTAAACATCTAATCATACAATACAAAGAC
>JANZLC010000201.1:28218810-28230359 GCA_026413385.1 Erythroxylum gracilipes
ACATCTGTCCGAATAACTTCCTGTCCCACCGAAAAATATCATATATCATTAATTTGATGTCACTAAATTATTATTCATTGTTCTGTAATTTTTAATGACATCTGTCTCAAATACTGACTTATTTCGGTATACCGATTAAACTCGATACCGGGTGTTACAGCTTGGATAATAATCCATTACCCACCTGTGACTCTTGTATTGAAGGAAAAATGACCAAGGCCTCATTTCCTTCTAAACGAAACAGATATGAATCCATGTTGGACCTAGTACACACTGATGTGTATGGGCTTATGAACGTACAAGCTAAGGGAGGTTATGAATACTTCATAAACCTTTATAGATGATTCCTTTAGACATGGCTATTTGTATTTGATGCATAAAAAGAGTGTGTCCTTTGAAAGGTTCAAAGAATTCAAAGTTGAAACTGAGAAGCAGCTAGGTAAGCCATTAAAACAACTTCGATCGAATCGAGGTGGTAAGTACTTATCTGGAGAGTTCTAACAATTTCTAATTGACAATGGAATTGTTTCCAACTTGTCAGCTCCTCGAACACTTTAACATAATAGTGTAGCAGAGAGGAGGAATAGGACTCTATTGGAAATGGTAAGATCAATGATGTCCTATGCTAGCCTTCCATAATTGTTATGGGGATATGTCATACAAACGGTAAATTTTCTTCTTAACTTTGCTCCATCCAAATCAGTGCCTAAAACACCTAAGGAGTTTTGGACTGGCCAAGTGTCTTCATTGCGGTACTTAAGGACTTGGGGCTACCGAGCCCATAGTCTAAGACATGAATCCACAAAGATGGAACCAAGTTCAGAAGTATGTTTGTTTGTAAGATATCCTACAGGTACACGAGGGTCCTATTTTTACAGTCCTTAGGACAGGAAGGTATTTGTGTCGACAAATGCGACTTTCTTAGAGGAAGAATTTGTGAGAAATCACAATGGAAGAAGTGAAGTAGTACTAAAGAAGTTAGCTATTTTATCCAAACCAAGAGTTGATTTGGATATAGCAGAATAAGATGTCTAAATGGATTCAAGAGTTGAATCAGAAGAGCAGCTTGAACATCAATTAGTGCCTAGACGTAGTGGGAGGGTTATGAGACAACAAGACAGGTATCTAGGTCTAGGAGAAGGCATAATTGCCATCTCCGACCAAGAAGAAACGAATCTCATTACTTATTCACAGGCTATTAATGATGTTGATGCAGAAAAATGGCTTAAGGTGATGAAATCGGAAATAGATTTCATGTACACCAATGAAGTATGGATCCTTGTAGATCTACCACCAGATGTAAAAGTCATAGGGTGTAAATGGATCTACAAAAGGAAAAAAGGATCAGATGGAAATATAGAGACTTTTAAAGATAGATTAGTCGTTAAAGGCTATACTCAAAAAGAGGGAATAAACTATGAGGAGACATTTTCTCTGAATGCCATGCTTAAGTCCATCAGAATTCTTTTGGCCATAGCAGCCTATTTTGATTATAAAATATAGCAAATGGATGTCAAGAATGCATTTCTTAATGGGGATCTTGAGGAGACCATTTATATGGCCTAATTAGAAGGATTCGTTAAGCCAAGTAATGAGCATAAGGTATGCAAATTGCAGATGTCCATTTATGGACTTAAGCAAGCATCTAGGTATTGGAACATTAGGTCTGATAAATCTATCAAAACCTATGGATTCATACAAAACCTAGATGAACCTTGTGTCTATAAAAGGATACAAGAAGGTAAGGTTATTCCCTAATTTTGTATGTCGATGACATTCGACTCATTGCGAATGATGTAGAAATGTTATCAACGGTCAAAGGATGGCTAAACGAACAGTTCTCAATGAAGGATTTAGGAGAGGCTAACTATGTTTTAGGGATCAAATTTATGAGGGATCGTAAGAACAAACAGATAGCCTTGTCTCAATTATCCTACATTGAGAACATGCTCAATAAGTTTTCCATGCAGGATTCCAAGAGTGGTTTCACTTCTACTAGACATGGAATCAAACTTTCAAAGAGCAAGCACCTAAGACCTAAGAGGAGGTCGAATGCTTCATAACATTCCATATACTTCGACAGTTGGAAGTTTAATATATGTTATGCTTTGCACTAGACCGGATATCTATTACGCAGTGGTACAGGTAAGTAAATTTCAGTCCAATCCAGAAATGAAGCATTAGACTGTAGTTAAGTGCATACTGAAGTATCTTCGTAGGACGAAGAACTTAATGCTTGTTTACTCTGGAAGTAACCTTATTTCGACAAAATATACAGATTATGATTTTCAATTAGATCATCTTCTAGTTCTATATTTGTTTTAGGAGGTGGAGCCATAGTCTAGAGGATTGGGAATAAATTGGCCCGTGAACTTTAATATCATTCTTTAGTTAAACTGTATATAAATACAGCCTTTAAAAAATGAAGGAAGAATGATGTGAGAATTAAATATACAATAAATGTAGTTTATTATATATGCATAATATTGTTTTTTTCATAAGTTAATCAATATGAAAAAAATACCAAATACTGAATCACTAGCTAAAAATAACCCAACCCTTATTCGCATGTCTTCTTTTCTTTTACATAATCTTGTTATTTTTAATTCTCATATACTCTTATATTTTCTAAAATATTTTGTTTTCAAGTGCAATAACAACAATTGAATTTTCAGTAATATTTTAAAATTATAATATTTTCAAGATTTTAAAATCGCTTAGTACCTCTCCTAAAAATTTTGTGGAGTGTTTTTTTATATTAGGAATTATCATTTTTATATGTTTCCATAAAAAATAAATCTGCATTTTAAAAATTCCTAAAAGGAAGTTCCAACTTCAAAATACCTTCACCAAATCTTGTAACTCTTTTTTTTTTCACACAAGAGTGTTTGAACAGAATCTGAGTGGGGCAGAGAGAGAGAGAGGACGAGTGCTACTTATTGTAGATGTAGCCATCTATTGGGAGGTGTTGAATAACGGAAGTTCCATATGGTCACATTCTTATTCTTAAACTTGAATAACACTCCTGAAATCCAGTTGGGTTATAAAAGAAGTTATACAGTTGCATAAATTAAAATTTACACTAACTGGCTGGATCTCACATGGGAAATCGTGCCCTAAATCTTGTGGACACTTGTCATATTGTACACACCAATTAATATTTTAGGCCAAGTTTTTCAACTGCGTTATTAAATTAGGTTGCTTTAGTTTAGCGTCCAGGTCTTGTCCAATCGTGTGGGCTGTAGAGTGTATGTGAATAGCCTTTCTTGTATACTTTTTTTTTTTTGGTTGTTGAAAAGTTATATTAACACCATATTTTTCAACGTTTCAAAAAGGAATCTCATTATTCTAACTTCTGTCACTTTCTCGCTAATTTTAGCCGAAAAGTTTGGTAGCTTTCGTGTTCATTTGAATAGATGCCAAGTTTGACAAATCATTGTAACGTAAATTTCTCCCAAGTAGGGAATTCCAACGACACCCAATTAATGCTTGATGAGTTTGGTTTGTTTGTGACTTTTGCAGGCTTCCTGTCAGCCCATAGCTTTCATATAACATAATAAAAAAGTTAACTTCCAATTAATGCTTGATGAGTTTGGTTTGTTTGTGACTTTTGCAGGCTTCTTGTCAGCCCATAGCTTTCATATAACATAATAAAAAAGTTAACTTTTTTAAATAGATACATGTAGATTATTTAGATGACCCAAAAGTGTACGCTACTAAAGTTATATTCGACAAACAGTAGTTTATATTGGTTATTATCTGATTCTATCAGTAGTTAGTTAATAGTTAATTTTATTAGTTGATTTAATTAGCAAATAATATTAGCTGTCTATTAAAGATGTTTAATAAAATTAGTTATTTAATATTAGCTGTTAATGTGTGTTATGACTTATAAAGACATGATTTAAAAAATTATAACAAAATAAATATTATATTTCTTAGTATTTCGTTGAATATTCTTATAAGAATTTAGATTTAGATATTTAATTTTACAAAAATTAAGTTTACAAATTTAATAATAATAATAATCTAACATTAAATTCTCTATTAATATGAATGATGTTGTCAGCTATATAGCATATTAGTATTTTTCATATAATATATATAGATTTATTATTTAATAAATTAAAAATATATATAATTATAATATAACACAGATATGATATATATTAGTTATATACTAAAAATATGAATTTGATATGACTCTTTATGTTCAAAATTTTAATATTATGATATTTTTAAATATAAATTAATATTATAAAATTAAATAAAGATTAAAAAATTTAATTCCTTTATTATTTTCTTTTCCAAACTTCATGACATAATTGTACGATAAAAAAAACTCAACTTTAAAAATACACAGAACAAAAGTAAAGAATAAAAAAGAGGACAATATTATTATTACGCAACCAGCTAACTCCAAAAGCTCCTTTATAGAACTTTTAGAAATCAAATTAAATAAGCTAACCAATAACGGATACCAACGGGGATTGCAAATGAGATACAAGTTACCCTCTGACAGTAAATTGCCGTCAATGGCAATTACTAACGAAATTTCGAAAGATCTTACGACTATGGAGTATGGAGTACAATCATATAACGACAATAATAGATTGCCACTTACCAACTTAGACAAAGAATGCACCGAAGATTTGACCATTGCATAGTTTCACAGAGTAATTAGAGCAAAGTGAGTAACAGTTAAGACAAAACAAATGCCTCCAATTTATTATATTTTCCTTTTTCAATATATAAAAAAGTAACGATTGTTATGCATGAATAATAGTTAGATACGATGATATTCTTTTGGTTTTATTTTTTGGCAAGTGAAAGTAAATGTTCTTTGGAATTTACGAACAAAAACTTAACTGTAGATTACAGTACTTTTGAAAAGAATAATCAACAAAAGTGAGTAATCACTTTGTCTTTGACTTAAGCCGTTTCATGACTCACGAGTCTCGAGTAATCATGTCGGCATGTTTGGAGCACAATTGAAACAGAAAATTAGGAATACAATATACAAACATTAATTTCACAATTATAGGATTAAATCTTGTTTATAATTATTATTGTTTCATTTATAACCTCAAAAGTAATATATTGTTTATAATCATCAGATATTAATTATAAAAATAAATTAAGATATATATATATATATATATTTATATAATAGAGGATTAAATATATATCATACAAAAATTTAAAAAAAAAACTCTAAAAGTACGTGATAGGTCAAAACATTTTAAAACACAAAAAGCATATAAATTATAGAGTTTTCATGCATCATAATTAGCCTTTATTATTCTTCAAGTAATTGGCCTTGGACTAGAAAAGTAACAAGTGGCAATTGCTCATGATATATCATTGCAAAATAAGCATCTGCTCGTGTTGTACTATTATTATTTGTTGGTTCATTGTATAGTTTGCAACAAGTTCTTGCCAGTTAAGTTGGGGGTTAAAATTAAGGTAACAAAAAGAGACAGGAGACTGTAATAAAGCATGTCCAACCAACATAACGGACACCGATAATATCTGTTCATGTTAAGATGATCTCAATCTGCATGATTTAGACTTGAACTAGCCAGAGTCGCCCTGCTATTTCAATTTCACCATCTTTCACTTTCTTGGATTTCTCACTCCCGCATTAAGGTTTTCATTGAACGTAACATTATTCTCCCAGAGTACACCACACCTTCTTGGATGTGCCACTCCAGCAGTAAGGCTCTGACTTTTTCACGCCTCAAACTCGAATTAATATATTAGATTTGTGACAAATCATCACCTAATAAAAAATCAAATACACATACCTTAGACTTGAATTAAGGTTTAACTAATTTGTCTCAAAACTATCTAATAGACTACAAAAATTAAAACAAATAATCTGTAAACAACAGACACATGAAGGATTGGAAAGGATGATCCATATTCAATTAATGATACACAAGTATACAACATTATTATGGAGAAAGCTCCAACAATATTGGAAAATCGTGTAATATAATCTTGGGTAAAACAATTCTTAAAATAAGGAACTAAATAACAAAACAATAGATGACATAATTAACAACATCTGCTAACATACCCCCTCAAGCTAGAGGGTGTCGAACAACACCTAGCTTGTATAGATGGAGAATGAAAGAATCTTTGGGAAGTGGTTTATTGAGAGTATCAGATAGTCGATCTCCACTAGAAATGTGAGTGACAACAAGTTATTGATCTTCAATTTGTTGTCGGACGTAATGGAAGTCAACAGTGACATGCTTCATTCAACTGTTAAGAGCAGGGTTATGATACAAGTAAGTTACACCTAAATTGTCACAATAAATGGTAGGCGGTTGGGGAAGAACAGCACCAAGTTCCTTGAGAAGATTTTTAACCCAATTTGTTTCATAAAGAGCACTAACCACTGCTCAATAATCAGCTTCGATGGAGGAACGAGCAATTGTTTTTTGTTTCTTTGAAGATCAACTGACAGAATTAAGACCAAGAAATAGAAGATAACAAGTAGTTGATCCCCGATCAGTGAGGTTTCCTCCCTAGTCAGCATCTGAGTACATACAAAGGTTAAGATTGCTATTTCAAGCCAAGTGGAGACTGAAATGAGATGTGCCTTTAAGATAATAAAGGAGTGTTTTAACAGCCTTTCATTGAGAGGCAGATGAATTAACATAACTTGTTGATAGCAAATGAAGCATTTCCTATACTTAGTGGCATCATGTGCAAGAGTGTCATCGTTGAGCTACAATTTCTGTGTAGAGCTCATTAGAGTTTAAACCCCCTTGCCCTCATACATGTTAAGATCTTGAAGAAGTTCTTAAATATATTTGTTGTGAAAGAACTAGAACAGTAGCATCACGAAGAACCTAAACACCAAGAAAGTAAGTCAATGGACCAAGATCTTTGAGTGAGAAACGAGATTCCAGTGAAGAAATAACTAGTTTTACCACTACTGTATTGTTGCTAGTAAAAATGATGGCATCCACATAGACTAGAAGGTAGACAATATCATTGAAGTGATGACATACAAAGAGAGAAGGATATGATTTTGATCTAACAAAGCCAATGGAAAGAAGATGTGATGTTAACTCATTAGAGCAACCACGAGGCCCCTGCTTAAGTCCGTAGATGGCCTTACGCAATCGAAAAACATGTGTTGAGTGAGTAGAATCTTCAAATCCAAGTGGGTAATTCATAAAAACTTCTTCTTCAAGAGTGCCTTGTAGAAAGGGATTATTGACATTCAGCTGATTCAAGACCCAATTATTCTAAACGGCAAGAGAGAGAACAACACGTACCATTGTGGGCTTGAAAACAGGACTAAAGGTGGAATCATAATCGATTATGGGATGTTGAGTAAATTCCTTGGCAATGAGTCTAGCTTTAATTCAATCTTTTTAAATATCTGCTTTTCTTTTGATCCTATAAATCCAATTAAAGTCAACTATGTTGCTGTTAGAATTTCTAAGAACTAATTCTCATGTTTGATTTTGAATTAATACATCAAATTCAACCTTTATGGCAATCCTGCACTCAGGGTGCTTTTGTGCTTGCTTAAGAGTGTAGGGTGTTATATTTTTAGTAACATAAGCAAGATAATCTACTGGTTTTCAAGACAAAAAAATTATTTTAGGACCTGGTGGTAGGACATATAGGTGTTGGTGATGGTGGCGGGATGGTTGCACATTTTGGTTATTGTGGGGAATTAGTAGCATTATGAATAGGTGGAGTAAGAGGGTGAATTTGAGTAGGACGAGGTTGAGTTTTATGTTGTTAATGGTATATGATGAGAGGACGAGGTGGAGGTTGTTGAGAAGATTGTGGCAAAGTAGATGAAGGATAAAGTGAGTTACTTGGAACCATGGGACTCCCTGGATTGGTGCTGGTGGAGACAAACTGATTCTATTAGCGACTGGTGCGGGTTTCTCTTATTACAAGTGGCGATGGAAGAGGAAATATGATTGTTGTTTCATTTACATTTGGTGAAGATGGAGAGATTTCATCGGTTACTTCCTACGTGAGATTTGAAAACTGATTTTAAATGTTTGAGAATTTTTTGAAAGGGGAAAATATTTTCAACAAATTTTATATCTCTTGAGAATTTAGAGTTAATATGATCAAAACATTGGTGGGCATAATGTGTCTGCAAGAAGCCTAAATATACACCAGGAGTGGACCGGTTTTCTAGTTTATGTGTAGTTTAAGGGTTAAGCCAAGGATGATATAGAGAGCCAAAAGTTCTTCGAGAATTGTAGTCGGGTTTAGCACCAAATAATTTTTTGAAAGGAGATTGATATTGTAAAAGTGGTATGGGTAATTTGTTATTAAATAAGCAACATGTTGACAAGCAAAGGACCAAAAGGATGAGGGTAGCGAAGACTCTTACAGTAATGTTTTGGCAGTCTCAACAAAACAGCGCTCAGCTAAAGCTACTCTTTGAGGCGTATGCAGAGGAGATATTAAATGTTGGATGCCATTGGAAGTAAGATATGGATCAAGAGTTTTATATTCTCCTCTACGATCAGTATAAAGTGGTAGAAATTTGGTGTTGAAAAATTTTTCCATTAAGGGATGATATTTTGGAAAATCCTGAACTTTATTTTTGTGTTTAAGCGTGTACAACCAAATGTATTTGGTGTATTGATTAACAAAAAACACAGTAATAGCACCTTCTGTCCACAAAAAGAATAGGTGTTGAGCTCCATAAATCACTGAATAATGCTTTAAGTGGGGCATCGTTGTTCATAGATATACAATGGAATGGAAAACAACGAACTTTATTTGAACAACAAGAATTACAAAAAGTAAACTTAGTTTTAGAGGAAACTAGTAAAGAAAATTGAGTCATAATAAAGTTAAAAATTTCAAAATAGGGATGTCCAAGATGGTTATACCACATACTACTAGAAATTGTTGTGGTGACAGAATTGAAAGTGGGTGTGGGGGTAGTGAAGTTGGGCCACTCATAGAATTTGTCTTTATTCCAACTGTACACTAGCAGAGTCCTTGTTTTCAAGTCCTTCACATAAAAAACAGATGGAAAAAATTCAATAGAAGTCAGATTATCTTGACAAACTTTTGACACAAAGACAAGATTTCATTTCATAGCGGGTGCCCATAAGGTGTTGACTAGATTAAAGGCATTAATTGATGCAATTAATTTTGTAGAACCAATATAAGTAATTGGAATAGTTTTACCATTACCTTTAATGCCTTCTAAATTATTATACTCTTCAAGATTGTGAGATTCAATGGTGACATGGTGAGAGGCACTAGAATTGAGAATCCATTACTTGGCCGCAACTTATTTACTGAATATAAAATTAGCCCTGGCCTTAAGATGATTGTGAGATTGAGACTTGCAACATTAGTTGTACATCCCTGTCTGTTGCATAATTGACAACAAACTGGGTTAAAGTTGAAATTGTTATTGGCTGAGGAATGCCATTGAGAACTGAAGTTATTGTTGTTGTTGTTGGGTCGACAAGTATTGCAACCATTTGAATTGTTGGAATGAGGATTACGACCAGAGAAGTTGTTAGATTTTGGGCGAGTGGCAATTACAACAATGATTGGAGGGTGTGCCTTCTTTGATTCCTCGTGTTTAAAGAAGAGATCATGATCGAGCAATTTTTCATACAACTCTTTATAGGAAATGATAGAGTCTCTTACGTGGATTGCATTAAAAATCTCCTAAAATTCTGGTTCCAAACTGCTAAGAATTTTCACAATTAATTCATTGTTAGACACTGGAGCACTTATGGTTACAAGTTTAGAAGAGAGAGATATGATTTGATGAAGATAATTAGATACAAGACGTGAGTACCTCATAAGGTGATCAAACTAGTCATGTAAACTAAAAAATTGATTTTGTGACTTATTTGCATAAGTTGTATAGGGAGATTCCCATGCAAGCTTGGTTGTGATGGTTGTAGCTACAGTTAGGGCTATGTTCAAATCTACAAAAGTCATGATTGTGTTCTGTATTAATTGGTCCTGGTGGAACCAAATGTTGTAATCGAGATTATCTTTTTGTTGACCTTCCTGTGTGATAGTTTTGGAGTGAGTTGGGGTGGTTCCATCAAGATGGGCAAACAGATTGTGTCAATGCATGAGCATGGAGATTTGAGCTTTCCAAGTTGTAAAGTTATGATTGCCAATAAGTTTTATTAGTAGATAGGATATTGGATTGAACTGAAAAACAATATTGTTGGAGTTGGCTTAATCAGTATTAATGACATTCATGTTGATGGCCAATTGGTGAGTGGATATTTGGAGGATTGGACTCACAAGAGTTGTTAGTTTAGCTTTGATACCATATAAACATTAGACACATGAAGGATTGGAAAGGGTGTTTTATATTTAATTAATGAGCTGAATATATATACACAAGTATACAACAAAATTATGGTGAAAGCTCCGATAATATTGGAGAATCATGTAATCTAATCTAAAGTAAAAACAAACCTTAAAATAAGGAACTGAACAACAACACAATAGATGACATAGTTAACAATACATGCTAATATAGTCATATTTCATTAATTCAAGCATCAAATCTCATATTTAATTTAAAAAATTCTTATTATTAACTAGAAACCAATTTTTTTTAACTTATTGGTTTCTTAATTTGCATTTTATCTCGCACGAATTTACATTATGTTAGTCTCTCTGCTCCATCTTAGGTTCTTTAGGTAAAATCACAACTATAATACAATATCATAACTAAAACAAATAATAAAAGAAATAGGGAACCTTATTTTTTTAGTATTCTATGAACACAATGTTAGTAAGTTTCCTAAGATGGATAACAATTAATTATGATTTTACAATTTTAATAAATTTATGGTTAAGTGAATCAAATTTGATCCGATAAAAAAATAAAGTAGCCCAATAAAGGATTTAGTTTAATGGGTTGAAGTCTAGCGAAGAGAATGAATCTTAATCAGTATGGTCCAGATATGCATTGGGCCTATGATGGGGAGGCCTAATACAGTTATTATATATAGTTGCTAAGGTTTCTTGTTTCTACTTAAGTAAGTTCATGAACGTTTAGATTCTCTGACTCATTAAGAGGTTCAGCGTTAAGAAAGCCGCAGAAAGACGTTAATAACATTCTATTAATCAACTTTTATAAAGATTGTCGAGAAAGTTCGAAGATTTCATCGTTGAAAAGCTCGTTTAAAGTAACGGAAAACAAAACAGGTATTTTATGCATTTTCTTCATTTATTTACTTTCACATTTAATCTTGAGCACGTAACTAAAGGGGTGTTTGTTTTCATTTTTATTTTTGGTTTTCTGTTTTTGTTTACTAATTTAATATAAAAATTTGTTTGTTTGAGTTTTTACTTTCTGTTTTTAGTTTTGGTTTCTTTCTGTTTTCAAAAATTATGAAAACTATAAAAAGTGGTTTTTGTTTCTTGTTTATGTTTTTCCATAATATTATCATTTAATATATTATTTAATTATTTCAATTTTAATAAAAAATATGAATAATTTAAATCAACATTATATATTTAATAAATTAAAATTAATTATCAATAAAAATTAT
>JANZLC010000201.1:28240537-28251307 GCA_026413385.1 Erythroxylum gracilipes
ATAATCATGGTTACAGGTTAAATCGGATTATCGATCCTCATTTGATTTGGGTAGTCATAATGTCTTGCTAGAGGCCGTTTATGACTTATGGGCCTTGAAGTGTGATCAATCCCATTGTGATCTGGGCTTATTCTCTTGGGCCTAATTTATTAGGCATTTAATAAATATATATGGATATATTTATTGGACTAGATTGAATTAAGTTGTCGGGCTTTTATTATATAAGATATAATATGGGCTGAAACTTATTAGGCTTCAATAATTCCTAATAGGAATAAGGATTAGGTTTTCTCTATAAATAGAGAAACTTATGTCTCATTAGAAGAGAGACGAAAAACCCTAGCCACCTCCAAGAAAAAAAATTATGCGGCGTTCGAAAGGGTTTTAGAATGTGCTAGCACACACGAGCTGCTGCCCGGATCGTTCATCCTCGTATGGATACCGATAGAGGACATTTGCGCATTGCAGTGTCTACAAATCTGAAAAAGAAACTCCGCGTCAAGAGGTAATTTCGTGCATGTATAATTTTCAGTTATACTTCTTATGTTGTAGTATGGTCCATTCTGCTACGTATTGTGAGTACTCCGGCCATAGGCGTTCCAACACGCACCACAATTGATTTTATGAAAATTTATTGGCAAGATAATCAATAGAAATGAATATTATTTATGGTTTGGTTTTACAAGTAAGAAAATAAACGCAAGTTTTGGGTTGTTAAAGTATAACTTCTCCTACCTATGTTAGTAAGTTCTAAGTTAACACATAATATTGACATGATCTTAAGCTACTAAGTTCCAAGTTAACACATAATATTGACATGATCTCAAGTTACTTTTTGATAACAGAAAATCATCCTAATCTTAATTCAATCTTCCTTTTGTAATTACATTCGATAAAATAGTTATTGTCATTTATCATTAAGTTTAGATAGATCAACTACAAAAAGATACATCTTATCTCTAAATGTGTGTAAATCTAGTGTACATTGTAATGCAATAAACACAACAAAAACACATCTCCACTACATAGTTTGAGTTTCTTTTTAACCTTATTTTCTTACACAAAATTAGAGCTTACCTAAGCTGTCTCAATTTGTTCTCTCTTGTCTTCAATACCACCTCTACTACATCTACCACATTTGTACTACATCTATTATACAGAAACACAAGAAAATTACAATGCAATCTGCGAACACCTCACTATCGATTACCAACATCACAAGCTTTATTACAACCACTCTAAACAACAATAACTATGGAAAAATCAAGTTAAAGCAATACTACTTACTTGTGACTTAACCAAGTATATCGACGAATTTACTTGTGACTTAGCTAGGTATATTGACAGATCTATCACTCTACCGTCTAAGCATCATATATCAACTGACGACATTTCATCTCCTTAAGTAAAATTTTTGGAATGGAAAAACAGGACAAATTAAGATACTGTTGTCTCACCATGACGCTTACCTCTATAATTACGTCTCTTGCTCTGGCTTGTATTGTTAAGAGTTTCTGGATAGCATTAGAAACTCACTTTCTTCAACAAACTACAACTTAATGATCCCTTCTTCATCATTGTCTTCACACCACCAAAAAGGACGATTCCACCATCACTAATTATTTCATAAACATTGCCTCTACAACTAAAGATCTAACGGCAATAAGTGACCCAAATTTTTCAGAAGACCTAGTCCTCTTTACCATCAATAAGCTTTCCCCTAAACATAAGTCTTTCATCACTACAATGGAGAATCATGAGACACTTCCTTCCTTCTCTAAGTTGCAAGAAAAAATGTTGCTTCACGAACAACGACTGTTGTCCCTCAATCAATCTCCATAAAAAATGGCATTCGCTACTCCAAGTGGAAGTCACCACCTCTCAACTTATGGTGGCGGAGAAAGAGTTGGATCATACAACCATAATTAAATTAGCCAAAGCGAGAAATATTTTTCTCTTATAGAAGAATGTCTCTTTTGCTGGAAAAATAAGTTGTTAGGTTTGTTATGGTTTAGTAGTCAAAAGAGTTCTTTTGTTTTCCCTTTCATGTATCCATTTGAGGCATATTCAATATCGCGGAGTAGAGGAAGAGAAGGTAAATGCTACCCTCCCTTGATTCCTTTATTATACTGGCAACTCCCTATCTTTTATTATTTCTACTGAACAGAATTAATTAAAGTATAGATAAGTTCAAATATGCACACATTACATAAACAAAACGGAAGGACACACAACATATATAACATTTTATATGGGAAAAAAGATCATTTTAAATAAATAAGTTGATTTTCCTTTGTAAAAGTGCAAAAGAGTAAAGAGAAACGATTTAATTTGAGAGTGTGTTTTAATATAAAATTACTTAATCATTTCAAATTCTCTCTTCCTACTTTTCTTCGGATCAGAACACGAAGTTTTACCTATTCTTTGTCACTTTATTTCAATCTTGTTTGTCTACCATCTTTCGATGCTGACATCCAAAACATAGGCGAAGATGTATGCAGAATGCCAAGATATTCTGCTGATTAAAAAAATTTATTAGAAAACAAAACAAGTTAAAAGCTTAAAAAAGATTGTGCATTTGCATCAACAAGTCTTCTTATTTATATGGATGATATCTTAGTTACTGGTTCTTCACAGCAATTCATTCAAACCATCAAACAGTAAATTCACTCTACTTTTACCATTAAAGATCTAGGCTATCTTCACTACTTTCTTGGCATCAAAGCCACATTTACACCCACAAGCATTATTCTCATATAATCAAAATACACTCGTGATCTTCTTCACCACACACAACTTGACTCTTAAAAACCTATCTTCACACCATTATCCCCTCTCTATCACTTTTCAAAAATCATAGCCTACTCTTTCTGATCTAACTGAATACCATAGTACTATTAAAGGATTTCAATAACTCTATATAACCAAATTAGATATACAATTTGCTGTTAACAAAGTTTCCTAATTCTTACATTATCCCACTGATGTTCATTGGACAATGGTTAAACACATTCTTCAATATCTTTACTCTATCATGTCCCATATTATTCACTTAACCAAACCAACACCTTACCCATAACTGCTTACTCTAATGCTGATTGATCTGAGTGTCCTAGTAATCGTTAATCTACATCTAGTTATTGCATTTTTTGGCTCCTCTTTAATTTTTTGGAGTTCCAAAAGGCAACCTACTGTGGGTAGATCTAGCATTGAAGTGGAGTACATGATCATTGCTCTAACTGCCGTTGAAATATGTTGGCTTAGTTTTCTACTCGGTGAAAATGGACTTTTCGACATTAAACTACTCTTATACTGTGACAAATTAGGAGCCACTTTTCTTACTGTAGATCCCGTTTCTCATGTTTGTACTAAACATTTTAAAATTGATATCTATTTTGTTTGTGATTTGGTTAGGAAGAAAATTTTTTTCATACGCCATACCAAATTGTTAACATTCTCACAAAACCATCAGGTTCCAGTCCTTTATTACATTTATGCCACAAGTTCAATGTTCTTACAAACATTAGCTTGTGTAGGGCTGATAATAGAAAATCAACCTAATCCTAATCCAATCTTTTTGTTGTAATTACATCAGATAAAAGTATAATTGTCACTTATCATTTAGTTTACATACAATCAATTATAAACTAATACATCTTATCTCTAAATATGTATAAATACATTGTACATTATAATACAATACACCCATAAAAAATCAATACAATATAGTAGAGTTTCAATTTCTTTTCAACCTCATTTTCATACACTTTCATTCTATTTATATAACATAAATGGTGAAACAATCTTTATGCAAAGATGCAAATGAATTTCATCTATATATTCATTGTCATTAAATTAAATGATTTTCACTAGTTTAAATCACATATCGTTAGCTATTCTTGATAAATCATTTTATTTGTAAATAACAATATTCAGACTTTCTTATTTATATGGTTCTTTTGTCTCTATCTTTTTTTTTTGCTATAATTAGGAATATCACCCATCATTTCAATGTTTATTTTTTTACTAATTATCAATAGGAAAGCTATATCAAATATGATTTTACAGTCGTTTTAAGTGTGAATAACAAATAGTCTAGTTATTTTTAGTTATTAAGGGTATTTTTACTATTTTTATTCATGACGTTTGTTTATATAGACCAACAATACCTCCAAACAAAGCCCAACTTTTTGCCTATCTTCTACTTGGAATATGGTCTACATCTAATGTGAACTATAACCAAGACACAATAGAGAGGCATAATATTGGGAACAAAGTATTATAAACCAAAAGGAAGACATGCATGTCCTTGATACTAGTCTGCCTTATGACTATGTCTTGAATATTGTTATTGGCGCTTGGGTTGTGTGGTATGCTAGAAATAAGGATGTTATTCAAAATGAAGCTATTACCATCATTGGTCAATGTCATTGGCATACCACATTGATCAACGAATGTAGAATGGCCGTCTATCATCCTAGTTCAGATCCTACAAACAATACCAGTGCGTGGATCTCTTGGCACAGTCCTCCGATGGATTTTGTTAAATTAAATGTGGATGGAAGGGCTCTTGGGAATTCGGGTGACGCTGAATCTGGAGGTTTGATTCCTGATGAGCATGGACGCTGGCTTATTGGCTTCTCGGGATATATTGGTCATGCTTCTAATACTGTAGTCAAGTTGCAGGCACTTTGGCATGGTTTAATTTTGGCTTGGGATCGTGGTTATCGAAAAGTTATTGTTGAGTCTGATTCTCAAGATGTAGTTAATCTTGTGATGACTTCTTGGCCCAGTTCGCATCCTATGTTTATTCTTGTTGGGGACATCAAGACGTTGATTGCGAGAGATTGATGTTGCTCTCTCCGGCATATTTTTTGTGAAGCTAATCATTGTGCAAATTTCCTAACTAAGCAGGATTCTTCAGCTATAACTCGATGGTTTCTTTGGGAGACTCTAGCTCCGGAGGTTCGATTGTTGTTTCAGACTGATTAGAGATCAGTGACCTTCTTGAGGTGTTAGGCCTCGCTTATTTCTTGTATCCATATGTAACCAATTTAAAAAAAAAAAAACAAAAGGCATATATTCTTGCATCCTTTGGTTTCGTTAAATCGCATTCAATCGATTAAATCTACGACTCGTTGGTACAAGGATATATTTAAGTTAAAATATATTAACGCGGTAAAGCAGAAACAGCCTGTCATCTTTTCGGTCCGTATGATACTCCTAAGGCATATGGTGTGTGAAAATAACATGGCCAGGGGGTGGGCAGTGGGGCATAAGCCAAAGTCCTAATGCGAACTATAGAAAAATGCGGTGACGATTCCAAATAAATTCGATACTGTCTTGTCGCCCACCCACCACCTAATTTCCAATCACAAGGCAAGACAGTCCTTTCCTCTACGTTATTCTTTATAAATATACCTTTTCTAAATTAAATTTCCAAACATAAGTGTAATTAGGTGAAAATATTTCATTAAAAAAATTACAAACGGCAGAATTTTAAGAATAAATAAAAATTTTATATCATAACTTAAATTTTCTAAATTACTGAAAATTTTAATTAAAAAAAACTATTTCTAAAGATAAAGATATAATAAGTAAATATAAGTTTGGTATTCAAAACTCATTTTCGTTACAGCTATTCACTTAAAAAAATCTATACTCGAAAGCGAAACAGAAAGAGAGGTATTGCAGTTTGGTCACTGTTAACGTTTTACGGTCTTAGGCTATATAAACTCAACAAACCCGTCGCGTGAGCCTCCACAACCCTCTGTCTTCGCGACTTTTCAGGTCCTCTCTCTCGCTTCTCTCTTTCTAAAACGTAGAAGGAGCGAAGAAGATAGTTGTTGTAGCGTTGCGAAGAGGGTTTTTACATTGTCTTGCGAATTTTGACGAGGCCAACAAACACATAGGAAATGGCAAAGAATGTGGGAGTTCTGGCGATGGATATTTACTTCCCTCCTACATGTGTCCAGCAGGTGACAGCTTTGATTCTTTTCCTCTTTCTGGGATTCTTTTGGTTGTGGAGAAAATGGTGGAACTGGGAAAATGGAATATGGTAGTTGGGTTTTTTTTTTCCTTCTCAAAAGTTGAGCCTTAGGCTTGGTTGTGGGGTATTTTTAAGCTCCATCAAGCTTTTTTTTTTTTTTTCTTTTTTGGTGAGCTGGGATGATTAGTTTTTGAGTAGTTTTTGGAGATACAGTGGTTTGTTTGTTGCATTTGTAATCTCGATTCCTTCGATCGTGTGAGTTTTCCTTTGATTTCTTGTGCTTTTTTGTTAGATTTTTTTTAAAAAAATGGTCAAAATATCTTCTTCCTTGTTCAAAGTGGATAGAGTTTTGAGCTCAAGCAGTTTCTCTTTCTTTATTTCTATGTGTGCTTATCTTTTTTCTTTTGGATGGTTCTTTGACCCGTGAAAAAAAATGAATCTGGTTGCCTTTCTTTTTTTTGTTCTGTTTCTGGAGCTTGCCAGAGCTTCAAAATTTTGAACGCCCAAAATCAGTCACTGAAATCTACTTTCTGGTTGCATATTTTGATCTTCTGGAAATAGGAAGCTCTAGAGGTTCATGACGGAGCTAGTAAAGGGAAGTATACCATTGGACTTGGGCAAGATTGCATGGCTTTCTGCACAGAAGTGGAAGATGTTATTTCAATGAGGTTTGTAGTTCTGCTCGGAAGTTCTACACCAACCTTCTTTGATAAGCCTTTAGGGGGCATTACTTACAACTTACGAGTTGGCTAATGACTTACTTCAATTTTGTCCACTCCGGGAAATTTTAGTTTGACAGCTGTCTCTTCGCTCCTTGAGAAGTACAATATTGACCCTAAGCAAATTGGACGTCTGGAAGTCGGTAGTGAAACTGTGATTGACAAGAGCAAATCAATTAAAACTTTCTTGATGCAAATATTTGAGGTATCTTGTTCTTTTACCTTTTATTTGCTCAGCAAAGATTCAAATCACAGCCAATGGTTGTAGATAGAATCGTGAGGTTGACCTGATATAGTTTTAATAGATTGGGAATCCTTAACAAGCACAACTTTGAATCAAGTAATGAGGCTGGATTTATTCAGTGACTCCTTTATGAGCTTATCTTTCAGCATCAAGTTTGGATAAGTTTAGAATAGCCATGTCCTGGTTATAGTTACTGCTTGTTTATAGAACAAAAGGGATGCTAATTGGTTAAGACTTAAGAGGCATTTTGGCTTTGGTAAAACATTTTCTTTGCTTTATTTTTGACAATTGGATTTTGGTTGATGGTTGCATTCCTTGTTTACTCTGTTTTTTAAATTAAACCAATGAAAGTTTCAATTAGATCACTTTTTGAATTCATTTATAATGACAGTCTAATATTTTACTTCTTGACTAGTGTTTTGTGGCATGTTTATTACTAACTGCTGTTTCTGATTGAAAAATGAACAGAAATATGGAAACACCGATATTGAAGGCGTTGACTCAACTAATGCATGCTATGGAGGAACAACAGCTTTGCTGAATTGTGCCAACTGGGTTGAGAGTACTTCATGGGATGGACGTTATGGGCTTGCTTCTGACACTTCCATGAGTGAACATGCTGAATAGTATTTGAACTTTTAACATGCATTTGTGAGTAATTGGAAATTAGTGATGGTGAATCTTGCATATGCTAAGTGGTGGTTATAAATGGACATAAACCTGGCATTTCAACAAACCTGATCTTGCTAGTGAATATCCAGTAAGCTTCACAGAAGCTCCTTTTTCCTTTTCTTGTTGTCTGACTAATGCATAGCCTGAAAAATCAATCCTATCAGACTATATCAATTGCTTGAAATTCCCTGCATACTTCTTCAACATGTGTTGAACAGAGCATGAAAGTTTGCTCTACACTACTACATTTCCTTAAGTTGCAGTTGTTTTTGCAGGTTGTGGATGGAAAGCTTCTCAAACATGCTACCTCATGGCTCTTGATGCATGTTATAAACATTTCTGCACCAAGTAAACCCATAAAGTTGTTCTCTCGGATTACAGTGTTTTGATGATTATGGTGGTGTATTAAGAAAATACTTTGCTATCTTGTAATCCTTAGGTATGAGAAATTTGAGGGCAGTCAATTCTCTTTTTTTGATGCGGATTATGTTGTTTTTCATTCTCCTTACGACAAGGTAGAGAACTTATTATAATCATACGTGTACTTGTACCTTATTTGTTAAGTACAATTCCTTAATATTGGCATTACTAGGTCCTGAATTATTTAATAAGTACAATGTTGACTGCAGCTTGTCCAGAAAAGCTTTGCTCGCTTGTTGTTTAATGACTTTTTGAGGAATGCCAGGTACTTTTAGCTACTTATGAGCCTTAAAATTTTGTTTTATGAAGTTTACGCGATATTGTTTGTTACTTATGAGCCTTAAAAATTGCTTTGTGGACTTGGAAGATTATTTAATCCTATTTATGAATATTGAGTCGTTGACTTGCAGCTCTGTTGATGAGGCAGCTAAGGAAAAGCTGTCACCATTTTTAAATCTAACTGGTGATGAGAGCTACACAAACCGGGATCTTGAAAAGGTTATTATGAATTCCAGACTGCTAGAAAGAATAAAGTTTGATTTCCTTCTTTTCCCTAGATGAAGTTGTGAGAGGAGGGTGGGGCCTAGAATGTCCTACAGGGATATATGCCTTCTCCTTTCCAAGTCATGTTAACCAAGAATGTTTTAGTGAAGATTTTTCTGGCATTATTTACATGTGCGGTAAAAGGAACTGATAATCACATGTTGTCTGGAAAATTTCCTGTATTGTATTCCAAGTTGCTCAACCCAAACCTGTTACATAGTTACGATGATTATAATTACTGTGTATTGCTACTATCAGATGTCACAAGTAGTTGCCAAGCCTCTGTATGATGTGAAGGTACAACCTACAACTCTGATACCAAAGCAAGTTGGCAACATGTATACTGCATCTCTGTATGCAGCACTTGCCTCTGTCATTCACAATAAACATGGTGAATTGGCAAGTCTCTCTAACCTTTCTGAATTTGAAATCCTAGCTTTGGAAATTCAGAGACACTTCTGAGGCCTATAGTGTTTTTGATGTTGGTGATTATTTGCAGGCAGGCAAACGGGTGATAATGTTCTCATATGGAAGTGGTCTGACGGCCACAATGTTTTCACTGAAACTACATGAAGGCCAGCACCCATTTACTTTATCAAATATTGCAACAGTGATGAATGTTAGAGGAAAGTTGAAAGCTAGACAAGAGGTAATTTTTGCTTCAGAATCTTTTGGATTTTATGAAGTTAGACAGGACAATTTAGTGCATGCCTAGTTGAGGCAGCTGCGTCAGGCTTCTCCATGAAAGACATTAGAATCACCAAGTGTAAAGTCTACTAGAAACTCATTCTGTTTTGTTTCGTCAATGGATCATGTACATCTTTTGATAGTGTTTTTGCTTTAAAGATCTTACAGATGAAAACTTCTATTCTTAACTTGTAGCACCATAAGTCAATCTTGGGCATCTGATGTAATTCCTCTTTTTTTTTTTTTTCTCCTGCAGATTCCACCAGAGAAATTTGTTGAAACCTTGAAATTGATGGAGCACAGGTATGGAGCCAAGGACTTTGTGACAAGCAAAGATTGTACTTTATTGGCTCCAGGAACATACTACCTCACAGAAGTGGACTCCATGTATAGAAGATTCTATGCCCAGAAGCCTGGTGATGGTATATCTGAGAATGGTTCAATCGCCAATGGTCACTGATGGGTCAATCAAATTCAATGGAAAACGGTGAAATCGCAGTAAATGAGTTGTTATACTATGAAGTTGTGTCTTTAGCACTAAGGCTTTCCCATTGTAATTTTCTTTTCAAATAAATGTCTCTTAGTAATTTATTTGTTACTGGCTGAATTCATAAAGTTTACTTCTATTGAGTAATTTAAGTTTTCTCAGCAATTGGCAATTGCAGAAGTAAATATGATCTAATCATAAAGAATAACCCTGTAGATGATAAAAAAAGTTGCTGTTGGTTTTCAAGGCATTAAAAGTTTAGAACGCGCAAGGACATCCTAATTAAGATGCCAACACCCCACTGGGACAAATTCGCGCTGATGCTTGGAAAATTTCTAGAGCTTTTTGACGTTAATTGTATAAAAGCTTTATGGTAAACATTATGTTAAAACTTTGGGAGAACTATCTTCTATATCACAAATGTAAAACCGGTGTGTTACACTTGTATTAGTATAAATGGCAGTTAGACGTCGTTTTTGTGTTGTTAAATTTCATTTGTGTTGTTATTACTATTATTATTATTATATGTTCTTATTAAAGTTATAGGCTTAATTTTTGTAGAATTTAATATCTAAAATCTAAATTCTTATAAGAATATTGAACATTAATAGTTAAGATATTTAATATTCATACTCTTATAATTTTTTTAAAAGTCATGTCCTCAATAGTCATTTTACACATCAACAGCTAATATTGAACAGCTAATTTTACCAAACATTAAATAACAAACAGCTAATGAAATCAGCTAGTCAAATCAGCTGATAGAATCAGCTATCAGCTAACAGCTGATAGAATCAACTAACAGCTAACTCAATCAGCTGATTGCCAAATAGGGCCTTGATGTTGGCAATGGGCTTGATCACATTTCAATGCCCATAAGTCATAAGCGGCCTCTAGCAAGACATTATGACTACCCAAATCAAATGAGGATTGATAATCCGATTTAACCTGTAACCATGATTATAAACTCAGTCCTTTTGTAACACGATATCAAGATTAATCACAAGGC
>JANZLC010000201.1:28266763-28280481 GCA_026413385.1 Erythroxylum gracilipes
TCAACAAATCGAATTTCACTAAATCCCTTCATTTAATAATCATAACCTACACAATAAAATCCTCAATTTATTCCAAGAAAATTAATTTATCAAACTAAAACCTCAAAATAATTTAAACATGCTTAATGCGAATCGGCGCCCAACATTCAACCTTCTTCAATTTCATACAACTTATCACAAACTTCCTAAAATTCCCTACCACCAACGATCATCATCTCTTCAAGGAGGGCTAGGTTAAGTTTTTAGAAGCAAGATGAAGAGATAGCAAGTAGGATATGAGAGCTTTTGTGTAGTGGAAATTAGTAACAAAGAAAAAGAATCAACAAAGAAGGAGGAGGGGAAGGTTTTAGATGATAGAGGAAAGTCCCAATTCAAACACTAATAACCCTATAAAAGAAGGAGTGTCATGAGTGCTGGCCAAGGGTGATGGTTTTAATTAAATGGAAGTTTACTACATGGTGAAAAAGAGTGATATGTGTCACAATGATAAAGCCTCATTTAATGTATTCCAAAACACATTAAAAGAACCCTAATAAATGTAATTTCTAGGTCATCCAATTCTAAGGGCTCCAATTACAATCCCAAAATCATGTACCCAGTATTTTAGTGCCATTGGACAGGAATTTTCGGTACCGAAAACTAGTCGGTTCGCTACTTGACGATTTTTTCCGGTCCAGAAAATTCCAGAAAAATTCCTCTAAAATGTAAAACACATAGTGAATCACTCCAAATAATTTTTTAAAACACCAAATCATATTGTTGACAACAAAATCACAGTTAAGCACATATACCGAGAAATGTCATGAATGCATGTACAGTTCTTTTCATGTGCAAATTTTCACTATTCACATATAAGGATACGCATGAATATTTCAACTAATCTCAATCACTCTGGGCCCTTACCAAATTACTATTTTACTCTTCCCATCGGGGGTGGGATGTTACAATTCACGTGTATGTGTATGTTGTATTATGCATGAACATGTAAAGGCGTTTCTAAGCACTCATTAACTACTCCGAAATACTATTTTACCCTCTCCGTCGGTGATGGGATATTACAGAAAACATTTCATTACTAATAAAAAATGACTTAAGACCCTCATGTCCTCCTTATTCCTACAAACCTCCTTTTTTAGATCCTCTTACACCACTCCTCATCTCCTCCCTAGCCCTAGCATTATTTATTGGTGTCTCTCTCACTCTCAAACTAATTGCTCTTATTCTTCCTCTCATCCTCTCTATGACTTCGTCTCACTCTCAAGGAGCTTTAGACTCTCAACTGTCTATTGTCTCTCTTAATCTCTCACTCTCAATTAGGTAATTGTTCTTCTTCTTTAATCAGTTCATTGAGTCTGAAACTACTTGATTGTTTGCATATTTAATTTTCAATTAGATATTAGTTTATGTCCTATTATTTATTTTCCTATTCTTTTTCCATCTTTATATTCTAGTAATCATATAGGAACAAAATTAATCGAAAACATATGATAGTATCTTTCAAAAAGCACTTTGTTATATGGCTATTAGCAATTCGAAAAGGTGCTTGCTAGTGATGGTTCCTTCTTCTACGAGCTAGTGAGACATTTCACGAGAGTACCATTACTACATGTTGAACATGTTGTGAAAAAATGAATATGTGCAAAGATAAATCCCAAAGATGAGTTCATGCATTTTGTTCTTGAAATTTGAAGCATATGGGTAGACAAAAATGTTTTAAGCACTTATCTATCACAAATAACCATAGTTCATTGGTTTGTTGCTAGGTAGGATCACTTCTTATTTCTCTTATGTTTGATTAATTAGGATGATCTAAATTTGTTGTATGCATATGTATTTAAATGAATTGGTTTCATGATTATTGTATGCTCAAACATATCAAATTTCTTTCATTGATTTTATAACTATATTATCATATGCATTCTCAGACATCTATGTTCATCATATCTTATTTATAATTATTTTATATGGATAAGCATAATCATTCAGCAACAAAAGGAATTTCACGTTCTTCCTTTCAGGAAGGGAGTGTTAGGAAAATCCTATTTATTGCAACTTTCTCCAGGCCTGCGGGAAAAGCTAGAAACCGAATGAATCACAAGTCATTCATATTCGATTATTAGATAGGTATAGTCTATATAATTCATTCTAATTATAAAAATAATTATAAAAAATGTTGTTGAATCTCTCTTTGATTGATCAATATGTGATATTCCGAATCCTCATTACTAATGGAATCAAGATGATCTTTGGATTGATCAGAAGATCCGAATGAAGAGTTCTAATAGTAGTAATATACTAAACAAAAAAATAATTCATGCTAAAAGAACCATTTTCTCTTGCGAAACCTTTTTCACTCTCGAAACCCAATTTTTGTTCTCTCTGTAAATCTTCAGTTTTAGCCTTTTTCCTTTTCCATCCACAATACCTCATTTTTTTCTTCCTTCTAAATTCATAAAGAGCGACCATCATTGAAACAAAAATTAGGACACATGAGGCTATAATCGAAATGAATTGGAGCCTGAGATGGCATAGATTGTTGAAGTTTCAAAGGAGGAGCCTCAGCATGAGGAGGTTTTATTGTTGTTATGGTGGGACATGTTTAGTAAATTCTGTTCTCATGGCATATGAATAGTTATATCTAATTCTCATATTGATGGGTGGTCTTAGCTTATTCTTTTTGGGTTGGTTTTACTTTTTGATGTTATTCATTTCATTTCTAAATAGTTTGATTTTACTTTATGATATTTTCGATTGAATGTAAATCCCTTGTCACTCACATCACCCAGTTTCTATTGAATTTGATGGTGGGAAGTTCATTTATGATTAGCACAGAGATTTATATAAATGTTTTTTTAATGCCAATTTGCAAAGAATGTCAACTTCAAAATTGATTTCAAATGTGCTTTTCATAGTGATACCACTAATTAGGTGTTTTACCCTAATTAGTTTCTTTAATAATATTATTTTTCTTTCTTTTTTAGCCTGGCCTAGCTCAATTGAGCTTCAGATCATCTAAAGCTCAACTGGACTCAAACTAGAACTATAAATCTTTGGCCCAGTTAGGTCACGAGTTGAACTTGAGCCTCTATATAAATTTTTAAGTTAGGCTCAGGCTTATAGGAGATCGAACTCAATGCAGCCTAATGCCATCCTTAGTTGGTAGCTTGGTGATGGATGAGAGGTTGCTCTTTACGTGTCGTCTCATGCATGTTGTGATTTTGATAATGAAGAAGGGATTAAAGGTAATAAAAGGAGTAAATAATCTAAAATATCGTAGCATATTAGAGTATGACATCTAAGAGAGTTAAATTTTTTGAAAAAATCTATATAAACACTACGCTTTTTGTATGCAAATAAGTTGGTTTTAGATTGTCTTACCATATAGAATTCAACATTCAAAATGTTAAGAGTTGGCAACTAAGTATATTAAGGTGCTTATCAAGTTAAGGAAAAGAGATCTCAATATACTTGCTTGTCGAAAGGACAATAAAAGTTGGATAAAGCACTTTGTGCAAAGTTAGCAATATTTCATAATGTTATTGACTTCTTTTCAAAAACAAAATATCCAACTTCACACATTTGCTTTAGTCATGTATGTACGATTAAGCTAGCATTATTTAGTTAGATTTGTTATTAGGTGATTCCAAATATGATAAAGTAGAAGATACAAAAATTCAATTCTTATTGGTCTATGATAACGCTATGATGCTAGTCCTTTCTATGTTAAACCTAAGGTATAAGAAGGAGGGCCTCAATTCTTTAATTGATAATTATATGGTGATTATGTTGAATGACATGTTGACTTTTATTTTACAATTGTGCTATAATTTATTTAATAATTATTAATTTAAAATGGACAAAGAGCATGATTACAATAGTTAGGTTTCAACTTCATTTGTTGTTATACATCATCATCATCATCATCAACAACAACTATAGTTAGAAGTTTGAAACTCCTTTTTAAGTAATTTATCAAAGAAAAAAGTGTTGAAACTTATAATAGGATGGAGTGGATAAATATTTGGATGCAGAGATTGTGTCCTTTATTAATAATAAGCAGTTTGACATATTATTATAGTGGAATCCACATAGAGGTTGATATCAGATTAAATAATCACTTGCACATAACCTCTTAACAATTCTAATATCTATTATTGTTTTTGAGTATAATTTTAGTATTAGTGGCAGTCTAGTGAGTCCTCATCATAATTGACTTCATCCTGAGACTGTGGAAGTCCTAATGTATACCTGAAATTAGTTAGGTGTTGAAAATGTTTAAGATAAACTCCATACTTTTTGATAAATAATTTTTTTACCTTTATAATTTTAACAATTATTTATCAAATTATCATACATTTTTTTAAAAAAATTATAATAAGTACGTAGACCACTTATCCAACTAAAAGTTTCTTCAAACAATATCTAATGATAAAGGTATATAATTTGTTAATTACCATACATTCATTTAATAAAATTGTCGCATAACTAAGCATAATTTATATAAAGATTTTTTTTTATATCGAGATTAAATGATGCAAATTATTGGCAATCTTGATTATAATGATTAGTTAGTCCCTTTTACTCTAGTGTTGGTTTGTTTTTTCAATCTTTACTTTTCGATATACTATTTATTTAATGTAATTTTTTTTTGCAAATAAAGATAATCTTTACTTGTGATTTTATGCAAATCAATAAAGAAAACTCCAATTCCAGTAATCATTTGTCACTTGCATTTAGAAACTTAAATTCTATTATGTATTTTTATTATATATTTTGGGTGCTGAAGATATTTAAAATTAATTTTAAAATTTTCAAGTCTAAGCCAACCCAATCAAGTTTTGAAACATTTTATCACCAATTTTGGACCCCCCTAAAACTTGATTGCACTCAAACCTGGACGCATAATAAAATTTTTAGCCTATAACATTAGCCGACTTGACTGTTGATATTCCTAATAATGAGAATTGATAGGGGAGTTTTCAAAAGAATCCAAAACTTCTACCCTGTCTTATCTCCGCCACTTTTCCAGCATTCGCCTTAAGAGAAAATGGCATGGCACATGCTGAACAATAATGGGACCAGGAAATTAATTCTCCATTCTCCAAATTACAATCCATTACTATACGGACTTCAAAGGACTAGGAGCTACCAAAATCACACACCCAGAGAGAGAGAGAGAGAGAGAGAGAGTCCAATTATCTACAAGATGAATCTGGAATCTTTTGCCTTGCCCATTTTTCATTGAAATAGTAGGTAAGCCAAGGAGTAAAGATTCGGAAGGGAATTAGAAGAACGCGTAAACTCGGATGATTTACAAGGTCTAGGCATTATATACTTCCTTTTTAATGACCAAAAATTCGATCTAGTCACATGTAAGGTCGAAGTGTCTTATTAATGTCATCATACATTTGGGCCCAAGCTACAAACCATTTACATTAAACAATGCCAATTGCCACCGAAGAGAAGTCACATCACATTACACCTATCTTTAGATTTTGCTTCAGTTCTAGCAGTCGAAGACGAGTTTTTCACACTGCTTCTCGGCACCTGCAGAACAATTCAGTATAATTATGGGCATTGAGATCAAAAAATGAGAGAAGTGAATTTTTGGAATTATGTGATTAGATTCACTCCTCGACCATTTATGCTATGTCTACTACCATGCAAACTTTTAAGTTCCCGAACAAAACATTCATATTATCCATGCACGCACCACATGCACAGACACGTAGTTACTGCCAAAAGTAAAAATCTGAGCTGGCATGTAAAAACTGCAACAAACAATTTCCTCATGACATAAACACGTTATTAGACAAGCATGATTTACATGCATCCAACTGTAGCACTATAAATTGTCTACCTGAGGACCAGTAACTAGTCTCGAACTGCTAGTAACAGATGGTTGCTGCAGATTATTCCGCTGCAAGTGTTGTTGCCCAAACTCCTGTTGCTGAAGTGCTATTGCTAATTGCAGATCAGCGCTGACAAAACAATAAATTGACAATATTAACTTAAGCCCTAATAAGGTAAAAGATTATAGGATTAAAGGGAATGGAAAATATACAAAGATGCTATAGGATCACTGATCATCATTTATTGAATATGTTTTGCAGCAAAATGAAGTGACCCTGGTTTAAGTCAAGAGTAATTACTTCATATCTTGTGGATCAGTGTTAATCCTGGAAATGTAATCCTGACAAAAAAGAAAAAAACCAATGATCAAACTTGTAAATGCTACAAATCTCCTCATTTTCAAACCAAAATTATATGCATACTGCAGTGCTGTCCAAGGCATTTTGTTCATCCCATCTGTCACTTTCATGGCTTTCCATTTTGAATTCTTTAAAATTGCTAGTCATGAATAAAGAATCTCCATTGACCTGCAAAACACAGGCAGTCAATATCAAGACCAAACTGTCGGAAATTTTACCAAGGGAAACTTGACCCAACATTCCAGGCCCAACTTTGAATTTCCACTTAAAGGTTATCTCTTAATTTATTTGGAATCCAGAAAACAAATGTGAGAGGTCTTGGACGATATAAATAATTTAATCTGGAAAAGATCACTGCACTCTGCAGCTCTTAACAAAATAAATCCACAATTAGGAAAAGTCAACACTTCCCAATCTCTCAGTAATATGTTATACCATCTCTCAGTCAGGAATCAGTGATGAAGTCTAAACCCTTATTTAATGGTGTTACCTCATTCAGTTTCTCCCATACTAGATCAGGCTGATTTATGAAACCTTGGTCTGTAGCTAAGAGATAAAGTTCACCATCATACTGCACAAAAGAGGAAACTGAATACATCAGAGCTAGTAGACCAAGAAAGAAATAATTTATATCTTCTTCCAAGATCGCCATAGTTCAGATAAGTAGGCAAATGGCATTCAGCAATAGTGACAGCAGTTGCATGTCAAATTTGTTAACCAACCTTAAACATGGTGCTGAAGTGATTATTACGAAAAAACACACAGAGCTCACGTTCTTTAAGCCCATCTTGTAAGCAGAAAAGGCTACAAAATAACCAATTCTGTTATATGACTTCCACAAATTCAGATGAGACTGGAGGAAAACAGTAATAATTAATAATTAAATTTTATATACTGACAAATGAATCAACATACCCATAAAAGGTCAGCTGATTAGCATTGCTGTTCAAGAAGTTCCTTATCAGCCTCCCTGATGAATATTAAAAAAATAAACAATGTCTCTTGAAAAAATATTTGGTGCCAGATGAAACATCAACAATTTTAAAAAAGAAAGTTTACACATTTTAACATGAAGCAAACTAACCTTGCTGTGGGGTGATTTCATCATTAGGCCTCACAGTCTTATCAGCTTGTTCAGCAAGGATCACCTCACCTTCATACATAGGCTCTCGATCTTCATAGACTGCAGCTCCAGAGTCCAGTATGCACTCTTCTCCTTCATATATAGGTTCACTTCCCTCAACACTTGAAGTGAATGCTTCAGCTGAATCTGCGTTCTGCATTGCGCCACTAGATGAATCTGACTCTGGATTGGATGCAGATATTCCTGACATTTCCATATCATGTGCAGTTGTAAATTCTGCTGGCACATGAACATTTGTTGTTGAAGTGGATTGATTTGCAAATTTTTCACCTCCCTGTACAACATCCATATCAACTGGTTCAGTATTTTTCCCAGAAGAATGAGATTGCACGCCCTCCATCCAAACCAACTTCTCAATACTATCCTTGGTAGCCACATCACTGCAAGACATATCGCCTTCAGAATCTTTATTAGTAGACTTAGGAAGAGATACACTCTGATCAGTTTCTATAGAGGAACATGCAATTTCCGCTTGAAGATTTTCAGGAGATGTCAACTTATTGATATCATTGGTCAAGGCACTATGGTTAGTATCAACCCCAATGTCCTTTGATGTATCAAGTGAATCTGCAGGCTCAAAAATCTTCATACATGTAGTCCCATCTAAATCAACAGAAACAACCCCATCATTCACTTGGGCCATAAGTGACTCACCTACTGAAGTTGGCAAATCTGCCTCTGACATTTTTATGGCCTTTAGAAGCTCTGCTTCTTCTTCTAGGTCCCCTTTTCTAAGTTTCAAGTGGTCAGAACACGGAGATTCATCAAAAGATCTAGTTTTAGAAAGACTTGGGGATGGAACACCAAGGGTAGCAGTTGTAGCTGCAGCAAAATCAACACAATCTTCCCCAAGGTCATTCTTATTTTCTTCATCAAGGTCATTCTTATGGTTGCCTTCCATTTTCTGTGTTTCCAAGGCAACAAGTTCTGCAGTAAGAGCATTATAGGACTTTGAACCAATGGCATTAGCAGTGTCATAATCCTGTAACAGTTCAATAAAAGAAACAATAGTCATCTAGCAAGAACTCTCAGATTTTGCATCATTTCCAACAAACATATCAGGAAGTAGCAGATATGGCATTGAATCACTAGCACCCACTGCAAGGTTCCGAAATAAAGTTGCAATCAGGCAACACAAGTTGAATATAAATAAATAAGAAAAGCAATAGATATGCTTACACAATTCTGAGATGCTCTCTGTCTTTACTGAGAATTACCAAATTTTGGAGAATTGGAGTGTATCCAAGAACAATGATAGAAAGTTCTAGGGCAACCTAGGGGCAGGATTTTGCATATGCGAGGCAAAGAGTAGGAGGTGTCAACTTGCAAAAAGCAAGGCCTACTTGTTTGGGATCAAACTGGGAAGACAGTTGGGATTTACACGTGCAACATTAGAGCATAATTGCATGGAGCTCTTCAATGCAGTCATGGAGGGTAACAAAAACCTTTCCAACAGGGCTAATTTAGCCACTAATATAAAATGTGAAGGGCAGACTTTCAAAACCTTTGTTTCCTCTTTTGTGTCCTCTCATACTCAATGTGAAGAAAATGAAGTTGCATGCAATAGCTTAAGAGGGTAGGGTTAGTTTTAGAAGTGGTCACATATAGATGAAGCCTCTCTACTAGTTAGGGACAAGGCCTCTCTACTAGTTAGGAGTAAGGCTGCGCATTATTAGATCTTCCCAGATCCTGCGTTTTAGCGGGATTTTTACAAAATTATTGTTGTTGTTGTACATATAAATAGATGAACCACCTGACTCCATACTTCGTATATTAACTTCCAATGGAATGTTAATTTCTTATCATGCAATTTTTTTTTAATAAAAGAAAGAGTAACAAAGTTTCCAAATCCCATTCATTTTTTAAAAAATGGATTTCATATTAGAATACTTAATCTCAACTGAGATTAGCAAAGCAACAAACACCTAATAGACAAGATAAAATAAGAAAATAGAACCAAATTCATTTGAAAAAGAAAATGGAATCCACCAACTATGAGAAAACTGTGTTTGCACATAACATACGTACCAAAACTATGTTTCTTATGCTTGAACCAATGTGAAACAACATCAGTCAATAGTTTAATTAGGATATCCAATACATAACCTCCTAGCAATATGTCTTAGGGATTTCAGTCTACTATCCATCCAAATAAAAACAACTCTATAAGCTAAATCCCATTATCTTAACAACTATGAAAGAATACCTTTGCTAAAACCCCAGTGGTGCCTACCTAAGGATAGCAAAATCCTTCACAAATTTGGATAAACAATACTCAAGTAGGATAGCTGGTATTGAAGCATATAACAGAAAGAAGATTTTACATTTTGCACTCTAAAAGATATGAAGTGATCCCCCTTTGAACTCACTCTTATAAGTAAAGGGACGAAAGAGTTTCATTTTAAAAAGCATTGTTATACTACACCACAGGAAGGGGGGGATTTCCCCAGAACTTCAAATAAAAGAAGTAATATGGAGTATTAAGGTAGATAAATCCATCCAACCTGCACTCTTTTAGTGTGTCTGATTAACAAAAATAATGACTCCCATTGAGAAACTTTATTTGAGCTTACAAGGTGATGCATAACAGAAATATCAGGTAAAATAGTAAAGGCATCATAATGTGCACAAAATTACACTACAAAATCAAACATTGTTTGTGGGTAAGAATGAGCATACCTGAGGATCAACTATCCAACCATGATATAAAGGAATGTCAAGCAAATCAAATATCGCACATTCTGGGGTGAATTCAAAATCATCTATCCTGTGAAAACCACAAGCAACAATTTAAATATTGGGCTTCAACATTTCGTGTAGAGAGAGGTAAAGAGAATGCTACCTCCTAAACTTTATATTTACATCAATTCCAGTAGCAAGTCGCGGAAGCAAATCGATTGCATCAGCAATATTCTGTTGCTGATTCTCAAGATACCCTGTATCTTTATCCTTCAAAAGGAAGAAAAGAGAGCAGTTAAAAGCGATTTACAGTAACAGCCAACAGAAACATCACAAAGCAACCAAAAGAAGAAAGCTGTGAATCATTACATTGACATTAGCATTGGAATCAATCAAGCGTTCGGCAACCAAAGACAGCAATTTCTCCTGAGAAACTTCAGCGGTGTCGGGACTCAAATTCAAGTTGTTCTTCAGCAGAAGAACATTACCTAATCCAAACGCACAAAAAATGATGATAAGAATTTAATCCTAGTCCTGATTCCGTTCAAGAGCCGCCATAATATATCAAATTCGGGTCAATTCAGTGAGGAATACAATGGAACACAGACATTCACTAATTCATCATTTTAACCTAAAAAGAAAAGGAAAGGAATCAGTTGGGCATTTGTTTTCTTTATTTTGATTTTGCGCGCAGCAGGCAAACAGAAAATAGAAGGGGGAAACCCTAGAGGGAGAGAGAATTACAGATGGCGAGAAGAGGACAGGGACCATTGTCGTTTTGGAGAACGATGGGAGTGGTGCGTCCCAGAAACTGAATGGTTTTGGTCCTGTGAACGCACTCTTTGTCTGTGTCTTTGGCTGACTGGTCTTGTTGTTGTTGCTGTTGTTGTTGTTGTTCCGAGTATTCATCAGAAGAAGAAAGTGTCGAGGCCATTGATTGAAGAAGGTCAAACTTGAGAGGAGGATCAATCTGAGATAGAGGAAATGGAGGATCCGACGGTAACACCGAAGAACTTTCTCTAACTTTTTGTCATTTCTTCTATTTATTTTCGATTTTTTCTTTTTTTGATCGTTAACACAAAATATATGTTTCTCCCTGCATATGTAGTTAACGCATAATAACTGAATACGTTTTGTTTTCTTTCATCTTAATGATAATTCATATCAGCCAGTTTTTTAATGAATAGGCTGGCTAAGGGTATTCGACAAGTACTAAGTCGTAAATAGAGATGTTCCATTCCAAATAGTCGTAGTTCTAGGAGCCTCGTGAATAGTTTTATGATTTTAACCAAGAATTAATTATTGATCATATATGTATATATATAAGTAAAAGACATAGATATTTCCTACAATTTAAATTTTTTAAATAATTCTTGAAAATTTTCTTTTTAATTTAGAAAAATTTTATTAACTTATACTTTGATTAAAAAATAAAACGATTACGAAATATAATCAAATGTCGCTAATATAATAAACTAACTTTAACTCTTAAAACTCACCCAAACTAATTAAACTTGTCTTAACAGTTTAATATAATTATAATAAATTATTAATTTAAAACATATTTGATTAATTAGGTTCGAGTTTAAGAGATGAATTAAATTATCGTTTAAATACTATTTAATAAGTGAGATATTCATGTCACATGTTATTTTAACCAAAATTTAAGATAAGGGTTTTTTAGAAAACTGAAAATTATAAAGCATTTTGTTTAGTTTAAGAGTTTTTATAAATTTATTAAACTATAAAGAAAGTTTATAAATTTTTTTAATCTATATATATATAAAGTTATTTTACTTTTTAATTAGTCAACATTGTATTAGTTTTACATTAATAATCTGACTTAAGATTAATTCTATTTATATCTGTATACACCTTTGAAAATAGTGTCTTCTATTAGATTTTAACAAATAATTTGAACTTTTCAAAATATTAAAGACTAACTTATGTTTCATATTAAATTGAAAAGTGATATTATCTTTTCATAATATGTTATTTATATATGAACAAACTTTAAAAGTAGGACAAAAATAACTTCTCTAAAGTTAAATATTCAAACAACAGGAAACTAAATGTAGGCTTGACAAACATTTATATGTATTATTTCTTAATTTTGGCATGGAAATAGAGTTTTCTATGTCAAATCGTTGCTAATATTTTACCAAACTAGCATGGTATTGCCATGAAAACTATTTAATGTGGACAACATTAAGCGCATGGCAACTCGTTTTTGTGGACCAATTAACATGAAAGTTATCAAATGAGACCTTAATGGATTGTCAAGACAAATTAACGGAAAAAATTATTATCTAGTATCAGGCTAAATTTCGATTGGATGTGAAACAGTGTTGTTATAAAGCTAAAAGAGCTGGAGATTTCTAGCAAACCAAGCAACAATGGATCGATGTTCGGAAGAGCTCAGAGACGTGGATTTTTTGAAAATATTGTAATTTTACTTTGCTTGTATTTTCAATTTTCAAAACATGGTCCTTTCTGGATTTGGTAAGATTCTGAACAGGATTAGCACCATGAGGGCATGTACAGATGTGATAACCACCGGGCCTGAGATGCAATAACCACTCCATCGCTTTTGGGGATAGTTCGAATATCAACCACTAGAGAACCGGAGATTACAGTTATGAGGTTTAGAATGTGGATTAGGTTTCAGAAACTCGGGAGCTTTCAATAAGTGCGTTTATCAACATATAAATAAACAATACGGTTATATTCCATTCTATTATAGCACTTATGCAACCAAACAAGTTAGGAAAAAGGGATGTATTTTGGGTTTATTCTCAAGCCCAGTGAATAGCGTATTGACGGTGAAAGCGAAATGAAGGGTTCTGTGCAGTAAACCTACGAGTATGTATTGGCAACGTACAAAGTAGTGTCCTCATGTTGCACCCCTCTTGGGAAGTCCTCGTGTTACTCACTCAAGTCTTTGCTTTTCCCCTTTATGTGATCGCTTTTCCCCTTCGAATGATTTTGCTTTTGATCCATGTCTTTGCTCTTCTCCTGCTCCTTCTTCCCCGCCTTTCTCCATTATCAATAGATGAGAGACGTTAATCCGTCTCTCTTCCCCCAACCTCCAGCCATTCTAATCTCCAGCTTTTCTTTTCTCTTTTCCTTGCAAGCCACAATCCCTTCCTTCTGTTCCAATTCTCAACACCTTTTCAATCTACTACCTAGCTCTTTGCTTTCATCTTCCTCTTTCTTTCAAGCCACAACCACTTGCTTCATCATCTTCACAAATAACAACTGTTGCTTTCCTCTCCTTTTCAAAAATCCTTTGCTCTCTCTCTGAACCCCTCTTTAGCTGCTAGGGGCATTTATGTCTTTCCTAGCAGTCTGCCTTGATTGTTTTTTTTCTTCTTTTGGTAACCACTTTTTGAAATATTCTCTCTGTCTCTACACTGCATTCCCCTCCCTTGTTTGTCAGCTATGCTTGCACTTGAACCTCCTGCCTTTTGTGCAGACTCTCATTTTGAGTTTCCCTTATTACCCTCTTACACCTTACCCTCCACACCTTGGCTGTCACCAAGTTATCAGAAAAGGGTCCCTCATCCTCAGATCTTAAGAAGAACTGGAAACAAGTAATAACAGTGGAAAGAGATACAACACTCCATTACCGCCCCCCCCCCCACTGTTAGTAATAATATATTATGAGGTATTCTTTTCATAAA
>JANZLC010000201.1:28287295-28302773 GCA_026413385.1 Erythroxylum gracilipes
AAATTGAATCTACTCGGAATGTTGTGTAATTGAAAAAAAAATGAAGCGATATTAGTTAAGCTATGAATCGTTTTCGGGTCGAGAGTTGGGCTCCGGAAACGGGTCCCAACGTTGACATTGGTCGCATGACCAACAAAAGTTGAATGAATATTTAAAAAAGGTAGGCCAATAAAAACCAGAATCTAGAACTTTCCTAGATGTTCTCCTTGCACTAAAATGCCCACCACAAACCATTGAATGACAAGCTGAAATTATAGAGTCAAATTCCTCATGAGGCACGCATTTTCAAATTACCTGGTCACTACACATTCTCCATAGATGAGGGTCATCCCAAATGTAATACCGAGCTTCACTTTTCAGTTTTTGAGCTTGTGCCTGAGACATAAAACGATAATTGACGATATGTGCATACCAAAGTTCTTTGAAAATTGAAGCACATAGGACTGAATCAGGAAAAGAATCACAAGTTAACTCAGAAGAGTCTACTCCCTATGTATCGTCAGGAAGCCTGCTTAAATGGTCAGCTACATGATCCGTTGTCCCAGCTCGATCCTTTATCTCAATATCAAATTCTTTAAGAAGCAATGTCCACCGTATCAGTCTAGGCTTTGACTATGGTTTTTTTGAGGAGATATCGAATTGCTGCATGATCAGTAAAAATGATTACGTGAGAGTTTAACAGATATTGTCTGAATTTTTTCAAAGCGAAAACTACTGCAAACAGCTCTTTCTCAGTTGTTGTCTAATTGATTTGAGCTGAATCCAGTGTTTTTGAGGCATAAGCGATAACTCTTGCCAGTTTCTCCTCTCGTTGGCCCAACATAGCCCCTACAGGACAATTAGAAGCATCACATGAAAGCTCAAACGGTAGGTTCCAATTAGGAAAAACTAAAATGGGTGGTGATATGAGTTTTGATTCAATGTGTCAAAGGCATGTCTGCAAGAATCATCAAACCCAAATTTTTCATCTTTTTGCAAAAGCTTGGAGAGAGGTAAGGCAATTTTGCTAAAATCTTTTATGATCCGCCTGTAAAATCCTGCATAGGTAAAAAATGATCTTATATCTCGCACACAGACAGGATAAAGCAGAGAAGATATAACCTTAATCTTAGCTTTATCTACTTCAATCCCCTTGCTAGAAATTAAATAACCCAACACTATACCTTCATTGACCATGAAATGACATTTTTCGAAGTTCAAAATCAAATTCTTTTCAATGCATCTTTGTAAAACTTTGGCAAGACTCAATAAGCAAGCATTAAAAGAATCACCGTAGACTGTGAAATCATCCATAAAAACTTCCATGAATTCTTATAAGTATTCACAGAAAACAGTCATTACACAACGGTGAAAAGTTCCTGGGGCATTACATAAACCAAAAGGCATCCTCCGATATACAAAGGTGCCAAAGGGACATGTAAAGGTGGTTTTATCTTGGTCCTTTGGTGCAATGGGTACTTGAAAGTACCCAGAGAAACCATCTAAAAAACAATAATGTGATTTTCCAGCAAGCCTTTCAAGCATTTGGTCAATAAAAGGGAGGGGAAAATGGTATTTTCTTGTGGCATCATTTAGCCGTCTATAATCTATACACACTTGCCACGAATTCTGCGCTCTGGTAGGAATAAGCTCATCTCTATCATTCTTGATCACCATCATCCCACTTTTTTCTGCACTACATGTATTGGGCTAACCCACTCACTATCAGAAATGGGGTATATGATCCCCGCACGTAGTAATTTTGTGATTTCTTTCTTAACCATATCTAAGATAAGTGGGTTTAGTCTCCTTTGAGGTTGCCTCACAGATTTACAACCCTCACTTAATAAGATCTTGTGTGTGCAAATAGCTGGGCTAATTCCTGGTATATCCGCTAATGTCCACCTTTTAGCCCTCTTGTGTTCCTTCATAACATTAAGGAGACTTTTTTCTTCAGTGGGTGACAAGGTATTGGCAATTATAACAGGTAAATGCTTATCAGACTCAAGGAAGGCATACTTTAAGGTAGCTGGTAGGGGTTTCAACTATAGGATATGAGGTTGAACAACAGAAGGAATCAACTTATGAAGTTCAAGAGAGAAGAGATCACTCACCTTTTTTTTCTCGTAAGGAATCTGTCTCCTGGTAATCAGCTGTGTCCAATCCATCTTGCTTCCCTGAAACCTAGATAGAAAACCTTTCCCCAAGATCAAGCGAAGGTAATCCAAAATCGGCGGAATCCTTTTGCAATTCACATTTATGGTAGGCATCAATTACAGCAGAGTTAATCATGTTCACCTGTAAAAGATAATAGTCCTCATGGGGGTGCTTCATAGCTTCATACATATTGAAGCTTACCTGTTAATCGCCTACCTCCATGGTGATCTTACCTTCTTTCATGCTAATAATCGTACTAGTTGTTCTTAAGAATGGTCGCTCGAGAATTAAGGAAGTATCCTGCACAACTTCAAAAGACATGTTAAGTATATAAAAATTAGCAGGGAAAACCAAACCTTTTACCTAAACCAGGTGTCCTCAATAATCCCCACAAGATGCCTAAATGATCTATCAGTCAGTTGTAATACAACAGATGTGGGCTGCAAACTCTTAACCCCTAATGATTGATAGACAGACTTAGGCATCACAATAATTGCGACCCCTAGATCTAATAAAGCTCTTCCTATAGTTACTTTCCTTATAATACATGGAATGGTGAAAGATCCAGGGTCTTGACACTTGACAGGTATTTTAGATTTAAACAGTGCGGACACATTTGAACTTACTTGGACTCTCTCATTAGGCCTAAACTTCCTTTTGTTGGTGCACAAGTCCTTGAGATATTTAGCATAGGCTGGAACTCTTTTCACTAAATCAAGCAAGGGAACATTTACCTTGACTTTTCCAAACAGATCAATGATATCTTTTTTATGCTTAATCTCAATCATATGTTTGCCCTTTAAATATGAATTTAGAAAAGGTAGGTCTTGAAGATTTTCCTCCTTACCTTTGGCTTACTTATGCTCAACTTTGTCCTTGGAACTTTCTGAAGTAGCTCCTTTGTTTTTTGATGCAAACTTCTTTTCTTTCAATAAGGTCTCTTCCTTGAAACTTTCAGACTTTTTGACTTCCTCCTTTGCAAAGGAATGTCTTCACTCTCAATTTCCTTATCACATGCTTCCTCTTCTTGATTACTAAACCTCACCTGCTTCCCACTTCACAACGCAATTGTATTCAAACTTTTTGGATTCATTATCGTGTTAGAAGGAATTGTTTCACTACTTCTTGCTTGATTCTCGCTCAAATTGTTGGATAATTGGGTCAAATATGAGTTGATATTTTTTCCTTTGTTTCCCATTGCTCCATTCTCTTCTCTAAAGCATTGAACCGAGCAGTTGTCTTAGGGGAATCCTACTGGATGAGAGTAGCTAGTGCATTGAATTGATTGGTGTTAGAATTCCTCTCTTACTTCATCAAAGTCATCATGTTTTGTAGCAATTGATCGGTGTCCTCTTTGGTTGGGATAATCAGAGCTTGCTACTGGTTAGGGAACTGGTTAGTGGAATGTCCAGCTCCTCCCCCTTACTGAAATCTATTTTGAGCTCTTCCCTCTTCATTCCTCCAACTAAATTTGGGATTAGCCTTCCATCCCTCATTGTAAGTGTTGGAGTAAGGGTCCCATTTCTGGTTTGTCCTCCCTGGATATACTATGGACACCTCCTCGTACCGTCCTGGGCATACACTAGATATATGCATAGCCGACCCACAAGTATCACAACTGGGTGCGGTAAGATCCATAGAAGATGATGGGCGTTACACATTAAGGTTCTTCAATTCAGCAATGATGAAAGATAATTGCAATGTGATTCTATTTTCCAAGGAGTCCACCTTCGACTCCAAACTTTCCATTCTCTTAGCTTGAGCTGTTGAAGCTCCTAGTTCATGCACTCCTCTGGAATCCCTCACACTATACTGTTGATGATTCAGAGCCATCTTTTTAATCAAATCTCATGCCTTCGAAGCTGTAATATTAATCAAAGATCCTCCCGATACTGTGTCCAGCATACCTTTCTCTTGACTTTTCAACCCATCATAAAAATACTGCACTAACTACTCATCAGGTATCTAGTGATGGGGGCATCTAGACAGTAGGTCTTGGAAGCGATTCCAGTAATCATAAAGAGACTCATCATAATCTTGCCTTGCTGAATAAATCTCCTTCCTCATCGATGAAGTCCTGGAAGCTGGAAAATATTTTTCAAAGAATGCTTTCCTCAAATTGGGCCAGCTATGATAGGCATTTGCCACATGCCTTGGGAGGCTCATGTACCACTCCCGTGCCTTTCCTTCCAGGGACAAATGAAAAACCTTCCATAGAACTTGGTCTAATGACGCTTCCATTGGCTTTTTACTCTGACAGATCATAGACAAGGATTGTAGGTGCATGTAGGGATCCTCTCCTACTAAACCATGAAATTTAGGAAATGAATTAATAAGTAATCCTTTTACTTTGAAATTAACATCAAAATTAGGGCAAGTAGTAGTAAATGGATCATAGTTCACATCAGAAGTTGTCGCTTCCCTAATGGTTCTTCGTCTTTGATTCCCATTGTTCTCTCCAACTCTCTCATGCTCTCCATTGCCTCTATTATCACCATTTATAGGTTAGTTTGCATGAAAGTTAGGATTTGGCATAAAAGCGGGATTCTCAGCCATGATCACTCTTTCTCTCGACTCACTCTCACTAGTTGGCTGATTTGAGTCCTCTTCCATAACTACCCCTCTTCTCTCTTGTTCTTTCCTCTCTTTTCTAGTCTTCCTTAAACGTCTCTCAATCTCAGGTTCGAAAGGAACAAGTCTAACTCTCTGGGGTATGCACAAAAACAATTCAAATGAAAGAAATTGTAACAAAATTTACTCACAATCACACAAAGTCAAATAAAAGGTGAGATGTGAAGATGTGAGTGTATAGAGTGTAAGAGTATATATGAAGATGGGTATGTATGAAAGATGCTAAGTATGAAAAATCCAACTATGAAAGTAAGCTTTTTTGTGTTTTCTAAATGTGTGCTATGCAAAGGAAAATTAAGAACTATACTATGGACAAGTATGAAATTAAACTATCTAAAATGAAATGTAAAAGAAAAGGTTCCTATTATCAACGATAGTTGAAAATGACAACGACTAACTTAAAGAAAACCAATTGCTTGGTTCCCTGGCAACGACGCCATTTTGATCGGCTGCTCGGTCGAGTCTTTAGATTACTCCCTTGGAAATGCTCGGTCGAGTCTTTAGATTACTCCCTTGGAAATCGAATAGAAAATTTAATTCCAAGGATTGCAATAAAGCATGCAACCTCGAGTCGTCTCACTTAATCGAAACCTAGCGCAAAAGGTCCAACCTAGCCTAATTGCCAAAAATGTAAACTCTTTTGATAAAAAAAGGGGGGTTTGGATCATTGGTAAAAATTAACAAAATTGAACTTAATGAAAGAAAAATGAATAAAAAGGTATTTTTGGATTTTTGGGAAATGAAAGTGAAAACTAAAACAATGTTCAAATATGATAAAATCCTCTTGAAAACGAACTTTGGCTATCATGGTTCAAACAAATCTTTCGGGAGTGAAATTCACTAAGTTTTCGAATGATAAACCTTAAACAACTCTTTAAGTCCAAGGTTTTAATCAATGAACTCCATTTCTTAAAACCATATTAAATGCATCTTAGTGTGTGTAATGGATAAGTTAATGCAAGTAGTCAAATTGGATCAAGTATAATCTCAATATCAAACACAACTAGGCAGATAAAAGAGGATTAACACAATCATCAAAAAGACATATATGAAACTTCATATATTAAAGCTCAATATTCTACATCGACCAATCCATAACACAATGTATAATTCAAAACTTGATTAAAGTCTAATCAAGAAAACCCAACTACAAAGCATAAATCCTAACTCAGAAATTCATGACAATGAAGTCAAACACTAATGAACTACTCCCCTTTTGAAGCCAATGACTCAAGCCATCACTACATCTTCAAGAGGAAATGGTGCCTAGCCAAACATCACTCCTGGAGCACTCACAACTGTAGACATATGCTTAGCATCCATGGCAGTAGCGGCAAATTGATAAGAGCGATGATGAAGCGTGAAAAAAAAAACCGTGCTTCCTAACCTAATTTGGCATGATTTTAAATGTTGGGTCGTAGGTCGTTTCGGAGCAGTGAGAGATTTTTCTGAAAATGCTTGGGTTTTTCGACATTTCGCTGCAGCGACAGACAGCCTCGCCACGGCGTACTTTTCCAGAAAGGTTTTGTGCATTTTTTGGATCCTTCGCCGCGGCGAACATTTCCCGAAAGGTCAGCCTACATTCCTCGCTCTTCGCTGCGGTGACAGATGGGCTCACCGCGGTGAACTTTTCCCGAAAGATTTGTTCTCCTGTTGACTTCAATTCAGCACATTGACTCCCTTCTCCTTGAGGTTCCTATAATCAAAATAGCAATTTGCAGTATCAATTGTTCTTAGAAAAATCAAGGAATGCAATTAACACCAATTATGGAAATTTTTACTATCAAATTGCATAAAATAAAAGTACACACTCAAGGATTGAATTAAGCACGAAATCAAGATTTAGAAGTCAAAAAGCATAGTAAAGGCCATGAAAGTGTTACCAATTTAGATAATAAACTTGGCTCAATCACGAATCCACCTTCATTTATACATCCAATCTCAACCTAAATCATCCATTTAACATTCTATAACCTACTATTTTCATACATGCAAAAACAGAACAAAAAAGTACCCAAGTTCTTCTAGAAATTTTCGACACAGTCAATCATTAATATCATTAAAAATTCATCCCAATTCATCATCATCAATTCTCTATTATAATATGCCATAAACACTAATCTTTTACTTACTTATTTAGTTCTAATCCCAGCTCAAAAGTCACTCTAAATTAGTACTCCAAACATGAATAATCATCACACATTCAAGGTGGAACTTGGATGGATTTCGGCTAGGTTAAATGAACAACAACAATCTAATCTTTTACTTAACTTTGTGAATCATAGTACACTCTAGACATTGCCAGATCATCAAGGTAATAGCTTATCTGAAGCGTACTATGAGGTAACCTAGATGTGTAAACACAATTATATGTGTTTCTGTCTAATCTGTATATTGAATATGAAATGTGAGAACAATTCAATATGAATTGTTGAACTTAGATCTGATGAATTTGATACATGTGGTAGAAGTACACAGGAATGAAAGGTAATGAAACATGGCATATGGTATGTTGAATCACATTGAAATGCATGATCAGATAAAGAAGTTGTGACCGGAGTAACTAACATGAAAAAGATCCACAATGGATACGGGACAATAAATAGATGCTCGGTCACAACTAAATAATATAAAATGAAGTCACACGTCCTTTTGCATAGACATCCTTATATATATATCATATAATTGAATTGAAATAAATTATTGAATTGTTTGAAATACAGTTGAAAAGTAAATAAGGATGTGTTGTGATATGAAATGTTAGCTTACTTGATATACTTATAAGAGTATGATAATCTTGATGTACTTAATAAGGTATGATGAAATGTTATGTGATATTCTATACTAGATGATATATAATACTTGTTGAAATGGGGTATGACTTGTCTCTATGTATCTAACTTGAGTGAATATGCAGCACTCCCTTATCGCAGGGTACACACCGAGATGCCCGAAGGACATTTCAGTACATATCCTATGATAAAGGCGAGCTACAATTTATCACTACGTTCACTTCATATGGTATGGTATCATAATTCACTTATAAAGCATCATAAGAAAATCACAATATTTTAAAACCAAGTTTTTTCCCATTTCATTTCACAAAACCGAATTCAACATTGAGTCTTTCAACATTTTTTAAATGTACATCATCAAAACCTAATAAAAAAGCACTACATGAAAGAGGAAAATATTCAAAGTCTAACTAATCTGTCGAAAAATCGCAGCTAATCGACCTTGGAGCCATGACTTCTGTAAAGGGGCTTTTTTGGCCTGTCTAAAGCATAAGTATCCTGCCTCTTACCTAAAAAGCTACATTGTAATTTTGATAAGTTTTGAGAACTCAATGAGTGAACCATCATTGATGATTTCACCGGATCACATACACACATCATATACATTTATTATTTGGATACTCACATAACATGGCATATCATATAGTCATTCAATACAACTTTGCAAAACATTCATAAATTTAAATCTTATATGAATGTTATATGCATGAGACTCACATTTGTTCCTACTGTTGTGACCGAGTGCCTATAACAAACTTATACAAATGCTAGCCCATAGGGCTCAGTCAGAACAGAATCACAAAGCATGGCTCTATATGCATAATCAAAAATCACGGAGCAAGGCTCTATGTGGAAGCGCTTCATACTGGTAACTTAAGTCACAATGCCTTTATCTGTACATGCATTTTATGAAATGCATCAAATACATATATGTCATATATCACAATCACATAGGATGCTCAAACTAAGCTCATAATCATCGAACCTAAGTCCGGCATTCAACTTTCGTTGAGAATCACATGTCATTCAGAAATTCATATCAAATCAAAGCACTTCCAATACATGCCTAACTATTAAACTCCTCAAACTTCAAGTTCGGAATTCAGAAACCATTCACAAACAATTCAGTAAAATGGAAGTTTAACAAATCAAATCAGTTTAAAACAAATCAATCCTAGGAAATCATCTAGGTTGACTCATAGTACCCTCCAATATGCTATTTCTTGAATGGATCGGCAATGTCTGGAGGTTGACGTTTCAGTTGCTCCTTTGTTGAAGGCTCCAAAAGCTTCAACTTTCTTCAAGCCCTACTAAATCCATGCAGAAATAACGTATTCACTGTGAAAATGAACCAACTTCTGGTTTTCCTTGGGATAGAATAGATAATAACAAGGCGGGATTGGTTTTAGGAAAAGGGAAAAACATAGAAATCTCTCAGAAGGATTTTGATGGAAAACTCTGTATGTTTGCAGAAAATTCGAAGAAGGTGATTCCAAGAAAAGAACTTAGGAAAAGAACAAACCCCTCTCTAATTCTCGGATAACTCAAACTTCCTACTAACAAATAATAAAGGCAACTTTACACTTGTCACTTTTCCTAAGATCCAACTCTAACTATGTTTCTTTTGAAATTAACTCCATTAATTCCGTCTTTACAATCCAACTATCTCCACATATCTTTTGATTTTTTGTTCCCTATTTTCCACAATACTCTATAAATTCCAAAAGAAAAATCCTAAATTTACCAAAATTCACAATTACAATATTTCTACTAATCAATAATATTTCCAATATAGATAAGTTTAAAATTCACTAAATTTCCAAAAATCCAAATTCAATTCAATTATATCCGGAATCATTCATGAATGCATGGACAATTATTTTCATGTGCATATAAATTTTCTATTCATGTATAAGTGTATGGTATATTATCTATGAACATCGAAGTGCATTTCTAACTCTCATTAATCACTCACATTTACCATTCTAACCCTCCCACAGGTAATGGGATGTTACAACTCCCCCCTCCTTAAAGAAATTTCATCCTCGAAATTCTTACCTGTTTGATTGAGCAGGTGGGGATATTGTCTCCTCATGTGCTCCTCTGTCTCCCATGTTGCTTCTTTAGTTGAGTGGTTACTCCAAAGGACTTTTACCAATGGAATGACCCTGTTCCTCAAATGCTTGATCTGCGATCCCACAATCTTGATCGGCTCCTCAATATAGCTTAAGTTACTAGAAACCTCAATCTTCTGAGCCGGTATCACATGTGTCGGATCCGATCGGTATCTTTGGAGCATACTCACATGAAACACATTATGCAACTAAGACATCTCATTCGGTAAAGCTAACTTATAGGAAAAAGATCCAATCCTCTCAATGATCTCATAAGGTCCAACGTACCTAGGGTTCAACTTGTCCTTTTTGCCAAATCTCAAAACTCCTCTGCAAGGTGACACTCTTAGGAATACTCTGTCTCCTACACTGTACTCCATATCACATCGATATTGATCCACACAACTCTTCCGTCTATCTAGAGCCTCTTTAATTTGGCTTTGGATCAACTTTACCTTATCCACTGTGTCCTATATCAACTCTAGGCCTTTAACCATTCTCAAGCCCTCTTCATCCTAATATAATGGCGACCGATATTTTCTACCATATGGTGCCTCATACGGTTCCATTTTGATACTACTGTAATAATGATTATTATAGGCAAACTCTATTAATGCCATATATTGATCCCAAGCTCCCCTAAACTCCAATACACAAGCTCTAATCATATCCTCAATAGTCTTGATTGTCCTTTTACTCTGTCCATCTGTCTGAGGATGAAATGTTGTATTGAAGTTTAACTTAGTACCCAAAGTGGACTACAGGCTCCTCCAAAATCTTGAAGTAAATCTGGGATCCTGTCCTATACTATGGACACTTGAACCCCATGCAGTCTCACTACCTCCTCTATATATTTTCAGGCCAACTGATCAAGTGAGTTATTCTCTCTCACTGGTAAGAAGTGGGCTGATTTGGTCAACTGGTTCACTATGACCCATATAGCATCATGCTGCCTCGGAGTCTTTGGCAACATGAAGAAGTCCATAGTAATTCGTTCCCATTTCCACTCCGGAATGGGCAACAAATGTAACTTCCTTACTAGAGGCTGGTGTTCAGCCTTCATTTGCTGGCAAGTCATACATCTAGATACATATTCTGCCACTTGTTTCTTCATTCCATGCCATCAAAAATGTTGCTTCAAGGTGTTATACATCATGGGAGTACCAGGATGCATAGCATCGGCGGACATTTGAGCTTCCTCAAGGATCTCATTCCTCAGATCATCCACATTAGGCACACACAACCTCTGTCTCAACATAATGTTTCATCCCTTAATTCAAACTCAGAATCTGGATTCAATTTCACTTTCTCCATAAGCTTGACCATAACAGGATCTTTACTTTGTACTCTTTTGATTCTGTAATGTAGCATCGGTCTCAATGTTAATGTAGCAATCAAGGGCCTATTCTGCTCCAGATTCAACTCTACATTCATAGCTCTCAAGTGAATCAAATTGGGTAACCTCAATAACTGAATCTGAGTTGCACTGATATTAGACTTCCTGCTCAAAACATCTACCACCATATTAGCTTTCCCTGGGTGGTACTCAATAGTGCAGTCATAATCTTTCGGTAGCTTAATCCATCTCCTCTGCTTCAAGTTTAACTCTTTCTGACTCAACAAATATCTCAAACTCTTATGATCTATGTATATCTGGAAAGTCTCTCCATACAGATAATGTCTCCAAATCTTTAGACCAAAGACAACTATAGCTGGCTCTAAATCATGCACCAGATAATTGATCTCATGAGACCTTAATTGTCTTGATGCGTAGGCGATCACCTTGCCATGCTGCATTAGTACACATCCTAATCCTTGATGCGAAGTATCACTATACACTACATATCCTCCGGTCCCCGATGGAATGGTCAACACCGGTGTAGTAGTCAATCGATGTTTTAGCTTCTCAAAGCTCTTCTAACACTCCTCATTCCAGCTAAATACTGCATTCTTCCTCAGAAATCTTGTCAGAGGGGCTAAAATTAGAGAAAATCCCTCGACAAATCTTCGGTAATACCCAACCAATCCTAGGAAACTTCGGATCTCTGACACATTCCTACCTGTATGCCATCTCTAGTCAATATGCCTCAGAAATACAACCTGATCTAGCCAAAATTCACACTTACTAAATTTGGCATACAGTTGCTTCTCCCTCATAATCTGTAACATGACTCTCAAATGGTCAGCATGCTCCTTTCTGCTCTTCGAATACACCAAGATATCATCAATAAAAACAATCACAAAGCGATCCAAGTAAGGTTAAAACACTTTATTCATCAAGGCCATAAAAGTTTCCAGGGCATTAGTCAGCCTAAATGGCATCACTAAGAACTCATAGTGCCCATACCTGCTCTTGAATGCACTCTTAGGTATATCAGCCTCCGCTATCTTCAACTGATAATACCCTGATCCCAGATCCAGCTTAGTAAATACTTGAGCTCCCTGCAACTGATCAAGAAAATCATCAATTCTAGGCAACGGATACTTGTTCTTCACTGTCACCCGATTTAGTTGCCTATAATCAATGCACAACCTCAAAGTCCCATCGTTCTTCTTCACAAATAGCACTGGATCTCCCCAAGGTGAAATTAATAAAACCCTTTTCCAATAAATCTTGTAGCTGAGCCTTTAACTCCTTCAGTTCCATAAGTGCCATCCTATATGAAGGAATGGATATAGGAGCAGCACCTGGAACTAGATCAATTGTGAACTCCGTCTCCCGATCTGGTGGTAAACCAGTTAACTCATCAGGAAACACATTTAGGATTTCCCTAACCACAGGAATGTCCTGTACACTCTTCTCTACTCTAGTATCAATGATGTGGGCCAAATAAGCCTCACATCCTCCCTGCATCAACCTCAAAGCACTTATGAAGGATATCATCCTAGCTGGCACTACCTGACTAACTCCTCTGAATACTTCCCTCGGCTGACTAGGAGATTCCAGTACTACCTCCTTGGCGTAACAGTTCATGATGGCCTTATGGGTAGTGAGCCAATCCATGCCTAGGATCACTTCTATCTCCCTCAACTGTAATATAATAAGGTCTGCCTCCAAAATTGCTTGATCAATCCTAGTCAAACATCCTTTACAAACCTCTCATATAACTGTAGTACTACCTATTGGCGTACTCACCTCCAATCCATACTGTAAGAACTCCCTATCACAATGCAACCTACATGCCCAATGCGGTGCGGTTAAGGAGTGTGTGGATCTTGGATCAAGCAGTGTAAAAGCCTCAACGTCATAAACAAGAAGTGCACCTACTACCACATCTGATGAATCCTGGGCCTCCTGTTGGGTCATAGCATAGACCCTAGCCTGTGACTGTGGTCGGCTGCCCTGTCCCGCATGCCTCATGGAAGAACTCTCAGCTCTCCCTCTGCCTCTACCTCGGCTTCTCTATCTAGATCCACCAACTATGCTCTGTTGGACTGTAGTGTTGCTTCCAAATCGACCACTGACAGCAGTCTGAGTCCCCAAAATAGTTGGACAGTCTCTAATCTAGTGGTCCATAGAGCCATATTTAAAATAAGCCCCAGACATTCTCCGACACTCACCACCATGCCTTCTCTCACAATATTCACAAACTAGAAGTTAATTTTGAGCTGAGCCTCTCTCGCTGCCAGTTTGTGACATCCCGCCCCTTGGCCTAGACCCTGACTGCCTAGACCCACCTGAGGATCGGAATGGTCTATTATGTCGCTTATTGAACCTCCTGCCAAAACTGCCCTGACTCTCACTAGGCCTCTTTCCTCAGGCCCCTTGCCCCGTCTCTGCTTGTTTCTCCTTCATCAACTGTTCAATTCTAATTGAGGCAGCTCTCAGCTTAGTGAAAGTGCCCATATCTGACCTTGCTAACCTTGTTCTGATCTCCATGTTAAGCCCATTCTCAAACCTCCTGCACTTGTCTTCTTCTGTAGGAATCAGAGTAGTAGGATAACCCATCAATTCATTAAATCGGACCTCATAGTCTGCTACTGACATCTTTCCTTGCTTCAATTCGAAGAACTCTTGCATCTTCATGTCCAAGTTGATCTTGGGCATGTAGTTGTCTCTGAAGACCCTCAGAAAGTCTTCCCACTTCAATTGACAAGGCCTGATGGTGCTGCCTAGAACAGTCTTCCATCACTGGTAAGCTGGGCCCTGCAGTAAAGACACTGCATAGTAGAACCTCTCATCAGACTTGCAGTCCATCTGATTAAATACTTTTTCTGTCCTCTCTATCCATCCTTTAGCGTCAGTAGGGTCTGTGCTGCCATAGAAGTCCACAACTCCCTGCTTCGGCAGCCTATCATACCTCCTCTCCCTTCTTTCGGGAACTCTAGGAGGCAACTCCTCAGATCCTTGGTTAGCTGATTGCTCAATCTGATCACCTAGAGCGGATGACCTATAGCAATTAATAATTTTAATCATTATCTTCATTTCTCACGATATTTCATGCTTAACATTCTTATATGTCCCAATATATTCCAAACTATGCTCTGATACCACCTAAATGTAGCGCCCCTTTACCGTAGGGTACATACCGGGACACCCGGAGGTCATTCCTATTGGACCCCGAACTTTTCTTGAAAATTTTAAGTGTAAAGTGGCATGAAATGAGGAAATTAGAATGAATAAAGAAAAAGAAAATTAAGAATGTGAATTGTTAGATGAGATTAAGATAGGCGAAAAATGCTTTTGTTATTGAGGTTTATGTTAATGTATGGCCTAAAATGGCGTTTGAAGTTTAAATGAAATTGTTAGCGAATGAATTGCTTTAATGGAGTTAAAAATCAAGAAAGAAAGAGAAAAAGAGTGAGGATTTGTAGAATTAAGGAAAGTTTCACTTTTTGGGGATAAAAGTTGACTTTTTGATTTAAGCATAATTTGAGAAAAGGATCTGCATGAATCTTATAGCTTCTGTCGAGAGCTTTCTGTCGCCATAAAGTTTGATATTTTTCGATATCGGGAGTAAAAGTTTTGATCAATCAAAGTTAAGTGTTATTTTGCTTTGTTTTGTAAAAATGACCATAAGTGTACATTTGCGAGTACTCGGATTTGAGGCCACTTGTCGTATGGATTTGGTCTGAATTGGAATAAGTGGTCTACATGAAAGTTGTAGCTTGTCTGTCAATCTTTTCAACGCTATAAAGTATGCAATTTTTGGATGTGGGAATTGGAAGATATGAAATTTGAAAGACTGGATATTGTATAGGATGACAATAAGAGGGCAGAATCTGTGACTAGAAAATTGACCTAGTTAGAGGCTGAATTTGCTTTTAAGTTCTTCATGAAAGTTTTATATTATGTTTTTATCTTTCCATTGGTGTAAAGTATGCAATTTTTGGACCATGGGATGTGGAGTTATGATTTTTACAATTTGTTGTTACTGTTTGACATGATCATTAGTGGATAGAAACTTTGAAGTGGTGTTTGATTCTCTTAGAGGCCAAATTGATTTTCTTGTCCTTCATGAAAGTTGTAGAGCTTCTTTTGATATTTCTATTGATATGATATTTGTCAAATTTGGAGTTCGGGATCAAGAGGTATGATTTTTGGAAAATTCGGTTTTATCAATAGATTTGAAGTTCTGTTATTTTGCTTCTAATCTGACCCCTTTGCAATCTTTTGTTTATAATTTCTCCGTCCGACATCCGATTGACTTAATTTTAAAAGTGTTGGATTCCTAAGGAAACTAGCTAAATTTTCATGGGAATTTATGATTTTTAGGAGATTAAGTGGAAAGAGATTGATTGAATCAAAGTCAGAGGATTGGTTAAAGGTTATGAGTTAGATAATTTTCTGAACATGGTTCA
>JANZLC010000201.1:28302873-28315183 GCA_026413385.1 Erythroxylum gracilipes
TTAATTAATTATAGTGTAATGAATTATTTAATTGATTTCACCATAAATTTGATTATTAAAATTAAAGCTTTACTTATAAAGTTATTTGGCTCATAATTATACTTTGGTACCTTTCAAATTTCTACCTTTTATCTATCCTCTATACATAAAAAATTAAAAACATAGCAATCACTCTCATTCCTCTGGATTATGAGAGGAATGGAGGATTGCTCAAAACTAGAGAATGAAACTCTTAGCTCTTCAATGATAGGTTCATACCAAGCATCAGTTTTCATTCCATACCCATACCTTTTTTCACATACCCCCAAACAAGCACACCTTAAATTTTAAGTTCAGTATAAAACTAGAAAGAATTTTTTTTAACAGGAATTCATCATATACGTTACCAAAACTTTGATGAAGCTGATAGTTTAACCAAATCAACTAATAGTCCTAGCATATTATGCTGTATAAATTTTTTTCGCAAATTCTTTCGATTTGTATAATAAACATATCCTAGTTAAATAAAGACAGTAAGAGCCTATCAAATGATGAAGCCTTTTTAAACGATAGGAGCTTCTTAGGCAATAGGAGCCTTTTGTGGGATAGGACCTTGCCTAAACGAAAGGAGTTTACTGAATGTTAAATCCTGTTAAAACAATTTAAAAGCAGAAGACATCTGTTAAAACTAAAAGGAACTTCTTACAAGTTGAAAACATAAGGTGCCTTTTATAAAAGTGAAGGAGCCTTTTGTTAAAAACAACACACACACACACACACACACACACACACACACACACACACACACAATATAATGAAAAAATTTAAAAGTTAAAGAGAGAGAGAAGAAAGATGTAGTCGATTTATACTGGTTCGGCTTACAACCAAAGCTTTTATGCAGGCTCTAAGTATCCAACTTAAGTGTTTCACTATAAAAACCAAGTATTAAATTTGACAAATCTCCCTAAGCTGACAAGTACATATTGTTCAAGATTCTCTAACATTTCACACTCGAAGTGTATAACAAGCTTCTAAAAAGCTTTAAAAAACCCAATTTCTTTCTTGATAGAGTGATTTCACTTTCTAAAACACAATAGTAATGATATAATTCTCAATAGTATTGAAGCTTCTCAAAATGTTTCGACAGTCTAAATATGTTTGTTCTGCTTCATAAGTGTTGCTCTTTTTTAAATAGTCAATTTCTTCAACTAGTCGTTGCTTCACTCTCATCTTTAGTCAATCGGATGGATTTAACCTTGAATAACTTCTATGTCATCTTTGCCAAAAATCTTTCAATAATCACGAAGCTAATATACGACCTTCATAATTAGTAGGATCCTTTCGAATAAACCATTTCTAATAAGGTAAGTTCGTAAATAAGATTTCTGCAAGAAAGAAAGCGTATGTCTTATGATTTTATTTCCTTTTTGAGAATTAGACCGTTAATTTTACAAAGAAATAAATCCAATTTGAATTTTGAAATATTATACAGTTATCATCAAAGTCGTTAAATATAAACCTTGAGCTAACAATCTCACCACTTTTGATGATGACCTCACCACTTTTGATGATGACAAGCAATAATAGATATATTTTTCAAAACTCAAACAGATAATATATGATTTCAAAACATACGTGTGACTTTTATATGTTCAGTTATAAATGAGAGGAGCCTGTCTTTTAAAAAAGGAAGCTATCGTTTATATATAACATATTTTCACAATTTCAACAGTATAATCAATCACATATGTATTCAAGCAACATTAAGAAATAAGCATTTAGAAATATAACATCATATATGCAAAAAATATGTCATATAAACTCTCCCCTGTTGTCATTATCTAAAAGAAATAGATTATAGAGAGGAAATAAAACAGAAAGAAATAGAGGAAAAGAATAAATGATCCATCAAACAAAACCATCAGTATAAATAAGCCAAGAAGAAAGCAAGTATGAACAAAGTTATTGAAGAGATTCAAGGATTCTTCTGAGTATAATCTGCATGTCAAGAAGTTGATTCTGCATGCTATCTATTTGTTCTCACATTTATTCTTGATTGGCTTGAATATACTTCAACTGTTGTTGAAGATTTGCACTATTTTCATCCTGAGGAGAAACAACAGTTTATTGGTCTAGAGCAGGATTTAATTTTTTTGCTAATCTTTCAGATCTTTTTTCTACCCAGACATTGTTTTGCAATCTGCATCCAAATTGATAAGGAATGGAAGGGTGAAACTTAGCCGGTGTATACCAATTCAGATTTGCAAAAGGAACTCCATAATGGTTGAAGATCTTGGTAAGCAACATTCCATAAAATAGGCAATCGTTGGTATTCCTATGATTCCCCTTACTTACCATGAACCTTAAGATCATAGTTGGAAGATTCATTTTGTTCCCTTTTAGTAGATTATACACCACATAGGTGTCTAGAAAACTGAATCTTTCAACTGAGCTACTCTTGGGAAAAATTGATGTAGCTGAAAGTGATGTAAGGCATCGTGGTATTAGGTCTAATTGTCTGCTCCAAGGTCTCCCGTTTTAGGTGTTTTTCAGCATAAAGGCAACTGGATTTGACAACTTCAACTAACTCCAGATCATTAACATCCCACTTATGACAGGAAAAATTAGTTCTTCCCACAGGAGCTACTTGCAGTATATCTCCTAAGATTTCCTTAGGAATTATAATTTCACATTCATTCACCATAAGACAATAACTAGTTTTCCATTAATTTCTTTCTTTCTTACATGTGTATAGAATATCTTGACTAGCACATCACATACTATCGCATTTAATTTCAGAAAAATTTCCCAACCAATAGTAGCAAAGTAAGGAGAGATAGGTATACCTATGTCATCAAACATCATGGGAGGCAAGATTCGTGTTGGATCCTGATTTGTTTTAAATTTTACTTATTCTTTTATTTATTTATTTATGTTTGTTTGTTGGTTTAATTATTATTTATTTTTAAATTGGGTCATTAATTAGAAATTTAAGGGAAGGATTAGAAATTGAAATTAGAAGAAAGTGTTAGAGATTAAGTTAGCTTAAGTAGTAGTAGAGCCATAAAAGACAAAGAAGGGTAAAATGGGAAAGTCTAAGTAAGTGAAGGGCAAGATGGGGAGAATGACTAAACAAAAGGGCTTGAATTAATGAAGAGAAGGGCAGCCAAAGAGGAGAAGAAAAGAGAGAAAACGTGAGAGAGAGAAGAGAAGGAGAAGAAAAATCGAAAAAGCTATGGAAGAAGGAGGACAAATTGTGGAAAGAAGAGAAGAATCAAGCTTCTTAAGGTAAGTTCTTCATCTTTTCTTCTTGTTATTGAAGAAATGGGTTGTGTTGTGAATGAAGAAGTTTAGAGAGAGACAGGGGTTTTTGTGTTGGGAATGATTGGAGGAAGAAGATGGGTTTCTAAGTTAGGTTTTGGGTTTTCTAACCTATATGGACTATGGATAGGTTAAGTTTGAACTTGATTTGTGTTAATTCCATTTTTTTTATGATTATGGAAATTTGGGGCATTTCCATTTGAATTGGAATTAAATGAGAATTTTGGTTGTGTTAGGAAATCAAGAACAACCTACCTAAGAGTAAGGGAAAGGGCACAATTGAATTTGGATTTTCAAGAGTACAAGGGGGTAATTTATTTATAGTTATTGTGTAATGGGCAAAATTCCTTGTGTATGTATTGTGTGTTAAAATGACTTGCTTTGAAATGTTGTGATGTGGAACTTGTATATTGATGTATGACATTGTGATAAAAATTGAATTGTAAGCATGATTATGCTTTGCATTGTATCATGGCATTTTGATTAAATGGAAAGAAGAAAAAGCATGAGAATATGAAATTGTGAATGAGTAAATTAAGCATGCAATTTGATTGTGTTTGGGCGAGAGAGGAACCGTTTTGTAGTCACGTGTATGTTGACTTCAAGCCTTCTCCTGGCTGCTCGCTTGTGGCCCACGAGATCCGAAAAGTGGACTCGTTTCGTTCATAGAGTAAATTTCAATTTCTTTGTTTTGTTCACGGAGCCCTCGAGCCAAATTGTGTGTGCATTTGCATTTTGATGTGTTAAGTTATGATGCGAATTGTGTGTTATGCTTGGATGATAAATTACATCAAATGTGTTTAATGTGATGACGTATTGAATTATGAGTTGTGAATGTTGAACTTACATCGTTAGATTAAGAAAAGATGAATATGCTTATATGGATAAATGCATATATGTTTGATTGTGTGGCTCATCGCCAATGGCTATAAATATATTAGCCATTGAGTTGTGTAGCTCAACCCATATTTTTCCTCCTCAAGTGCAGATCGAGAAGATCAGTGATCTTTGCAAGGCATTCAGATACTCCAAGATAGCTAGGAGTCTTTTGTATTAAGTCAGTAATATTTGGCTAGCTTTAAATGTAACATCCCGTCCCCATATTAACGGTTAGGACCCGAAATTTCAGTACATGTGAGCTCAAAGAGAAATTAAGATAAAGCATTTTCTTGCTCATGCATCATATTAATATATATGCACATAAATGCGGAATGTTTTCGCATAAAAAGTGGTACATGCATTCATTGACAACTTTTGAGTATAATTGATATTAAATGTGATTTTATTGAAAATGAGGAGTAGAAGGAGTAGAAAGAGTGATCTTGATATGAGTTGTGATAAGGAAAGACTTAGAAACAAGAATGACAGTGATCTGGAAAATGTTTACTGAGTGTGCTTCAGTCTATTAACCATAACGTTTTCTCCAGTTATCCAAAAGAGATGATTCTAAATTTAAATTAAACTAGAAATATATGGTTACATTTCTTATGAATACATCGAATTTCAATTCTGTCTCTAAGAATCTCAAAAGTTGTCACGAAGTTAAGAATTTGGTGTAGTATGTTGATGTATGAAGGGGAAATTCATCTTTGGACTTTAGAGGCAAATTTGAAATTGATATAAATAGACTTTGGTAAAAAATGCCTTCTGAAAAGTTGTAGATCTTTCTTTTATCTTTCCAACGGCATATTATATGGAAATTTTGGACATCAGAGTCAAAAGTTATGGTCCTTCTAAGTGGAGATGTTTTGGGCAAAAAAGCAGACAGAAGAAGTCGACGATAAAAAGCAGACGGAAGAAAGTTGACGATGAAAAGCAGACGATGAAAAGTAGACGGAAGAAAGCAGATGATGAAAAGCAGACGATGAAAAGCAGAGGAAAGAAAGAAGATGATGAAAAGCAAACGGAAGAAAGCAGACAATAAAAAGCAGACGGAAGAAAGTAGACTATAAAAAGCAGATGGAAGAAAAAGTGAGACGATATAGAAGCAAGACGATAGAATTAACCATTGAGGTCTTCATGAAAGTTGTAGATGTCGAAGTCTGCTTTCCAATGGTCTAAAAGTAAAGTCAATCCGACATCTGTAGCAAAAGTTATGGCATTCGGACTGAGACATATACATTTCAAGTAAGAGCATAAACCTGTTATAGTCTTTTGGCCATAACTTCTTCTCTAGGCATCCAAATGATCTGATTCTTGAACCATTGGGTTCGTAAGACATTTATCTACATCTCTACAAAGAATTGAAGCTATCTGAAATGAAATGAGAAAAATTGAGTGAAAAGAGTGATACGGGTACAGTGAGTATGTTCTTAAAGGATATAAACTGGTGTTATTCTACTGATCACACTTCGGTATTTTGATGATTTCTGGAGTTTTTCTGATCCAAATGAGATTATTATTATTTTTTGTAAAATAGAGACATGGAGCTACAAATGGTATGAAGAACAGGGAATCTGATTCAGTCTTTAGGATGTCTAAAATTTAGATGGAAGTTATGCATAGTATACTGTTATGGACAAGAACAGTCCAAAATGTTTGAAGTGTATCTTCTAAATCACTAAACCAAATGAAATGTTTTCGGTGGCATTAGAAACTTAAGACAATGGGGGATATTTTCTAGAAGAAAGTGTTATGTTAGAATATTCAAGGATACAGTTGGCAAGACACTTAAGGACAAAAGACTTAAGGCATAAATGGAAGGACAAATGAGACAATTCTCATTCATTAATGGCATAATTGAAAAAAAAAGAATTGTTGTCTTGCTTATAAATGAAGAAGAACAACAGGAATGAGAAGATTCTAGAGAAACAAAATGTGTGGACAAGAAAAGAGAAAAATATCATGAAGAAGAGAGAGAAAGAAGAGAAAACTAGATAGGGTTTTAATTTCCTTAGCCTTCAAGAGAGATTTTGAAGTGGTTCAAGAAGAGAAAAAGTAAGAGAAAGAAAAGAGCTTCCATTTAAGCTAAAGATCTCTTTTAGTGAAAAATCAAGGTAAGATCTTTTTGACTCTTTTGGATTTTTTTGAAGGATTCTAGCTTATGGAGTTTAGAAATTGTTTGGGTTTAAATGTTCTATAATCAATTTTAGTGATTTTGCATTGTGGGATCTTTAAATGGATTCTTATTGAATGAGATTTGGTTTGTTTTAGGAAACCAAAGGAATCCTACCCAAGAACAAAGGGAAAGACAATGTTGACTTGGAGTTTTGCAAGCAAACTAGTATGGTTAGTGTGTAAATGGGCAATGAGCCTAAGTGTGTGCATATGTTTAAATTGCTAAGCTATGAATGAGAATTAGATATTATGAGATCATGTGAGGTTAGAAAAGAGATGACAAGAAATTGAGTTATGTTATAAAGTAACCAAGTGTTCTTAAGATGTAAGCTTATGAAAAGGTTAAAAGGAGCATTTAGAATGATTAAGAACAAATGAAGTGTAAGTCTTAGTTCAATGAGACATGTATACATTTTGAAATGGGAATGAGCGTAAAATGAGTTTTAGAGCATATACCCGGGATTGTCTTTGAACATGCATTGTACATAATTCATCTATACAATTGTGAGTAAACAAATGCTTATACATGTGCAAATTTTGATAAGTGTGAAATGTGTGTTTTGCATACATGGGTTGTACAGGTCAAGTGTCCGCATTCAGGCGTTTCCAGAATTTGGAAGCAAATGCTATTTTGGAGCATACTGTAAGTAGACCTAGGTGGTCTTACTTTATTATTTGTATGTTTATGTTATGAATTGAGTGATCATGAATGATTGTGAATGTTACTTGATTGTTGAATTCCGGACAATGAAGGTCTGATGACCGTGATATATGAATGAGTTATTAAAGTGCAAATTGTATGTAAATGTGATTGTTAATGTGTTAGGAATGTGTATTTGCATTGTTATATAAATGAAATTGTGAATTCTCCACTTTAGTGTGGAATGCCGGACTATGGTCCAATGAGATGAGAAAGTGTTTGAATGGGAAATGCAATTGTGAGTGATGCATTCCATTGCATGAATGCATGAGACATAATGGTTGTTGTGACCAAAGTAGCCACCGATTAGAGCTACAAGCTCAACGTGTAAAAAAGAGCTTCGAGCTCAAAGTGATTCAGAGTCTCAAGCTCAACGTTTAATGAGCCTTATATGGGACAGTTATCAATGAACCCGGTATCCAATGGATACGGGACAGTTTAGGCACTTGGTCACAACAAAAAAAAATGGAAAGAGAGTCTCATATGCATTGCATATGCATAATGAAAAATGTGAATTCTGATACTTAGTATGAATGATTAAATGTATTGAATGTGAAATATTGTGAATATGTGAAATAATGTGAAAGGTGAAATAAGTATGATATGTGAATTATTTGTTATGTGATTGAGTGAGCCATCAATGATGGTCATTCATTGAGTTCATAAAACTCACCCAAAATTTGCAAATATTTTTCAAGACTCAAGAGAATACCCCGTTAGGCCAACGGGAGTATACCTACAACAATCAAGTGAAGGATAGAGGTCGGGATCAGTTCGCATCAGCATTGCATGTCTTTAAATTTGTACTGAATTATATATATTCTGCAACTTTTGCATAAGTGTATATCTTAAGTTGACTCAAGTGTTTTGTAATTGTGAAAGGGCCCAAATGGCCATATGCGGATTTTGTAAATTGCATTGAATGATTGAAAAGGGCTTATTCCCTATTTGGTTATTGACTTCCGCATATATGTGATTATGTTTTATAAAAAAATATACTGATTTTTGAGTGATCGAGTGCATTAGCATGCTACCCTCGCGGGGCACGGACTCGGATATCAGCATCGATGTCGGGTTCGGGCATTGCGGGAGTGGGGTGCTACAACTATCATAGTTACTCCTATAGTAACCAAGTTGCTTCATAAAAGCATCAAAATGCTTGTACCATTGTTGAGGAGGCTGTTTCAAACCATACAATGACTTATTCAATAAGCAAACATGAACATCTTTTCCCTCAACCATAAATCCTCTAGGTTGATGCATGTAAATCTTCTCTTGTAGCTCACCATGTAAAAATACGATTTTGACATCAAGTTGTTTTAAATCTAATTCATGCATGGCAACTAGAGAAAGTAAAGCATGAATCAAAAAATGCTTTACTACAGGAGAAAATACATCATTAAATCAACTCCAGCTACTTAATCGTAGCCTTTAGCAACAAGTCGTGCCTTGTAGTTAAAACCATTTATTATTATGGGTTCTTTCTTCTTATAGAACCACTTGCAAGCAACAATCATTTTTCCTTTGGGTGGTTACATAAGATCCCAAGTATGGTTTTTATAAAGTGATTCTATTGCCACTAACAATTTTGTAAAGTCATCATAAGAGATAGCTTCTGCATATGTGGATGGCTCACTGACATCTTCTATCTGCTCTGCTACTAATTATGCAAAACAAACCATTTAAATTAGTCTTTCAAGTTTCTTGACATTCCTCTTTAGTCTTTCCTTGGCAATAGAGCAAGCTTCCTCTCATACTGAACTTTGAGGTAATTTATACTCCTCATTTACCTCTTCAGTTTCTTTCAAAGAAGTTTCTTTAGATGGAAATGCTATCTTTTAATTACCACTAGTCTGGTTTTATCCAAGAAGCACAACTATTTCTCCTTTGTGAAGCACCACTAACTCATCAAAGATAACATCCCTACTGATTAGTGACTTTGTTCAATTTCGCGATCGCGGCTATTTTTGGCCGAGGCTCACACTGGCGAGCCGTCGCACTCGCGAGCTTTCGGTTTTCTTCACGTCGCACTCATGAGCCGGCTAGTCTGTCTTCGGCTCGCACTCGCGAGCCGTCGCGATTGTGAGTCGTTCTCTGCTTGCTTCTGCTCGCGAGGGTAATTTGTGATTTTTGAGTTTTCCTTCATTCTTTTGCTTATATCTCCTCCGTCCAACATGCGATGGATCCGATTTTTGAAGCGTTGGAATCCTAAGAAATTTAATTTCATTTTCGTGGAGAATTATGAATTTTTGAAGATCAAATTGAGGATGATTAATTTAATCAAAGTGAATTGGGAAATTTTTTGAACATAGTGCAGTATTTTGAGAAATTTGGGAGCTGTAGAGCTCTGATTGAGTTGATTCTTGAGGAAACATGAAATTGAGATATGGGGCTACATATCATGTGAAGGGATCGAAATTCAATTTCTTCCCTAAGATATTCAATTTCTGAAGTGAAGTTCGGTCTTTAATTTAGTCTTAGTTTTGTGATGGTCTGATAGAATTTTGGCTATAAATCCTTTGTTTCTGATCTGAATTGAATGAGTTTTGGGGCCATTATGAAATTAAGACATAGAGGAACAATTCTCTAGAAGAAAGTTGTGCCACATTATGTCGTTTAGCTGCTCAAAATCAGGAAGCAAGATGGCTGTTTTTAAATGAATGTGCAGGGGCAGTATTGGAATTAGGCCTTACATGGAGGGGCAGTTTGGTCTTTTAGCTATCATTTAATGACATGTCATTAAAAGAGAAGGGGGCTGTCAGTTTATAACAAAGAGAGCCGAACATGAGAGGGAAAAGAACAAAATGAAAAGAAAGAAAACGATAGAGAGGGAGATAAGAGAGAAGCCGAAGGTGAGAAGAAGAAGAAGAAAGAAGAGAAATGGTTTAGGGTTCGGTTTCTTCAAATTGTTTGGGGGGTTTTGAAGATTTCATGAAGGAAAAAGATTGAAGAAGAAGATGGCTACCTATGGAGTTCAAAAAAAATAATACAAAAATGGAGGAGAAAAAGGAAAATTTAATTTGGAGGAAAGAGGAAGGGATTGGAGAAATTGACGACTAGGACAAGATTCAGGCACCGATTCGAGGTGGGTACCATATTTAGTTTTGAAATTATACGCTTTGTGTCTGTTTTTGAAAAACTCAAGAAAGTATAAGTGTTCATAAATTATGGTTTTTGAATGAGTTCGTTAAGAAATTGTATTACTTTAGGTTTGAATTATTTCAAGATATTACCAACTTTGTTTAAATTAAATGTTTTTGAGCGATTGGATATTTTGCTGAAATTGTTTCGGACAAGTGAATAAAAATGTTTCGATTTTTGCATTCTTTGATTTCTAAGTGATTTGATAACATTGAGGAGATGATTAAATTCATTGTTTTGGAGTGACCTCAGAAATTTCCAAAATGGTTTGAATTCATTGTATTTGATTGACTGAATTGAAAAGTATTAAGAACGGAAGTATCGACTTCTATTTAGTTCCAAATGGTTTGAAAAATTGTTACAAGTTTGAATGTTCGATAAAATTTGGGGATTTCCATTGCCTTAAATGATTTGATAAAATTGATAAATTATAATAAGATTTACATTCTTTGATTTTGATATTTGAGAAATTCTTTGTGTTTTAAGTGATTAAATATCGTTTATAAAAGAGTTTGAAAAATCAAGATTTCCGCAAGCTGTTGAAATTGGTATGAAAATGTTGTTTATGAAAGTGTTTGAAAACTAATGATTTCTGAATATTTTTAGAAGTGGTTATAAAATATTGTTCAGGAAAAATGTTTGAAAAGTTTATGATTTCCGAATACTTTCGAAATTAGCTATGAAATGTTGGTTATGAAAATGTTTGAAAAATTATGATTTTCGATTATTTTTAAGAGCGTGTATAAAATATGGTTTATGTAAAGGTTTGAAAACCTATGATTTCCGCATACATTCGGAATTGTTTAGCAAATATTATTTATAGAAATATTTGAAAATTTTGATTCCCAAAAATGTTGTGAAAATTGTCTAGAAAATAGTTTATGCAAATGTTCGAAAAATTTATGATTTCCGAATACTTTCGAAATTAGTATAAAATATTGTTATAAAGGTGGTTGAAAGATTTCGACTTTCGAATATCTTATGTTTATAAAAGTATTTGAAAAATTATGATTTCCAACATTGTTTATAAATGTTTGAGAATGTTTGAAATGTACGATTTCTGAAATGCGTTTGAAACTGTTTAGAAAGGTTTGATAAATTAATGAAATTTCTGAAGTTTCGAAAAATGACACAAAAGTTCAATTCCTTGTTTTCAAATGATTTAGGAGATTGATTGAAAAAAAATTGAGAAAGTATTGAATTTTATTGTTCCCGAATGTTTTTGGAAAAGGGTTACGAGTTTTAAAATGAATTGCGAAATTATGAAAGATTTTGAAATTCAGTTCAGTGATTTGGATTTAAGAAATTGTGTAAATTGTTATGTTCATTATTTTCGACGAATTTGATAAGTTATGAAAATGTCTTCGGAATGTTTTTAAGAGAATACAAGATTTATGAAAATTTATGTTTTTGAATAAATTGAGAAAAAAATGGAATAATGTGCTTTATGAATCTGCATACGTTTGATTTATGATTTATAGAAATAACTTGCATTCATTGTTATGATTTTGAGCTATACGTGATTTAATTGCTGAATTGAGATTGATTATGGTTATGGATTTGATATGTGAATATGTGAGCTATGTGAATATGTGAATGTGTCTAGTATGACGCAGTATGAAAAGTTTGAAAATCAAGATTTTTGAAAAGTGCCTTTGGGCAATCCGACTTTTCGATTTCGATTATGTGTATTATGTGGGTTTGGTAAGGTCCCATCCGTATGAGTCAGTGCACTGGTCTCCCTCTAATAGCCTTCGCCCGGCTGCCCGCTAGTGGCATAGGAGCTCCGATATCGGACTCCCCTCCGTTCACGGCTACACATGACCGTTATGCGAGAATGTGCAGTACATTTTGTTAGGACCTACCCAAACCATTTGATGTGTTATGTGATTTGTGTTGGATGCCGCGGTATAACCCGCAAACACAAGCCGGGGTATAACCCCCAAACACCTACGGGTGGGGTGTGGGGTCCAACACCAAACCACTTTGATATATTATGTGTTTTGATTTGCTTATTGCGTGATGCATTTTTATATGTTGCATTCATGTTTTGGAACTGTACGTGAATTGCGAAAAAGAAATTGTGAAAACTTTTTGAGGATTTGTGAAAAA
>JANZLC010000201.1:28341021-28364020 GCA_026413385.1 Erythroxylum gracilipes
TAATAATATAATTAATTTCGTATAATAAAAATAAAAATAAATAATAATAATAATAATAAGATAATTAATTTTGTATAATAAAATTAATAATAAAATGAAAACAAAAATATAATAATAATAATAATAATAATAATAAATACAAAATTTATAATAATAATAATAATAATATTATTATTATTATTATTATTATTATTATTAACAACAACAACAACAACAACAATAATAATAATAATAAGATAATTAATTTTGTAAAATAAAAATAAATAATAATAATAAGTACAAAATTTATAATAATAATAAATAATAACAATAATAAATAAAAATTTATAATAATAATAATAATAAGATAATTAATTTCATATAATAAAAATAAAAATAAATAAAAATAGTAATAATAAGTACAAAATTTATAATAATAAATAATAATAATAAATACAAGATTTATAATAATATTAATAGTAGTAATAATAATAATAATAAGATAATTAATTTCGCATAATAAAATTAATAATAAAATGAAAACTAAAATAAAATAAAAATAAATAAATAATAATTATAATAATAATAAGTACAAAATTTATAATAAATAATAATAATAATAACAATTATTATTATAATTATTATTGTTATTATTATTATAAGAATAATAAAAAATTAATAATAATAAATAGAAAATTAATAATAATGAGTTTAATAATATAATTAAGAATAAAAAATTTGCTTATATGAGAGGAGGAGTATTTCTAAAAGTTGCTTATGTATTTTATCTTGGAGACGGAGACAAGAAATTTTGTCCTTCAGTTTTGGAAGAAACAAAAATTTTTATTTTTATCATTCGAGGACAGAACAAAAATCATTTGAGATAGCAACCAAACGCACAGAAGGATAATTTTTTTATTTTATCATCTGTCCCCACTAAAGAAGACGACAACCATACACTACGTTAGAAAATTGCAAAAACGCTTGTAAGAAATATCATTGCCCTTACAAAAATCGATATAGCTTACACATGGCTTGTCTTCATTTTTCTCATGATTTTGGGTGGTTTTGGTCGCTCCTTTTTTTAGTTAGTAACTAGGAGTTAGATTTGATTTCAAAAAAAAAAAAAACTAGGCGTTAGATTTAAATTAACAAACAAGATGAGAGTTTGGTGTGACATTAACAATTGAGATCTTCTGGTTACATGGTAAATAAATCGAAGCTTTTGGGGCATTTTATTTATTATGAATGGATGCTCGAGGATGATCTGATGATGCCATTCGGATAAGCATCAGTGGTTTTAATAACAAAATAATGACGCATGTCTTACAATCATATATCGATAGTGAGGTGACACGCTGGAGCGGAGATGGAGAAGAAAGTCGTATATAAGAGAAAACACATTCCCTTAGACCATTGGATTGTCGTGCAAACATCTTCAATTCACACGTGGCGATCGATGCCTCACTCAATGTGTAGCTTTTCTAATTAAAGATTATTATTATTTTGGTTGATTATTAATTTATTATTCTAATTTCTTCAAAAATATAACTTTAGATGATGTATTTTATTTTTGGAAGGTTTGATCAATTATTCAGTGTTGTGTTGTTGTTGTTAATTAGTTTTTGTTGTCATCATAAGTTTACGACATCGTTTCAAATGTGGCCTTTCAACATTTTAGCTTTTTGCTTTTGCTCTATCAAAACAACCCCTCCATTCTTTTATTTTTGTATTTTGATGCTCACCTAGTTTACAATTAGGTTTTTATTAAAGCTTTCTTTTATCTTTTTAACTCAAATTTTCTTTAACCTCTAAAATTGAGCCCAAATTTTGTTCAAATTGACTAAAATTTAATAAAACACCAACAATGTCTAAGAAATTAGACTATTTTATGATAAAAACAAAACAAATGCAAATTAATTAAAAATTTGAACAAAAAATTTAAAGCAAAAAATAAAGTAACTTTAAAATTAAATTAATGAAATCACTAAATATATGAAATCAACAATTAAAATGCTTTTTATTAATATTTTTTTGCTAATTTTATAAACAGAAAATAGATATAAAATTAAATCAGATAGGACAAAAAAAAAGCTCCTACAAAGAGACATTGACCTACAATGACATACGTAACATTGGTATATTAACTTAAAATTCTAACATGACATCTATATGGATGACACGTCAATATCAGAGTAAGTCCAGGTGAGATTGTGGACCCATAATGGTAGGTGTATTATTGTGCTCACATATCTCTAATCTCTTATATGATAATATTAATGTTGCACGCCATTTTTACATTTATTGTAACTACAAAATGTTTTATATTAAAAAAAACCTCTAACATGAATAATTCAATTAAAATAATAATAAGAATGGAATAAAAATATCAATATCCTATTAAATAAATTAATTAAAAAAAAGTTTAGAAACTTTAAATAACCTAAGTCACTTTCACTAAGACACCATTTTAAGAAAAAAAAAAGTGAGATGTGATTATTAAGTCAATTAGATCTATTTGAAAAGGATTATTTTAAATAATAAATACACAAGTTTGTATATCTTTTCCTGACCAAAAAGAATATATGTGTATTTATTTTATTATTGTAATTACAATATTTCAATAAATAACTTGAAGAAAATCCCTGTTCTTCAAATTTTATTCCTTTCTCAACTATGACTATTAACTAGTTGTTTATTTATTTCAATCAACTCCTTTCATATCTTCTATATTAGATGGTACTGCGAAGGTTTTCTCAACAGGAAAAAAAAATTGTATCGCAAAGTCTTAATATCAAACTCTAGTCTGAAAAACAACTAGAATGCTAATGCAAATGACAGGAGGTGCATTGATTAGTTCATTAGCTTGATTAGTGCACCGAAAAAGTAGAAAAAGAGGAATATATGTAACTTTATTAAAGTCAAGATAATCCTTGAAGCAAAAGGTTAAATCTCTAATTCAAAGGGTCTTTCACATTTCGGTCCGACGAAGTAATTGGGATGATATAAATCAGATACTCAGCAACTCGCTAAGAAGAGGTGAGCAACCCACAAACCTACAAGGAGCCCACCCTCAAAATCTATAAAGGACTCAAGAATGTTGCACCATAGGAATTAGGGGGTAGAGACGAGGGATCTTTCAGCATGCTTTGAAGTAACGTGAGAGTGATTATCTTTTATGTTTTTAAGCAATTAATACTAATCATCCCATCCCATGCTTTATATATATATATACGCATATAATGAAAGTTCACCGTAATTATAAAAAGCCAAGGCCTGCCCTAAACTGTCATGTTTCCATCACCAACCCACAACACCACTTGTGGTCCTTTTTTTGAAAGCCCTCGATTGGAAAAGGACTTAAGAAAAAAAACACTCATCTGTGCCTTCCACCACCACTGACTGACTCAAAAGTCAAGGCACCAATCGACACAGTGGAGATTGGAGAACCCCACATTAACAAAGAGCTTGAAATTAAAACAAAAGTGAAAACTATTAAAGAGGAAAGAAAAAAAAAAAAAGCAATCAACTCACAACAAACGAGGAGAGACGGAGCCGGCCACGTGATGGAACGTGCTGGCACCACTCTATTGGAACAACCTTTGACATCATCGTACGGAACACAACACTGACGTGTTCCCATAAAATCGTTGTACGGACACAACATGGTTTAGAGGAGTTTGGGTGCTTTTTACTTCGCCTGCTTCACATCCACGGTGTCCACTGAGTGCCTGAGTTATTCATGCAACCTTTTGAAACATGTCTCATGTCTGAGAGAAATTGGCAATCGACAGGAATGTTCGCTGTCTTTCACTTCACATGCTAAGTTGCCTCTCCGTCGGATACCGGAAGCGGGCGTTGTCAGTTTCTCCGAACAGGTGTCACCAAGGAGCACAATGGGCATCAAACTTTTGGCGCCTCTAGATGTGGCTTTTATTGGGTGGAGTAATAATGGGAATCACATGTTATTTTGCGTCTCTTTCATTCATATATACTTTGGACTCTATTATTACCTTATGTATATACATTATTCCCTCTTTTCTTTTTTTGGGAGGTTCTGTTTTTTCTGCTCATTTTTCCAAAAGAAGAAAGGGATTAGGTTCTTTTTATAGGTTTATAACTACCCCTCCTACTACTACTTGCTAGGTGTGTCATCACTAAATTCAAACTTTGTCCTTCACCGTTTCCTCTATGATAATACCTTCCCTCTAGGGTTTGTATCATCTTCCCTGTTGCCGTCTTCTATCTCTTTGCAGATTTCCAACTTCCCTATTCATCTTATTTTCCTTTATTTTCTTCTTTTCCTTGCCCACCTCCATTATTAATATAACACAAAAGGTTTGTTGCAGCTGTTTCCTAATTGGTCAGATTTGGTTACCCCTCTTTTCTGTTTTTGGGAACCTTCATTATCTGCGTTTTGTCCGCCTATTTTCAATCTTTGATGTTAGAACTAGGTTGTCTATCAGAAATCAGTCAGTTTTCACTTCACAGGAACTGAAAAATCTGCCATGTTTATTTTCTGGGTCTTCCTGTTTTGACTCATTTTCTTGCGTTTTACGTCCCTCCAATTTCTGATTCGTTTCTTTGTCCAGGTTCTCTACAGAAATGGTGAGAGGAAAGACTCAGATGAAAAGAATAGAGAATGCAACAAGCAGGCAAGTGACCTTTTCAAAGAGAAGAAATGGATTGCTTAAGAAGGCCTTTGAGTTATCAGTTCTCTGCGATGCTGAAGTTGCACTTATCATCTTTTCTCCCAGAGGGAAGCTTTGTGAGTTTTCCAGTTCTAGGTACAATCCTTTTCCTGTATCCTTTTATTATGAAGTCCAAAGGCATTAGCTTTTCTGATTCAATTCTTTTCTTTCTTTATATATATATATTTTTGTTCTTGCTATTTTTTGATGTATACAACGCACTGATTTGACTACCCCATAACTCGTTGTTTTTGTAACCTCTTTAGATTCTATATATGGGAATATCAGTGTTCTTGATTGAGCTAAAAATCCAATTCATGAAAGCTTTGGTAGCTAGCTAGCTAACGACCCTTCAAGTTCTTAAGAGTCAAAGTAGTACGATCTCTCAGTCTTTGTTTGTCATAATTAACCGCGTCGTTTTGAAATCAAATCTTAGGTCTTGGTCAAAATCCTTCTGCTTTTATTTTGTTTCTTCATGTTTTTCCCCTTTTCTGTGAGTGTACTTTCTGGGTCAAAAGATGTCATTCGCGTCTCCAAAAGAGATTGACAGCTAACATGATTTAGGGTTCAACTCAATCCGTTAGATCTATTGAATACTTCACATCCAGGATTAACAGCGAAAGAACAATCTTGATGGCAGCAACCAGACTTGTCATAAAATAATATATGGCTACTAAGCCTCCTTGAACATTCTTCTTTTTCCGCACAGGTAAACCAGATAAGAAAATTGAACACCGAGTTTTCGTCAAGAGTATAGAATTCTATGCGAAACTCAATTTGTTAATAATCCATGATAGTTTATATGAAGCGTACTATATCTTTCAGTAAGCCCCATGGTTTTAAATACAAGTAGAGAGTGAAATTTCATGTGAGGATTAACATTAAATAGACACAAAATTAAAACCATGGGACTTACTGAAAGATATAGCAAGCTTCGTGTAAGCTATCGTGGATTATTAACAAATTGAGTTTCGCATAGAATTCACAAAATTTTTTAAAAAAAGGAAAGGGAAAAAAGCAAATGAAAACATGGAATCTAGCTGACTGCTTGGGGGTGGGATACTCTGAGAACCTGTGCACAGATGCTACGTACTTGTGTTCTTTATCTTATACAGTTTCCTGCCGTTTTTATACATTTAAATTGCATAGTAGTTCTGAAAAGAAATGCAATGCGTTCCCCAAGATAATCAGACTCATAAATATATATTGGTCAAAAGAGATTTCTTGTTCTTGATGTTGGTGTTAGGTGGGGTTATTTCCTAGAGCAAATCACATGATTTACTGAAACGAAGTAGAGTAATACATGATTATTATATGAACTCAAATGAGGCTTAGTTCCCAACAATTTGGACAAACTCACGCGTATGCTTATAGTTAGCACATCCGTTGATTCAACCTGTGCTTAGGATGCTGGCTTTAATGTATTTTCTGAAACTTTCAAAACGGGGACATTTGAGGATTTATGAGTGAAATTGGTCCCATGCATAGGCAAGTTCTAGATGAAAGGTTGTTGTTTTAAAAGTATGCTCTCCTCTTGTATTTGAGTCAGCTTGATAGGAAATGCTAATACAACATTATGGAAACTCAATACTCCTATGTTTGGTTAGACTTGTACCTCATGAAAACTTCCTAAAGAAAAAAAAAACAAATTGACATTGAAAACTACACTTGATAGTGGACATTTAGTGAAAGAGTTATTAAAGTCTCCCCATTAAATATCAGGAATCAAGCAACTAGTTAACCAAATTCGATTGATTAAATTGTAGAGTTACATTTATTCATCATCTCCTTAACTAGCTATAATATAGGATGCTAAAGTTGACTATCATATATAAGTTTGTTCGTGTCTTAGTCAGTGTGTGGGGTTCTTAGTTTGGAACTGAAACTTTATTTTGACTAACACAACTTCTAGTCTTAACACATCAACATGTGATATAGCCGACTCAAGGGTCTAAATTACGACGTACAACTATAGTATTACGATTTCTAGGTCATTGCAATCGCTATTTAAGCTTATTGTGATATGCTATAGCTTGTAATCTTATATTGCATGCTAGGTAAAACTAACTAAGTTTGATCTGCATGCTAGTTAGTGTTGGTTTGGGTTAACATCCGACTCTAGCTAGGAGATCTATGGGCAAATTTTGATCAAGCCAAGATTGCATAGATGTAAAATGAATCTCATAATTTTTAATTTGTGAATGCACTTAAGAGAATCATGTATCTGTATATAATTATATTGAAATCGTCTTAGGATTGCTTGAGACCTAGATGCTTCATATATAGTTCTCCTAGATTTGGGTTGAAGAGTAAGAAAAGAGATATGGGTTTAAATTAAATTTCCAAATACAAAAAAATATAATTTCCCTACAGTTTTAGGACGAGGCCACAAAATATGCCTAACTAATTAACATATAAATGGAACTTTAAGGTTGGTTTACCAATGTGAAACGCGAGGTTGTAAATTAGTGTAGTTTGTATTACCAAGATTAAGACCTTTAGATTATGTTCTGCCTAGTTCATATAACATTCAAATATAGTCAATGAATTAATAATTATATGCCACTAGCATGTTGGGTGGATCATATTAAGGTACAAGACGTTCTCATTGCCTTTTTGTTGTCGATTCTGTGAGTTAGTTGATAGAATTTCACATATTGATTCTACGACTAATTGAGGTTCAACTCAAAATAAAATCCTAAAGTTAAATCAAATAAGGGTTTATTTTGTGTTTAAATTAGAAAAGTGATGTTTTGAATAAAGAATGTCAATTAAATACATTCGGTTATTGCATAAAATAATTTCCTATTTATATTCAATGTTTTAAAAACCAAACAAGTTTTTTGAACAGATTAACTTTTCAGTTTAGTTTTTAACATTTCGTTTCGATTTAGTTTAATAATTATTGATGTTAAAAATTGATCAGTTTATTAATTAACATGTCAGTTTTTGTAAACTAATAAATTTTATAAACCAAAATAAACTGATTAATTTTTATTTAACATTTTCTTTTTAAAATTATACTTTAAAATTTTTGAAGGATAAGGATAATCTTCTTTGATTAAATCTTTAATTTTATTAAATCTTTAATTGATATTATGTCGATTTAATATCAGTTGAATTTTTTAAACTGTAAACTTATTATTTTATTGGTTTAATTTCCAGTCCAATTTTTAAAAAATTAGTTATATTCACCACTTTATGGATTGGATACTACTAGAAAACTAAGGATAAAAGACATGATTCTCCAATGGTTTAATTAATTAAAAGAAAAATTATAGTTTCTAATCTTTCACAAAAAATTCTTATTGTAGATTTTCTATTTAGAAAATAATGTTAGAACATATGTCATATAAATAATACACATAGATCAATCAAATATTACTATTATGTTAACCCAATTTTACTTTTAAACTCAAACAAAACCAATTAAAATTGATTGATTCAAACTAAAATATTATTGTAGTTATCTTAAATTAATAGTTGGATTCGAGGATAAGAACTAAGTTAGGTTATTATATTAACAATGTTTGATTAATTTATATGTGTTGTTTATATCACATGTATTTTGTCGTTATTTTTTAATAGAAGTTTGATAAGAGTTCTTTTTCTTTGTTGAAAAGTTAACAATTACAAGGAAAATTTTCAACAATTTTAAAGATTATGTAATTTTTTTAAAAATTAGTTAAATTACAAAGAAATATATATTTTTTAGAGGAAAATTAATAAAATTATTGAATAGATCTTTTTGAAGAAAAAACATGAATGTCATAAGAAGTTGGTTTATTAGTTTCAATTTCAACCTCAAAGATGAGAATCTTGACTACCAGAAGATGACCTGATAACTGAATATCAGGTTTAGAATGAAACATTTTTATTTTTTTAAAACAGCGGAACTCGCAACCGCTATTTTTTGGATGTGCACTGAGTAAATCTCTGGATTGACACAATAGCCTGCAATTTACGCCAATTGGATACTCCACACTAGGCAAGCCCTGGACAACAAGCCTGATTGAGAAAGCATAAGTAGGAGAAATTAAACATATGATCTTTTAGTCTCATATCCCTCCACTCCACCAACTCGACTACCCCTTAAGGGCTTAGAATGAAACATAGTTAGGGCATAGAGAGAAATATCTTATGTTTAATCTATTCACTATCCTTTTTAGACCAAAAAAGAAGTAATGGCCTCCAAGTATAGATTGTTTTCATTGAACTATTACTAGTACTCCTAAGACTAATCACTTTTATTTCGTTAATCAATGGCTACCATTGTTGAGGCCCTTAGATTTTGTATCGGTACCTAGATTCAAAAATTTTAGTTTGTACCCACAATTACGAGGGGAACTCGGGAACTCAAATGTTATGATTGCAGACCACCAAAAACATTATCTATGTGATAAATAGGTAGGCGTGCTGTTGTCATTCATCAAGGCTTAGATTTTCGATAGATATATAGATAAGACTCATTTAAACTGGGTATCAGAATGATTAGCATATGTTGATTGTTATGAGTATTTTAAGTATGACGTTCTTCTTATTTGATGCAATATACCATTATTATTACATTTTCTGGTTAACTACGTCCCAAGATTCATGGCCATCTACAGTACCAATGTTTTAACAATCTTATATTAGTTGAAATTAACTAACCTAAAGTTTTGACAACTAATAAAATTGGACTGTTTTGTCAACATTGTAAAGGGTAATTGTACAAAATTATTAACATAATAATATCAATATTTCAAAAAGATATTACATGGAGACAATCAAGTTTAATCGATAAATAATTACTGGAGTAATAGTTTAATTACTAATAGCATATATAGTAGATATTCCATGTTGCCAATTATTAAACTACAATGACACAAGGGATATGTAGGAAAAAGGACTGATACCACATGAAGCTTAACCTAATTATTTCTTTCTTTTAATTGGAATGGGATCCACAGCTAATTTCTCTCATTAGGAGAGGAGGAAATGTGTGGTTGAGTCAAAAGCTTCTTGATATATTAGAATCCTATTTCGTATACTAGTACATGTTCAGTTAACTATCAGGGCTTGGTGTGACTACAGAAAAGTAATGTACCAAATGATTATTACAATCAGAACAAATCAGTACTATAAATTGGAGAATGAAACAACGAGAGAGAGAGAGAGAGAAAGATACAAAATGCTGGTTTGGTAATGATGTTGCAGAAATTTTAATTTAGGTTTTATTAAATTGTTAAGTTAATCCTTATTTATCTTATTAATACAAACATACTTTTATATTTTATGCTGGTCTTTTGAATTAAGATAGACCCAAATGAATAGTTTCAAAAAAGTAAAAATATTTTAAATTAATTATCTTAATTTATTTTATAAGCATGTAACAATTTATATTGAACTAAAATAACTAAAGAATTTGGGGTGTTACTTTTATATTTATGTTTTTCCTTCGATGAGTGTTCATCAATAAAATAAATTAATTTTCTTACATTCAAATCTTGATGAAATTGTTATATTCTATATATATTAGACATGTGTCACACTTAATGTTATAAAATAACATTATGAATATCTAACATTAAATTATACAAGCAGACAATAATATATATATTTTAATATAACAAATCTAAAGGATTTAAAATTAGGTTAAGTCTATTTGAATTTTTACAACTAACCCTATGTTGTAACATGATATTATCATATGGATACATCACAAGTTTGTTATCACCTATATCATCTAAAATTGTGATTTAAAAGATAATATTGTAGTATAGGTTGGGGAAGTAGTGTAATGGCATATTTGTTGTTGATGGTTAGGGGATTTCCCTAGCTATCTGATCCTAATTTTCATCCCAAAAGCCTATGCCATCTTTTCTTACGCCACATAACCATGCCAGCTTCCTAAGAACCTTGTGTGAATCTCAAATGTATACATGTATTTGATCGTATGTTTTACGATAATCTTCTCCATTTGTGTGACTTCGATGACAGAACCGAAACTTCCTCGCAGCTCTGTGTGGCCATCCTGTAACTGTGAAAAGTTTAACTCGACTTTATATTCCTTCTTTGTTGTTTATTTGTACTATGCTGGAGTGTGAAAAGTTACTGATTACTACCCTCTCATTTTGTCAGTATGAACAAAACTATAGATCGGTATCAGATGAAAACCATGGATCTTGGAATTGACAACAAAGTTGTTAAAGAAGACGTGCAGGTAATTATATTTCCACTGGCAGTAGCTTATGGATTTGAAACAAACTTCACAGCTGTCAATTAATTGCACGCACGTTGATGTTGTTACTATCTCTATGAAGTCATTAATATTGAATGATCGGAACTCCTAAGGCAGGATATATCTATCATATTCAATTCATTCCTTTTTGTCAACTTGATTGACTAATGAAACACATAAATGTGTATAATAAATGCAAGTTATGAAACACTAAAAGATATGATAAAGACGATTGTGGCGACATGTTTAAGATTTGGTTAAATATAGCATAGTTAATAATTAGCAACATTAACTACATTTTTTGTGGTTATGAATCTTCTTAATTTTACTTCAAAAGTAAATAAGCTAATAATTTTAGTATATTAGTAATATTTATGGCCATAATTATTTGAGAACTTGAAGCAGAAAGTTTTATCAATCTCATGTCTGAAGTATCCAAAAGAATGAACTATTGCGGCCTCAAAATGATATCAATGTATAAGAATTGATAGACTATGACTACAATCATGAACTTGTAGCTAATAAAAGTTTACCCCTTTAAGCACTGCGAAACATTTGATTTCTATAAGATAGTACAAATCTTTAGCATGATAATCAACATAGATTAACATTTGACTTCTTCTACAAAATCACTGTACCAAATAGCAATAACAAATATAATCTATCCTACCCAAACCAATTTTATAATCTACATACAAACTGTTTCAGTAAATTCCTAGGAGATCAAATCATAATTGGTGGATAGGCTACTATAATACATATGAACATCTATCTTCTGTAACTCAAAAATAGATCAAAGGAAGTAGGTATTTTTCAAGCTTCTCTCAATTGAATGTCATGTTTTCATTAACTCCCTGCTGTGATGGAGGAATCAGTTTCATGCATGCTTGATGGCATGCGAAGTTTTTGATACACCAGATACTAAAATATCAGTTCTCTTAGAATTGAGATCATATCTCTAGAAGCAATCCCACCATGTGACTGTTATCATAAAAAGCAGACAGAATTTTAGATACCATCAGTGAGCTTTACATGCCTTCTAATAGTTATGAGCTAAAATAAATAAACTCCTCTTATCACTGAAAACAAAGACAAACATATTGTACATTCAGATATTACACCAAGGTAAGCAAACACAAATACATCAATTAAAACTAAAAAAAGTGCTTTATACTAAAAGATATTAATGTTTTCATCTTAATTATTTTGTAAAAGGAAAATAAGAAGTTATTTAAAGGCGCACAGTTTTCACATAGAAACACATAATTGAAGCTTAGAATAGAAATTATTTTTAAGATGTGAATGAAATTCAACACCACGAAATGATCTGATCTACCTACTTTCATGCTTCTCATAAAGAGAATATTTGAGTAAGCAAAAGGGCACAGTCATTTAAAGGTCGAGGGTTTGTTATTTTAGTATAATCCTTAGCAAAAATATATATATTACCTTCAAATACATGTCTATAGTTAGATCAATTACTTTTAAATACAAATTCTTTTCATTAATTATTTACATATTTTAGCCACAGATTTGTTATTTATTGATGACATGATATAGTTGTGCAGTGGAAATAGGTTGTGTCAATTTAATGTTGTACTTCCCTTGAGTTGCACTGATATCTACATACTATATTTGAAAACAACAATAGACAGTTGAGAGTACTGAGCTCAGCTTCTGTATTAGTTTCCATACTCTTTTGAAAAACAGCATGTATCATGTCAGAAAAGCTTATAACTCATTGAGAGCATAAAATGAAATTCGAAGGTATTGAGGGCTTTTAAAAGTATATTTTTGGCATAAAATGATACATATGTTGAAAAGTATTTGTCTTTGCATGCAGCATATGAAGGACGACACATCTAGCATGGCCAAGAAGATCGAGCTGCTTGAAATTTCGAAGCGGTTCAAGCTTGAGACTTGCCGTTATCTTTTCTCGAGCTTTATTCATTGATAAACAACTGATACAAAAGCTCTAAATTATCAAAATTTGGATATATTTGCAGAAAACTTTTGGGAGATGGGCTTCAGCCATGTTCGATAGATGAGCTAAGACAGTTGGAGAATCAGTTGGAACGAAGTTTGTCAAAAATAAGGGCGAGAAAGGTACATAAAAGCCATTTCCCTAAGTTCAAGGTGAATTAATGGACTTGGAAGGATAAGAGTCTTCCTTTTCTAAAAATTTTTACAAGTGCCACTTGACATTTTCTATACAGCATAAACTAATTCAGGAAAACTTTCTGATAGTTAAGAACTATTCACGTATGTGCAGTATCAACTGTTCAGAGACAAGATTGAGAAGTTAAAGGAAGAGGTACAGTATTTGTTTTGTATGTCAAACACAACTTTATTCGTATTATCCAATTTGTGATTACCATTGTTGTGCTCTAAAACTCAGGAAAGAAAACTGCTGGAAGAGAACAAAAAATTACGGGATAAGGTAATTCCCTCACTGTTCCACTATATTATTCTAGCTATTATTGTCATACCAGAACTGAAAACTAGATATGTTTTAAAGAGTATCGAAACCACGCACTAAAAAACTTAATGAATGAGGACGCTCTGTTCATGTTTGGGCCAAATCATGTAGTGCGGTGTGCAACCACTGTGTCTGTCAAGCAAAAGGCATGCATTGGAACAAAGTCAAAGCATGGAGGTGGAGACAGAATTGTTCATAGGTCCACCAGAGCAACGGACCCCACCAAAATCGTTAACTTGATCATACTTGTTGCATATTTGCAATCCCATAATGTACACTGTTTTAGCCCCTTCCTCTCTTCTTGTGGCTTCATAGAGATTGATAAAGCCAAATAAATTTTGTGAAATGACAAACCATTATGACCGTGTCCATGTGTGATGAGAAAATACACATCTAATATTTGAACGAATGTATAAAGTTAACTTTTTATAGTATGTTGAATGTGGGACTGTTGATTTTTTTTCTTCCTTCAACATGGGTGTGTTATATGATTAATTTTCCTTCATCTCTCCCTCTCTTTCTATCTACCTTTATTACGTATACTTGGGCTAGACGACATGGTTAAGTTACTATTGCTGACCACCATCTGCAAGCAATAAGCTTTCTTCTTGCTCTAACATTTACCATTTAGTTCAAGTAACATGGGTTTGTTGGGGAAAGGCATACCAACTGCTGTAAAAGTAGGATATATCTACAGCAACTCAATCTGATTGTCTAGCAGCAAGAATAGAAGGCATATTTGCTGTCATTGTGCTGCAGCTATTCTTCCTTTATCTTCAGTAGACTCAAAGACTTCCATCTATTTTATAGTTGAGTAATTTTGAGGTTAGTGAAACCAAAGTAGGTGTTTATGGAGAGTTTGGTGCTTCAGTTATAACCGTTGTAGCTTCTTCTTTTTAAAAGATGAGCAGTACTGTTGCTACATTCAGCAAGATAAAAAAGATGGAATCCAAATCCCATTGTTTCCGGAAAGACCTTGATTGTAAGTTGGATTTTAACAGTGTGGCATCATTTAGGCAGCAAGATCAACAGGTTAAGCAGCTTATTATCAGAATTCATAAACTGTAAACTGAAATTTTAACAAAAAAATGATATGAAAAGAAATAAAATAAAATTCTTCGTAAAATAATGTAAAGACTTTTATTCGAAATGATATAAAAATTCTAAAGGAAGCATTAATTTTTAGAAAAGATTTAATGAAAAATAATTTTAATTGAAACAATGATTGAGATTTAGTTTAATTAGCCTTATTGGAAAAAAAAATTTGGACTCTAAATGATTTATAAAAAAATAGGTATAAATGTCTATGGAATAAAATGGTCCTGAAAATCTGAAAGGACTTGAAGATTAAATTCAAAGGATACTTAATAGATTAAATGACCATAACTTAAAACAAAACAAGAGTAATAACCCTTAGGTCTTATTTAGTAACCAGTAATAAAGAGGTTGGAATGAGAATCTAAGTTTAGTTGTTGGAAATGGATAAAATAGAGAATGATAAAAATAAATATAATTCTAAATAATCTTTAACTTTTAATCCTAAAAGAGTGTAGGTATAAATTGAAATAATAGATAAAAAGATATTATTATAACTCAAGTTATTATCAAAAAACTATTAGAATATTTTCAGGATATTGATTTTTATCAGAATATTATCATCAAAATTATATATTAGAATCTTTTATATTAAAATTTTAACAATTATTTTATTTTTATTGACACTTTTATTTATAATTATTTAAAATTAAAATTTTATAAATCAATAAAAATTTATCAATTATTTATAAAATGCAAAATATTTTAATTAATTATTTACAAAATAAATCATGTAATAACTAAATATGAGTAAACATTTTCTTATATAACTATTAACTTTGTTTAATCTAATATAACTAATAATTTCATTACTATTTCGATTCCTCTTTTTTATTCTCATTTTTATTTTTAATTTTGATTCCTTCCTTACATATTACCAAACGAAACCTTATAAGCATGAGTGTCCAAATTCAAATAAAGTAGAAGAGACATAAATTTATTTATAATAAGTTTATAGGTGTAATTAAATTTATGAGTCCTATCTTTTGATTTTTAAATGAAACCCGACTCTAAAAAGAGAAATTAAGCTTTTGAAAAATTATTTTAATTATATAATTTATAGGGTTCTCACTCTTTTTCCTATTGGGTCAAATATTTAAATAAACATAATGAAAACAAAAAAAGAAAGATAAGGAAATACGTTTTAATTTTATTATATGAATTTGAGCTTATAATAAGTACTTAAGAGCCTAGTTGGTTGAAAATGTCACGTTTGATCTAGATTCGTAAGAACTAAGAGTCTAAATTAGGTTTGAGTTTTTTTTTTTTTTATAAGGACCTAAGACCAAATATAAAAGAAGTTAAGAAAATCACAAACGGTACATATTGTCAACCATGGACAGACTATTGGGCCAAACTCATATAGACCTCTTTATTTTTTTGGGCTGTTGAGTGACTCTTGTGGCTTGGACGTGTATGACAAATTGGTATTGATAGAAACCCTCCCCAGTCCACCTATTAGAAAAGAACGAATTGTGGAATTAGTAAAAACGAATGTAATTTATTGAACCATAGTTATTTGAAATTTCTTAAAACAACCACGACAACATATTTGATTCAAATAAACGTAAAACAATATCAAAGACTTTGTCCCCTAAAGTAACATAGATGTATTTGATTAAGTAGATAATTTAAAATATATAAATAAAATTGAATGATTGAATTAACTAGAATGTTGTTAAAGACAACAATATATTAATTTCGTCAAAAAAAAAGACAACAATATATTAATAGCACATTTTCAATTATAAAAAATTTTCCATGTTATCTACCATGTGTAAATAAAACTATTAAGAAAATGAGTGTCTAACTGGAAATTATTGACCAAGTATGGTCTTAACCTATAGTTTTGATAATAGGAAAATGTATTATTAGTAATAAATTAACTTTTGGTGATATTGATGGTTCTATTGTATTGGAATCATATAATATGTCAATGATGAAGTTCAATAGAAGGATAAGAAAAGTAAATGAGTCAATTGAATAAATTGAACAATCAAAGAATGAACAAAATGGGCAAAGTGGAGAACATATGCAAAGTTTCAAGAGAATTCAAGTGAAGAACCATGAATGAAGGGAATTATGCATCTTAAGATTTAAACAAATCATTGTATCCTTTCTTATAATCTTATCTTGGTCATTTCAATGAATTACAAACTCAATCTTTACATGATCATTTGAACTTAAGGCATATTGCATATATTTTTTTGAAAATTTAAATAATAATTCATTGCCATATAATATGCCAAAATATTCAAAGTCTTAAATACATATGATGTTAGACACCATTGTAATGCCATTTACAATTTCACATAAGGTAATCTCTCCAAATCTTGGCAACGTGGTTAATACTTATGATCCACGTCCTTCATGCATAGTAGCCTTATGTTCACTCCCTGTTTTGCATCTCTTTGCCAGTCTTTTTTTTTTTTTCTTGATGAGCTTGTGTTTTCTTCTTTATTACCTATCTACTCCATACAAGCTAACTATGTGCTTTAATTTGCTTGGCTTCAGGTTCCTAGTTTTATGTCTGGTCTTCCTTTTGGGATGGCTTCATTGAAGAGCGTCCCTTGTTGTATTAAGAGCTAATGCACTATAAGAAAAATAGGTTTTAGTGACAGAAATTACCGACGAAGAATAAAGATTTTCCGTTGGGAAATAAATTTGGCAATGAAAATTATCGACGGAAAGAGTCGTCGGAGAAACCACCATAGATAAATTTTACCGATAGAAATAAGGAATCTGTTGGAAAATTTAGTGACAGAATATTATAAATCATTCAATTAATCAAAGAAATGACCATAGGTAAATTTTACCAATGGAAATAAGGAATCTGTCGGTAAAATTAGCGATAGAGTGTTATATATCTGTCAGTAAATTTAGCGACAAAAATTTGTACTTCTGTCGGTAAAATTTGGTAAATTTACCGATAGATTTACAATATTTTGTCCCTAATTTTGCGACGAATTTCTAAAATTCTGTCGGTGAATTTACCGATGATAAATTGTATAGTCACTAAATTTACCAACAAACATGTAACATTTCGTCGCTAAATTTACTAAAAGAAAGCATTATCCGTCACAAAATTTTTACAGGCGGAATATTGCAATTTCGTCGGAAAATATAGCTATGATAAATTTCAACCGCTATTTCTTACTTCCTACCTGAATTTTCTGTTGGTAATGTTTTGATTTTTTGTGTAAATAATATAAAATTGATTGATAAATATAAAGTAAACATTATTTTGATTGGTAATATAATAAAAATATTATAATATACACGAATAAGTATTTTGAAAATAATTGTAAATTAATAATTCATATAAAAAATTAAGAGTAACAAACTATTAAATATATTCAGTTATCTAGAAGCTACGCAGGTGGGCAAGGTAGATGCTCTAACTGCTGCGATGAAGTCCTGTCTTTCCCTTTCAACTCATCCACATCATTACGGAGTTAGGTTATGCATTTCATCAACCTCTTTACTGTGTTCTCAAGCTGAACAACTCTCCCATTTAATGCAGACCGCCTACTAGATCTAGTTATAGAGGATATGGAGGATTGCGAATAGTATGTGTTTGCAAATGAACCTAAGCCGAGTATCCTTTCACGGCAGTCCTTACCGCCCACTGCATCAAGATATGCCTGACTCTCATAAACAGTTTTAGAGTTTTGAAACTGTCGTTTAATGCTTTCTTGTATTTGGTCATATCATTATAATTGTTTGTGTTAATAAGTGATAATTTTTAATAATTAATATTAACGTATAGATCTTACATACATAAAGTTGTCTGCATCAGCTGTTGATGAAGGTCACACCATCATGCTTCTTGGTGTGAGTATGAAAAAAAGATGGCATGATGTAGGTTTCTTGTCTAAAGACTTTTCTTGCATCAGAATAAATTGTTGTAAGTGAACTACAATTTACAAAAATTTTGGTAGAGTTTCCCTTATTTTTATGATATTTACCTCCTGTTAGATAAAATATTAACTCAACAACACATCCATTAATGACACCAAACATTGATAACATTATTATTCTATATGGCACACAAATATTTTCATTATAAATTTCATACACCAAATTACATTAAAATCAAATTTCATACATCAAAGTACAAAAATCAGAATATAAGTGTAAAGTTTTGATACTTACAAGTTGAAGTGTGTGCTCCTGGTCGGTTAAAGATCTTCCAGTGCATACGGGTAGACTCTCTCCATCCAATCCTACATGTTTGTTGGTAGAATTGCACTTTAAAATGGACAGTGACTCGGGTGATGCCAAATACTAGTGCCAACGACTCTAAATTTCTTTAGATGTATATGGTGGTCATACACCATTCTTGTATATCGAACTAAGAAAGTTTCTATAACGTGTACGAGCTTGCCTCTCCCATACCTTATAAATTACATCATCAAATTGAGAATCCCAAAAAATTCTTTCTATAGAAAAGGAAAAATACAATAAGTACTAATAAATGACAATATTTATCTAATTAATGTATAAAATTAGATTAAATAAAAAGATTAAATAATTTTTTTTGTACCTCAAAGTCCTGATAATGAAAATCTTTTGTCACCTGAGAGACATTCTTCTATCCTTAAATTTGGATGAGATATTTTTGGAGTACATTCTAGACAGAACCAACCTAATATATAAGCATTTTTAGATCATTTTCAAGTTAAAATATATAACTTAGGTATAAACCTATGGTGTTATCCGCAACGTTTACCCCTAATATCTCTGTTGATGTAAGGGTCGTAGATGGTAGGGCTGCTGGATGGCACAGTAGTGGTTACAAAAGGTAACTGTACAAGGATTGTAAGTTGGGAAAGTAATGCCTCATCCAGATGTGCAGTAGATGGATGTACAACACCTAATTTTGTAGCATTTGTAGAATGTGATGCTTCACCTGGAAAACATGGTAACGTAAACCTTGGGCGGAAAAAAATCATGTTTTCTCTTTTGTGGCATATTTTTAACTTAAAATTCACATTTTATTAAATATTCCAATAATATAACAATATAAATTAAACACAAATAACATTATAATGTTGATGCAATAATATATTTATTCATATAATATTCTATTACAAATACAAATTAATCGCTATTATCACTTAATTGTAAATCAAAATCAAAATCATCATCATCTTCTTTTTCTAAAGAATTAGAATAAAACTCAGGCTCCTCTTCATATTTATCGCCCTCCTCATCCTCTCTAGATGAAATTTCAACATATTTATTATTTGGAAGGTTTAAAGGTTCATTCTCATCATATGATACATATGCATTTATTTCATTAACATTTTCCTGAAACGCTTCACTTTCAATTCTTTTATTTTCTCCTTTTCCATGTAATTCAAAAACACCTTGAGGTTTTACTTTGCAAATGGTCAACCAATCTGACTTATCTCATCGTAAGCTGGGAAAGAGATAATATATCTAGATCGCTTGCATCGCCAACACGAAAGGTTCAAATTGTCTAGATCTTCTTCGCTGGTTGATTTCAGCTAGATTATATCAATTGTGCACTTTTGTTCCAACATTAGGAGTTGGATCAAACCAATCACACTTAAATATCACACTCCATTTTTTTGGCAATGTAGGGTACTCAATTTCAAGTATCTTAATAATTTTACCTTAGTAATCCATCAATTCTCTATGTATCCATACTCCACTATTTACTGTTGCCATGCTATGACCATAATATTCTGTATGAAATTTGTATCCATTAACAAAATACACCGAATATGATTTAACAGTTTGCAAAGATCCTTTCGTAAAATTACATATGAACTTGTTCTCTATTCGATATTTTGAGGCCTACACCAAAAAAATAATATTGAATAGTATAATGTCATTTAAACACTTTGATATGATAATTCAACCGTTTCAATTATTGGAATTATATGATTACTTACATATTTCTCAAATCATCGAGGAACGTGTGTTCTAACTTCTTTATTGATATCATCCTGTGTTGTTTCGGGCATTAGCTTGCCTAACCATTCCTCACATAATCTAAAAGAATTATTATGCAATTTGGTTGTGAACAACACTAACTTCGAAAACTCAAATAATCAATTTCAAAATGAACTTAAACTTACTTCACGAAAGGTTGAACCTCTTGACAATTCAATAAAATGTAATCATGAGCAGCCTTTATTTCTTCTTATGTTAACATTCTTCTTGTTGAACGCCCATATGTTTATCCTGGATATGTGAAAATGGACAAGTTACCATTAATATCTCCCGTTTCACCCCTATCGTCATTACGAGGAACTTATGTGAACAAAATGTACTAGCTTCGTCCACTAAATAAGCATTACATATCGAACTTTCAACTCTAGCCTTATTTTTTAGATTTTTCTTCAAGTGATGCAAAAACATACATTACAAATAAGGTTATTACAATTCTATGTTTAAAACATGCTATAATTTTTTTAAAATATTAACTATAATTAGCTCTTAAATGGATACATCCATTGATATTGAACTAGACTAGTAAGTTTAGCCTCGTCTACGAAATGTATGGGTTGATGCTCCATACAGCCAAAAAAGCTTAGAAGAAAAATCCCTTTCAATTTGCACAAGATAACTGGAATTTTCCTTTATAATTTTTCCATTTTAACCAACTTTATTTCAGATGATGTTAAGCTTTTGAAAAACAAACTCAATTTTGTTATAGCTTCCCAAACCTTATTTGATAGCAACTCTTGAAATGTAATTGGAATTAGCCTTTGAATAAACACAAGATAATCATGACTTTTCATTCCAAATAATTTGTACTTCCTCATATCCATACACCTTGGCAAGTTCAAAACATAACCATCGGGAATCTTTAGACTTCTCAACCATTCATACAAAATTTTCTTTTGTTTTTTTTACCAAAAGTCTAACATGCTTTTGGATATTTATTGGTGTGAAGATCTTTATCTAACTCATTCCTTCTACAAAAATGTTTCAAATTAGCTCGTGATTTTGTATTGTCCTTTGTCCTCCCTTCAATGCTCATTGCAGTGTTGAACAAGCTATCAAAAATATTTTTCAATATTTTTCATATCTAGATTATGATGTATCAAATTAGTTTTCTAATATGGAAAATACCCAAAAGATACTTGGTTTTCTCCAACCAAAGTTTTTACTAATGCTTCTATTAACTTCTTCGACTTCAAGTTCTGTAATTTTCAACAACCCTAATTCATGAATCTCCTGCAATATCTCTTCACCAGCTTTTTCAAGGGGAGGAGGTGTTTATACCATCCTATTCTTAATAAAATTTTGTTTATTACATCTAAATGGATGATCTGGAGGAAGAAATTCCCTGTGGTTGTCAAACCAAGATGTTTTGGCCCTGTTAGGAAGATAAAATGCATCAGAATCATTGCCATAGTAAGATCAAGCCAATTTCCCTGTTGTGCTCCATCCAGACAATATAACATACGTAGGGAAATTACTAATAGCCCACATCAAATCTGCTATTAATAAAAAAATTTATTTAAGAGACACATAATATGTCTCCACATCAAATTCCCAAAGATTATGCAATTCAAATACCAATGGTTGTCAGAATACATCAATTTTATGCTTTGGATTCATAGGCCTTGGCATAATCACTATTAATAATATGTATGTCTCATTCATACACATCTATAGAGGTAAATTTAAGGAGTAATTATGATTGACCATGATGAATATTGTTGGTTAGATTGACTAAAAGGTTGGGATCTATTTGTCGACAATCCTAACCTAACATTTCGACTTTCAACTGCAAACTCAGAATGGGTGCAAACCCTATATTCATTTTTATTGAGATCTTGTAGAAGCTTGTTAAACACTACGAGTGTGAAAAGTTGAAGAATCTTGAAAAAAATATACTTGTGACTTGGAGAGACTCATCAAAATTTATTACTTGGAGTTTTATAGTGAAATACTCAAGTTGGATATACGGTAGGTTCGTTATAAGCCGACCGTGTCATTCTTTCTCTCTTCTTAACTTTTAAATTTTCACATTATAGTGTTTGTGTTTTCAATTTGCAAGAGGCTCCTTCAGTTTTAGAATTGAATAGGCTCCTTCTATTTTAATATTGCAAGAGGTTCCTTTCGTTTTGAACATTAACATACTCCTTTGTTTTGAACGTTAATAGGCTCCTTTCATTTTGAACTTTAACAAGTTCTTTTTATTTATAGACTCGTTTCATTGAAATTTAGCGAGCTCTTATAGTTTACATAAATTGATAGTAACTTGCAAAATGTTTAAGTCACACACAATTCACCCCCCTTTTGCATATGTTTGCTTTATCATTTGGTATCAAAGCGAAGTTTTATATTTATTGTGTTTTACAACATGTGACATATCATAGCAAACAAATTGAGAAGTCTTGAAGGACTATATTGTTAGTGTAAGTCGACTTGTACTCTTATGTAAGTCGACTTACGCATGCACAGTACCATAAGTCGACTTGTATCTCTTGTAACTCGACTTATACTTGCACAGTACTGTAAGATTGTTAGAGTAGTGCCCTAAAG
>JANZLC010000201.1:28364954-28379835 GCA_026413385.1 Erythroxylum gracilipes
CTCGCCGCTTCCACTGGCACGGACTCGGATGCCCCTCTCGGTGTCGAGTTCGGGTCGGTTGGGAGTGGGGTGCTACAGGAAAGGTGCTTCGTAATCAGCTGCTATGTTCCTCTTCCCTCGTCCAGAGAATTGTGTTTGCCTCGTTGATTGATCACACTTTACTATTTTCTTGATACGCGGCATATTGGCTTGTGAGTCGGTGGAAGTCAAAAGAAATTTGGAGGTTTGAAATTTTGTAGAGAGAAGTGAAAATGATTGGAGAGATAAAGTGAAAAAGTGAAGTTAGAAATGTATTTATAGGTGATTGGATGGTAAAATGGTAAAATTTTAAGTAAAATGTCTGTGTCTGTCATTTTTACCTTGTCGCAGGCCACGATTTTCACCAATTTTAATTTTTCTTGTTCTTTTGTCCTTTTCCACTTTCCGAAATCCCTTCTTAACTCCTCGTGGCTCTTTGACCTCTCTTTGCTTACTTCATCGATCATAGAATTCACGTCGACATCCTATGCCTTCCGATTTTATTTGAAAATGAAATAACCTAACTACAAAATTCAAACTTTCTTAAGACAATTTAAGGAAAATTAAAATTTCATAGGTTGCCTCCCATGCAACGCTTCTTTTAACGTCAGTAGCTCGACAATCTATCATTGGAAACTCAACCGGGATCAATTATGAACGGCTTGCTTCTAATTTTTTTATTCAACATCAGTTTTGTAACCTGTAAGTAAGCTACAAATTGCAAAATAATCAAAAGGACAATATTGATAACATTATGAAAACCAATTAAGCTCAATAATGTTGTTTTTTTGATTGAACTATCAACAAAACAGGGAATAACAAAACTCCCTAAATCTTCCATCGAATTTAACAGTTTGCCTTGTAAGAAGGTAAGTTGCTCTCTTTCTTCCTTAATCACCTTTGTCTCCTCTGCTTCTTCCGCTTCACAAACATAGACTTGCATAGCTTCTTCAAACTCAATGTATGTTGTCAGCTGTTCTTTGTCCTTTTATTCTTTAGAAGATCCAAACACATCAATTATCCTAAATGAGCTACTATCCTTCAAATTCTTTAATATATCATTCATGTTGAATGTCACTTGGTCATCATTAATCGGAAGGATAAGGTTCTTTTCATGAACATCTACCCAATATTTTTTTATGTGCACATATGGTATATTAAGAAATAGTGAATAAAAGGGATGGTTGGCTTTCTTTTCTTCAATCTCTTTCTTCACCTCTTGGTCTTCAACAAGGTGGGGTTCAGTTTGGTTTTCTATTGGTCCTTCTGGCTCTCCCCCATTCTTAGGTACGATAGCCTCCTATTGCTTTCTTTGATGTATTTCCATATTACTTAGAGAGTCTTCCACACTTCTCTTACAAAATTCATGGGAAAGCTGTCTCACTCGAATCTCTAGGTTGTGAATAGACGAAGTATGATTTTCTGTTACTTGCTCAATTGCTCTTATTGTCTCTTCTGGCCATCTTTCGTGTCCGTGAGCTTATCTAGGATCTTGTCCAATTCAGAATCCTATAAACTAGACTCATCTTGCTAAACTCCTAATTGGTCTTGACATCCTAAATGAGTCCCTGCATTGTTGGACCAATAGAAATTTAGGTGGTACTGTCACCCTAGAGTGTACATGTTCCAAAAAGGATTATTACTTTCCCAACCATATTGTGTCTTATTGTAGTTCGCAAAAGTTCCTTGCTCACTATATTTTCTATCCTCTATCATTGTTCTTTCCATTTCTTCTTGGCATCTAGCTCTTTAGATGTCTCATTTCTCATTCTAAGATGCCTTGCTGTGTCTCTACTTTATACCTTTAACTTCTTTCTCTATATTTTTTTCCTTTTTATTTTAAAACAAAAGATAATGAAAATACCTTAGACTAAAGAACTAAACTAATCGCCTCCCCGGCAATAGCATAAAAAACTTCATCGCAGTTTTCCAATATATATAGTTTTAATAATTTAACCTCGATGTTTTGCAAGCGTACGGGTCGTTAGTGTAGTATCTAAGGTGTCAATCTCATGAGGAGGGTTAACCTAATCCTAAACTCTAAGGCCGAAACAAATTGCAGAAATTCAACTGTAACTAAGCTAAAAAAATAACGCAATTCAGTCAATCAATTTAATCAGCCAATTCAACTCCAGAAAAAATCACGTAATATTAACAAATCAACAAATTGCAATACACATACTAAGAATCAACCTAAGGAACTACCAATTGAGAGAAAGAGGAATTTTTTTACCTATCTTCAAAACTAACCTAATTAATTATGAAATGTTGGATTATTGATCCTAGGCTATCTTAGGTTGGTTACTCTCTCTTAAGCTATAACCAAAAGTCCTAAATTATAAACCCTAATCAGATAATGGAAAATTGCAATTTCTCAATTCATAATTTATCCAAACCCTAATTAGATCTAAAGTTTTCTATTAGACTACCGGGAACCTATGTGAGATCTCTGGTCACACAATTACCAATTTGATTGATTTCTCGTTCTTTTTAAATTTCCTAACTCTTGTTAGCCCAATTTATTTATTTTTCATCGGTTCGCCCTCTCAATCTATTACCGATTTATGAAAATGCAGAAATCAATCACAATGAATCCAATTCACATGAACAATCATATTTTTATTGAATCAAAGATAAAAATAACCCGAAGGTGAGTTTAGACAATCCTCAACATTCATAAATCCTATCTCAACAGCTATTTCAACTCTATACATAGATAAAAATGGAAATACACTGGAAAATAGATCTGAATGGATGATGGAGGTAGTAACGACGGGAAACCTTCTGTTACAGGAAATACTTCGTGTAGGCTTCTTCTCCACATCTCTCTTCCTTCATCTCTTTCTCAATCTCTCGATGAACTCTCTCTAGGGTTTTGTGATGGTGGCTGATACAAGAAGCTCCTCACCTCTTTTGTCTCATTCTTTATATATTTGATGTGTTCTGGGTAGCCTTAGGGTTTTTTGGGTCAAAAGGTCCGAAAAATTCATCAAAACTTGGCTTTTCTGCATGTTTGTGCGTCTACCTGATGCAGGCCACGATCGTGGGCCAAGTCTTATATTTATGTCACGATTGTGGTGATTTGGCCACGATCGTAGGCTGTCTCCCTTGCTTCTATCACAATTGTGGCAAGGGTTTCATCTCTTCTAAGCCTTCTAGAGAGATTTTGAGGTTATGCAAGAAGGGAAAAAGGTAGAGGAAGTTAAGAGCTTTCTTTGGAACCAAACATCTCTTCATTTGGTGAAGGTTTAAGGTAAGAACATTCTAAGGCTTTGGATTTTGGAAGCACTTTAGTTCATGAAGCGTATGAAATGCATGGGTTTAGGTACTCTAGGATCAATTTTAGTAAATGTACTTTGTGGATCTTCAATTTTTTTTACAACCCATTTGAACTTGGGATTTTTTTGTCTATAAAAAAGGAATCAAGAAAGACAAGAGGAGCAAAAGGAGAGGCACATTTGAGCAACATATAAGCAAGAAATTCAAGGTGGGTTACATTTTTATAATTAAGTAATGAGCCATTAATGTCTCTTTCAAGAAATGGAAATAAATAAGTTTAAACTACTTCTAAAATGTGCATTTATTGTTCTTTGAATGTTTTGAAAATGTGCTGCATATTGTATATATAAATTTTGTTTGATTTATGAAAATAATGTTGAAAAGGTATCAAGCTTAAGAAATCAAGTTTTTGAAATGTGCCTTTTTAGGCAATATGTTTTACAAGTCATGAAATACATGTTATGTGAGTTTGTAATGGTCCTCTAAGTTAAGTTAAGTGCATTTTAACAAAAAGGCTTCTCCTGCCTGCCCGCTAGTGGCGTGGAGCTCCTTCATGAACTACCATAAGTTCAAGGCTACGCAAGACCATGATGTGGAAATGCATAGTACGTTCTATTTTTGAATCCACTTGAACCATTTTGATATGCTTATGTGCTCATGATAAGTTGACAAGAGTGATGCATACATAGTTTGCATAAAGGTGAATTTTTGCGATGAAAGTGAGTTTATCAATGATTTTACTGGTTACCGATTATAAAATTATTATCCACGGGCTTTACGCACATCCCCATTCTCCTCCTCATATCCAGGTGATGAGCAAGCTATCGAGTAGTCAAGAGTCAAGGAATCACTTCGATCTTTGTTTATTTTGTATTTGAAGCAAAATCTTGTAAAATAAGGCTTTAGTTACATTTTGAGTAAATCATTTTTCATGTATCTTTTGTATTTTCGGGATTTTGAGATATTAATGTATTTGCAGCTTGAAATGTCCACTAAAGCTTTGTAAAACTATTATCTTTTGATGCTAATGGAATATGAATGCATTTTTGCTCATGATTATCAAAGTTTGTCCAGTGCATTTTCAAGTTTACATAAGGAAAAAATTTGTGTTCTGACTTCAGGGAAAAATCTGGGTTGATCTAGGCTGATTTAGGCAAAGTTGTCTTCTAGAAAGTTGTAGGTCTTTCTTTTATTTTTCTAACAGTATATAGTATTAAATTTTTGGACTTTGAGTTGAAAGCTATGGTCCTTATAAGTGGAGATGCTCAGGCGTATAGATAGTATCGTCTGTGATGACGTCATATCATCTGTGGAGACGTATCGTCTGCGATGACGTCATATCGTTTGGGGATAACATCATATCTTCTATAGTTGACTTTCTGCTTCTTCTTATGTTGACCAAAACTTCTTATGTGCACTATTCGTCTGATCCTATTGTCTGGTCCAATTTTGACCTTCTAGACGATAGAATCTGCCTTCAAGGTCTTCATAAAAGTTTCAGATCTTGAAATCTTCTTTCCAACTATACAAAGAACACCTTAATCCAATATCTATAGGGAAAGTTATAGCAATTTTTTCAATTCTTCTGCTTTTTCATCTAGCCTATATTCTGGTCCAAGTTTGACCCTCTAGATAATAGAATCTGTCTTCAAAGTCTGCATAAAATTTTCAGATCTTGAAATCCTTTTTCAAACCATACAAAGAACACCTTAATCTGATATCTATAGGGAAAGTTACGGTAATTTTCCCAATTTTTCTTCTTTTTTTGTCTGGTTTCATCTGGCCTATTGTCTGGTCCAATTTTGGCCCTATAAATGATAGAATCTGTCTTCAAGGTTTGCATGAAAGTTTCAGATCCTGAAGTCCTCTTTCAAACCGTATAAAGAACACCTCAATTCGATATCCATAGGGAAAGTTATGGCAATTTTCCCAATTGTTCTGGTTTCATCTAACCTATCGTCTGGTCCAATTTTAACCCTTTAGATAATAGAATCTATCTTTGCGGTCTTCATAAAATTTGCAGATCTTACAGTCCTATTTCAAACCATATAAAGAACACCTTAATTCGACATCTATAGGTAAAGGTATGGAAATTTTCCCAATGCATTTGCTTTTTCGTCTAGTTTCATCTTGCCTATCATCTATTCCAATTTTGACCTCTCGACGATAGAATCTATCTTAGAAGTCTTCATAAAAGTTGTAGATCTTGAAGTCCTTTTTCAAACTATACAAAGAACAACTTAATCTGATATCTATAGTGAACGTTATGGCAATTTTCCCAATTTGTCTGCTTTTTTCGTCTAGTTTCATCTGGCCTATGGTTTGGTCCAATTTTGTCCCTCTAGATGACAGAATCTGTCTTTGAGGTCTGCTTGAAAATTATAGATCTATGAGTCTTCTTTCAAATCATCTAAGAATGATCTTAATCTGACATCTCTAGTGAAATTTATGCTAATTATCCCAAGGCAGGTGCAATATGATTGAGGGCATGCCACCATTAAGGGATGATGGCTAATGAGGGTTCATGGAAACAACCCTATAGGATAATACGCTCACGATTTAGGACTCTAAATGTTGGGCTCCAGAAGCGAGGTCCAATATTGTTTGGTATCAGGGCGTTAGGTTTAGGTCCAAGTTTGGGACTAGGTTTTGGAGTATCCTAGGCATAAAATGGGTAGTTTAAGACATGAAAGTTTTAATTTGTTTCACATGATTTGAAATTATTTTATACGATTTGAACTTTTTTGCGTACTTTGAAATTCGTTTTGCTTGGACCAAAGGTTTTCAATGATTTTTTATTGAAGGAGTGAAAAATGCCACCTCGAAAGAGAACTCAAGGAGCTATGACTCGATCTAGCTCTCACCAAGGGAGCACAGATGAATCTTATGTCCCGCAAAATGCTGGGACACATTCTGCTCCAACTCTTGAGGCACCTAATGTGCAGCATGAGATGCCTCCACCACCTCTTCTTATGCCTTAAGCATAACCCATGAATCCGCATTTATTTCAAGCCTTTGCTCAGACTTTCACATATGCCATAGGCCAAGACTCACAAGTTTTGATGCGGGCTCCAGTGAAGAGGAGTGGCCAGTATGATAAGCTTTGCAAGTATGGGGCGGTAGATTTCAATGGGACTATAAATCTGGAAAAGGCTAAAGCATGGTTGAAGAGGATCGAGAGGGTCCTAATTCAGGTGAAGTGCTCTGATGAGGACAAGCTGGATTATGCAGTTGGCTTACTGCAAAGAGATGCTCTTCATTGGTGGGAATCAGTGCCCCACAGTCAGGTGATGTCTCCGGTGTTATTATGGAGAGATTTTTTGGCAGTGTTCAGGAAGAAGTACCTCTCGAGGGTTTATGTACAAGAGAAGGTCAGGGAGTTTCTGAATCTCACACAGAGGGATTTAATTATGAGTGAGTATGAACTGAAGTTCACCTAGCTGTCACGGTATGCGGCTAACATTGTGGCGAATGAGGAGGACAAGTGCCGCAAGTTTGAGGGAGGTCTTCATTTGGGGATCAAGGAAAAAGTCTTGATCCACAATTTCTGTGACTACCAGCTATTGGTAGATGCTGCACTTCAGGCTAAGAAGCTGGAGAATATCAAGAATTAAGTGAGCAGGAGGAGGAGGAAGAACAGGGAACAATTTTCCAAGAAAGGGGTGAGTGCTCAAATGCCTGAGAGGGGTAGGAAGAGCTTCCACACACAAAGTGAGGTAGGGAGTAGTGCCCCTACTAAGAATAAGCAACCAAAGGCAACTTCAGTTTAAGCCTTTACTGCAGGGGGCAATAGCAGGGTGGAGAGGAGCAGGAATATGAACCCCCAATGTGAGCATTGTGGGAAGCTTTACAAGGGAGAGTGTTTCAAGTTACTTGGAGCATGCTTCCAATGCGGAAAGAAGGGACACCTGATCAGAGACTTTCCCCAAGTAACAAGACAAGAGGGGTCCTAATTACAAGGCCCAAGGAGAGCAGAAATAGTAGGAACTAGACCAGTCACAGAGGTGGGCAGTTTTGAAGCTACAAAGAAGATTATTCCTCCAGGGAGACCAAGGGGTCAGGCCCCCGAATTTTTGTTTTATGATTAGGTATGATTTAAATTAATGTTGAGGTTTTGAGGGATTAATTTTTGGGATTAATTATTATGTTAATGTGAGTAAGATTTTGTGACATAGGTTAATTGAATTAAAGTGCTAAGGTGGTAAGATTGCACAAGGGGTATTTTTGGAAGATCACTCAAAGTAACAAAATACATAAGGTAAAAAGGAAGGGTAAAGTGGACTTTTAGTTTTCATTAAGGGTAAAATGGGAAGAAAGAAAGTGTTGTTTTCTTCCTAAAGAGGGGGAAAAAACTAAAATGGAAAAGAAGGAAGTGAAATAACAAATCAGAGAGAGAGAGAGAGAAGAGATTTCGATATTTGAGAGGAAAAAAGAGAGTTGAGCTAAGATTTCATCTTTTCTAAGCTTTCTAGAGAGATTTTGAGATTATGCGAGAAGGGAAAAAGGTAGAGAAAGATAAGAGTTTTCTTTGGAACTAAACATCTCTTCATTTGGTGAAGGTTTAAGGTAAGAACATTTTAATGCTTTGAATTTTGGAAGGGTTTTTTGTTCATGAAGCTTAGGAAATGCATAGGTTTAGGTACTCTAGGACCAATTTTAGTAAATGTACTTTGTGGATCTTCAATTTTTGCAACCTATTTGAACTTGAGATTTTTGTCCCTGAAAAAGGAATTAAGAAAGACAAGACAAGCAAGAAGAGAGGTACATTTGAGCAACTTATAAGCAAGAAATTCAAGGTAGGTTACATTTTTATAATTAAGTAATGAGCCATTAATATCTCTTTCAAGAAATGAAAATAAACGAGTTTCAACTACTTCTAAAATGTGCATTTATTGTTCTCTGAATGTTTTAAAAATGTGTTGCATATTGTGTATATAAATTTTGTTTGATTTATGAAAATAATTTTGAAAAGATATCAAGCTTAAGAAATCAAGTTTCCGGAATGTGTCTTTTTAGGCAATATGTTTTACAAGTCATGAAATACATGTTATGTAGGTTTGTAGTGGTCTCCTAAGTTAAGTCAAGTGTATTTGACAAAAGGCTTCTCCTGCTTGCCCATTAGTGGCATGGAACTCCTTTATGGACTCCCATAAGTTCATGGCTACGTAAGATCATTATGTGAAAATGAGTAATACGTTATATTTTTGGATCCACCGAACCATTTTTATATGCTTATATGCCCATGATAAGTTGACAAGAGTGATGCATATATAGTTTGCATAAAGGTGAATTTTGCAATGGACGTAAGTTTATAAATGATTTTGCTTGTTACCGATTATAAAATTGTTACCTACAGGCTTTACGCTGACCCCTATTCTCCTCCTCATATCCAAGTGATGAGCAAGATATCAAGTAGTCAAGGGTCAAGGCATCACTCCGATCTTCGCTTATTTTATATTTGAAGCAAATCTTGTTAAATAAGGCTTTAGTTGCATTTTGAGTAAATCATTTTCATGTATCTTCTGTATTTTGAGATTTTGAGATATTAATGTATTTGCGGCTTGAAATTCCCACTAAAGCTATGTAAAACTATTATCTTTTGATGCTAATAGAATATGATTGCATTTTTGCTCACGATTCTCAAAGTTTGTCCAACGCATTTTCAAGCTTACATAATGGAAAAATTCGTGTTCTAACTTTAGGGAAAAATCTGGGTTGGTCTAGGCTAAATTAGGTAAAGTTGTCTTCTAAAATGTTGTAGGTCTTTTTTTATCTTTCTAATGGTATACAGTATGAAATTTTTAGACATTGGAGTCAAAAGTTATGGTCCTTATAAGTGGAGATGCTCAGGAGTATAAATAGTATCGTCTGTGATGACGTTATATCATCTATGATGACGTCATATCGTTTGTGATAACATCATATCGTATATTATAATGTCATATCGTCTGTGATGATGTCATATTGTCTATGATGACGTCAAATAGTCTGTGAAGACATATCGTCTGGTGATGACGTCATATCGTCTAGTGATGATGTCATATCGCCTATAGTTGACTTTCTGCTTCTTCTTATGTTGACCAAAACTTCTTATGTGCAGTATTCATCTGATCCTTTCGTCTGGTCTATTTTTTTCCCTTTAGACGATAGAATCTATCTTCGAAGCCTCATGAAAGTGGTAGATCTTGAAGTCCTCTTTCAAACCATCTAAAGAACATCTTAATCCGAGATATATAGGGAAAGTTATGGCAATTTTCCCAATTCGTCTAACTTTTCGTCTGGTTTCATCTGATCATATATTCTGGTCCAATTTTGACCTTCTAGGTGTCAGAATCTACCTTCAAGGTCTTCTTGAAAATTTTAGATCTATGAGTCTTCTTTCAAACCATCCTAGAATGATCTTAATCCGACATCTCTAGTGAAAGTTATGCTAATTTTCCCAACACATATGAAATATGATTGAGGGCATGCTACCATTATGGGATGATGGCTAATGAGGGTTCATCGAAAGAACCCTACAGAGTTTTACGCTCACGTTTTAGGAGTTTGAATGTTAGGCTCCAGAATCAGGGTGCAACAGTTTATGGTATCAGAGCTACTAAGTTTAGGTCCAAGTTTGGAACTAGGTTTTGGAGTATCCTAGGCATGAAATGGGTAGTTTAAGGCATGAAAGTTTTAATTTGTTTCACAAGATTTGAAATTATTTTTATACGATTTGAACTGTTTTGAGTACTTTGAAATTCGTTTTGTTTGAATTAAAGATTTTCAATGGTTTTATATTGAAGGAGTGAAAAATGCTGCTCAAAAGAGAACTCGAGAAGCTGTGACTCGATTTAGCTCTCGCTAAAGGAGCACAGATGAATCTTATGTCCCGCAAGATGCAGGGGCACATTCTACTCCGGACCCTGAGGCACCTAGTATGCAACATGAGGTCCCTCCACCGCCTCCTCCTATGCCTCATGCAGATCCCATAGATCCGCATTTCTTTCAAGCCTTTGCTCAGGCTTTTACATATGCCATGGGCCAAGGGTCATAAGTCCCGATACAGGCTCCAGTGGAGAGAAGTGGGCAGTATGATAAGCTTCGCAAGTATGGGACAGTGGATTTCAATAGGACTATAAATCCGAAAGAGGCTGAAGCATGGTTGAAGAGAATCGAGAGGTTCTTGATTTAGATAAAGTGCTTTGATGAGGAGAAGATGGATTATGCAGTTAGCTTGCTATAAGGAGATGCTCTTCATTGGTGGGAATCACTGCCCCACAGTTAGGTGATGCCTCCGTTGTTATCATGGAGAGATTTTGTGGAAGTGTTCAGGAAGAAGTACCTCTCGAGGGTGTATGTACAAGAGAAGGCCAGGGAGTTTCTAAATCTCACACAGAGGGATTTGAGTATGAGTGAGTATGAACTGAAGTTCACCCAACTGTCACGGTATGTAGCCAACATTGTGACGAATGAGGAGGACAAGTGCCTTAAGTTTAAGGGAGGTCTTTATTTAGGGATCAAAGAAAAAGTCTTAATCCACAATTTCTGTGACTACCATCAATTAGTAGATGCTACACTCCAGGCTCAGAAGCTGGAGAATACCAAAAATGAAATGAAGAGGAAGAACAGGGAATAGTTTTCCAAGAAAGGGGTGAGTGCTCAACTATCTGAGAGGGGTAGGAAGAGCTTCCACACACAGAGTGAGCTGAGGAGTAGTGCCCCTACTAGGAACAAGCAACCAAGGGTAGCTTCATTGCAAGCCTCTACTGTAGGGGGCAATAGCAGGGTGGAGAGAAGCAGGAACATGAACCCCCAATGTGAACATTGTGGGAAGCTTCACAGGGAAGAGTGTTTCAAGTTACTTGGAGCATGCTTCCGATGCGGAGAGAAGGGACACCTAATCAGAGACTGTCTCCAAGTAATAAGGCAAGAGGGGTCCCAGTTGTAAGCCCCAAGGAGAGTAGAAACAGTGGGAACCAGACCAGTCACAGAGGTAGGCAGTTCTGGAGCTATAAAGAAGACTATTCCTCCAGGGAGGCTAAGGGGTCAGGCACAGGCCAGGGTATTTGTTATGACCAGAGAGGAAGCTACAGTTGTACCTGAAGCTGTCACGGGTATGGCTCGGATATTTAATTATGCAGTATATGTGTTGATTGATTCTGGCTCCACGCATTCATTTGTTTCTGCAAGCATGACATTACATGATGTTGATTTGATGCCATTGGGTAGTCCTTTAATTGTTAGCACTCCTTTCGGGAGGCATGTGATTATAAGTCAAGTGATATTGTGAGCTTTTCATCGAAGGTGCTCAACTAGTAGTGAACTTACTACCCCTAGATCTAAAGGGGCTAGATGTCATACTAGAAATAGATGTTATGGAGAAGTATCATATGAAGCTGGATTGTGGCCTTAAGGAGGTGGAATTTGATCTAGGCAACAGTGAGAAGGTGATTTTCAAAGGGGACAAGAAAATACCATCACCAAGGATTATTTCGGCTTTATTAGCTGATAGGATGATGGGAAAAAGGTGTGAAGCCTTTTTGGTATATTTGTGGACACTGATGTGAATGAAAGGAGGTTAGAGGTTCTCCCAATTGTGAGGAAATTTTCATACGTGTTTTTAAAAGAATTACCTGGTTTGCTATCGGTGAGGGAAATCAGGTTTGCCATCGACTTGATTCTCGAAACTGCACCCATTTCTATACCACCCTATAGAATAGCTCCAGCTAAGTTGAAAGAGCTTAAGGAACAGCTGGAGGAACTGCTAAAGAAGGGGTACATAAGACAGAGTTCGTCACCTTGGGGAGCACGAGTTTTGTTTGTTAAGAAGAAGGATAAAACATAGCAGATGTGTATAGATTACCGGAGACTCAACAAGGTGACCATTAAAAACAAGTACCCTCGACCCCGAATAGATGATCTGTTTGACCAGCTGCAGGGAGCAAAGATATTTTCAAAGATTGATCTCAGGTCAGGTTATCATTAGCTCAGAATCAGGGAGTCTGATGTAAACAAGATAGCCTTCAGGACACGGTATGGACATTATGAGTTTTTATTCATGCCTTTTGGATTGACCAATGCTCCAGCTGCTTTTATGGATCTTATGAATAAGGTCTTCAGGAAGTATCTGGATCATTTTGTCATAGTGTTTATCGATGAAATTTTGGTTTATTCCAAGAGTGAAGAGAAATATGAGGAACATCTTAGGATAGTGTTGCAAACACTGAGGGAGAAGGAACTTTATGTTAAGTTCAGCAAGTGTGAGTTTTGGCTTCACGAGGTGATATTCCTTGGACATGTAATTTCTAAAGATGGAATACATGTTGATATGAGAAAAAATAAAGTAGTGGTGAATTAACATACACCCAAGACAATGACAAAAGTGAGGAGTTTTCTGGGTCTAGCAGGTTATTGTAGGAGATTTGTTGAAGGATTTTCTATGATAGTTGCTCCGATGATCAAGTTATTAAGGAAGAATCAAAAGTTTATCTGATGTAATGAATGTCAGAAGAGCTTTGAGGAGCTCAAGGACAGGTTGACAAGTGCTCCAATACTGACCCTGCCTATGGGAGCTAAGGGTTATACAGTTTACAGTGATGCTTCAAGAAAGGGTTTGGGTTGTGTGTTGATGCAAGGAGACAGGGTGATAGCTTATGCTTCAAGGCAGCTAAAGCCTTATGAGCTGAATTACCCGACTCATGATCTAGAGTTAGCAGCAATAGTTTTTGCCCTGAAAATTTGGAGACATTATCTATATGAGGTTCAAACGAGGATTTTTACGGATCATAAAAGTCTTAAGTATTTATTGATCCAAAGGGAACTGAATTTGAGGTAGAGAAGATGGTTAGAGCTAATTAAGAATTATGATTTGTTGATTGACTATCATTCAGGAAGGGCAAACGTAGTGACAGATGCTTTGAGTAGAAAATTCTCAATAGCCTACGTTTAGACAGTTTATCTGTCGTTATTGAAAGAGATGGCTAAGCTTAGGATAAGTTTGAAATAGGAGGAATCTGAATGTATTGTTGCTACTTTTAAAGTGAGACCGATACTCAGAGAGAAGGTTCGGGAGTTACAAGCACAGGATGCAGAATTAAGCAAGCTCCGAGAAGAAATTAGGAATAACAAGAAATCTAAAGTGGTAGTGAGGGATGATAGACTCATGACTGTAAGGAACAAACTTTGTATCTTAAATGTCAAGGAGATCAAGGATGAGATACTAGATGAGGTACACAATGCGCCTTATGCCATACACCCAGGTAGCACCGATCTTAAAGAGCATTTCTGGTGTAAATGCATGAAAAGAGATGTAGCAAAATATACAAGTAAGTGTCTAGTGTGTCAGCAAGTCAAGACTGAATACTAGGCACCTTCAGACAAGTTAAGGCCATTGTCCATTCCTGAGTGGAAATGACAATGTTTAACTATGGACTTTCTGATGAGTTTGCCTAAGACTAATAGGAAGCATGATGCCATATGAGTTATTGTTGATCGTTTGATAAAGTCAGCCCATTTTCTGGCAATTAAACAGACTAATTCTCTGCATGTGCTAGCAAAGAAATATATTGATGAAATAGTGAGACTACATGGGATTCCAGAGTTTATAGTTTCTGACAGAAATCTTCGATTTACTTCGAGATTTTGGGAAAGTTTGCAAGAAGCTCTGGGAATCAAGTTGAATTTCAGCACTACTTTTCATCCCCAGACAGATGGTCAATCTAAGAGGACTATTTGGACCATTGAGAGAATGCTTAAGGCATGTGTGATGGATTTCAAAGGAGCTTGGGAAGAGCATTTGCTATTGGTTGAATTTGCTTACAACAATTCGTACCACTTGAGTATTCAGATGGCTACTTATGAAGCCTTGTATGGAAGGAGATGTAGAACTCCGATATGCTGGGATGAAGAAGGAGAAAGGAAAGTATTAAAGCCAGGGTTACTTCAAATGACAGTGAATAAGGTCAACTTAGTTAAGCAACGACTTAAAGCGACTTAAGATAGAATGAAGAGCTATACTGATGTACACCGAAAGGAGATGGAGTATAAAGGCGGTGAGAAAGTTTTCCTTAATACATCTCCTTGGAAAGGAGTCATGAGATTTGATAAGAAGGACAAGTTGAGCCCAAGATATGTGAAATTCTTGAGAGGATTGGACCGCTAGCCTATAGGTTGGTGTTACCACGCAGATTCATGATGTCTTTCATGTTTCCATGTTTAAGAGATATAGATCAGATCCCTCTCACATCATTCAAACCGCTGAGGTTCAGTTAAGAAATGATTTGACTTATGAGAAGACTTCAGTAAAGATTTTAGACACTAAAGAGAAAGTCCTCAGGCATAAGACAGTTCAGTTGGTAAAAGTTCTGTGGAGAAATTATTCTTTTGAAGAGGCCACGTGGGAGCCCTTGGAAACCATGAGGGAGAAGCATCCACGTCAATGATTTAAGTAAGAATTTCAAGGACAAAATTTCTTTAAAAAGGGGAAAATATTGGCCCCTGAATTTTTTATTATTATTAGGCATGATTTAAATTAATGTTGAGGTTTTGAGGGATTAATTTTTGGGATTAATTATTATGTTAATGTGAGTAAGATTTTGTGACA
>JANZLC010000201.1:28379935-28391012 GCA_026413385.1 Erythroxylum gracilipes
GGATTTTGGAAAACTGCTTGGGTTTGTATAAGTTTTCTTTTACTTTCTAAATTTCCACGGCTATCTACCTCATTCAAGTTTCATATTATGCGTCCGATGTTGGGCTCCGATAACGGGGTTCAACAACTTTACTTTGTATTCCTAGAGAACCAATTTGAGCCTTACTCTTTCTTTTCTTACATAATAACCTTGTTAAAAACCACTTTGACCCTTTTTTTTGTCGATATCCTTAATGATTTTGAACCTCTAAATTGAAGGAGTTGTTTAAAGCTCATTTGTATAGGATTTAAACTATTTCCATGAAAATTAAATTAGTTTATTCAAATTGCATTATTTTGAATTTTTATTTTTATAGATTGGGAGAAGGGTGGAGTAAAAAAAAAATATCTCCTCTTTGATGTTCTTGTTTTAAAAAGAAGAAGAAAAAAAAAGATGATTGAAAAGGATGTTATTTAAATCAAGTGAGTTTTGGATTGATTTAAGTTTAGACTTGTATAGGTAAGTTAGAATGGTTTCCTTCAATTTAATTAAGGTTATGTTTGGTTGGGGGTTTTATAATAGAATGGAATGGAATGTAATATTATTCTATTGTTTGGGAGGAGGTTTTATAATGGAATAGAATGGAATTGGATGGTAGAGGGGAGTTTCATATTACATCTCTTTACATTCTAAACAGTAAAAATGGGAAACCTCCAATTTGGGAGGTTTGGGATGGAATGTAAAATGATAAACAACTTTACACTATATTACATTATAAACCCTTCATCCAAACAACATTTCACTATATTACATTATAAACCCTTCCACCCCTCCCAACCAACAATTTTCTAATATTACATCTATTAACGTTCCATTTCATTATAAACCTTTCCATTCTATTAAAAACATTACATCCAACCAAACATAACCTAGCCCAAAACTTCTTTTTTTCATACCTTACCTAAGCTAAGTTACGACCCTTATAAAGTCCCTTTGATTGATGAATTAAGTTCATTTTTGTTAAGTGGTAGAGATATGATTCTTGAGCAAGCTTATGGAAATAACCAACTATGTTTTGATTTGAAAACTTAATGAACCCTAAAAGATTTACTTGAAGAGTTGGAGTTTAATTAGGAAACTTCTTTCTATCTCTATTATATGAGGATTGGGATTTGTTTTAGATAGGCATCATTACAAGGTAGGATTAGATTAGGTTTAGAGTAGGAAAACAATAAAAAGGGACATTCTCCACCTCTCCAAAATAATCAATCCTTTTCTTCTTACTTTTCTCTCAATATTTCATCTTTCTTCTATTTTTGGAGTTAAAACTAAAGTTATGTGTACATAAACTCAACTATTCTGATTTAAAGGGATTCAAAACTTTAGTTGTAATCTTGTGAGGTTTTTTTCTTAAACTATTATTCATGTTTTAATTAAAGTATTTTTTGTTTTGAGTTCTTATATTTCATGAATGATTAATATTGATTAATTTGACAAATTAATTTAATTTTGATTATTCTATAACTATCCATGAGTTCAATAATCTGTAATTGTCATGAAGGATTGGTACAAGTAGCAAATATGTTATTTATGAATTTGCATATTTAACTTATGATAAAAAAGAAAACTAAGTTGAATAATTACAGTTATCTCGATTATTTAATTTAGGTTTTAGTCTTTTTCACTAAGCTTATTGTTATCATTTAATTGATATGGAATGCTATCATACTCAGTCAATTGATGTTAAGTTTTGTTTTGGATGCCGGGTTCAAATCAATAAATTTAAGAAAATTTGAGACTTATTATGGTTATCTTAACTGCTTGAATTGTGAAAATATTCTTTTTAAACCAATAATCAATGTTACAATTATATGAGATCTTTCCCTTGAATTATAGTTTAGAATTATTGAATTTCTTACTTTTATATTTAGTTGATTTAATTTGATGTCTTTTAAATTTTAGTTAATTAGTAATTAGTTGAAAACCCCCACTTTATTTTATTATTTTAAAAAAAGAAACCAGTGTTTAATTCTCTTGGGATTCGATCTAGTTCCGCGACTACTACAAGAAGTTAGAGAATCAAAATTAATTTTGAAAGATTCGACAACCCGATCACTAGTTGGAGGTAATGTTGTTAGAGAGAATCGATGCTGGCTTTTAGAGAAAAGAGAAGGAAGAAAGGTAAACAGTTTGAAAGACCTTAAATAAAAATCGTGAGAGGATGAGAGAAGATAGAGACCCAACCTCTAGTGTTAACCTCCTTTAACTTAAAATAAGACAGGGTTTTATCACAAGTATATCAATATATGAGAGAAAACTATATTGCCATTGGTCATCAATGACCTTTGATATTTTCCTCTAATCCTACATCTCTTAATTTTTCAACTTTTTCTCTATTTTCTTCCTTATATTTTATTTAATTTCCTAAAAATTATCCCCTAAATTTTCCCTCCTAAATGAAATCATAAAGAAAAGTTAGAATTTGACCTAATTGCCTTAATCATTTTTTCTTTTTTCCATATTTACTCATTTTCTTCAAAAAATCATGAAAAAATCCTAACAGATCTTGGTTGACACCTTATGGAGAAAAAGGAATCTTAAACAGTTTGCAAACAAATATTCTTAAAAGGAAACCCTGAAATATATGATCATCACTGAAGTTAAGAAGCTTATGCTGACAAAAAATCTTAACCAAAAGTGCAGTTCAAACATAGTATCTTCTCTGCATATCTAATGTAATGTCTGCTGTATTTTGTCTATTCTATAGGGGTACACCCCTAAGCTTTTCACCTTGTTTATAAAACTTTCTATATTTATTATCTAATTCATTCCCTTTTAAAAAAAAAATGATAGACCAAAATTAAAACAAAGTATATATCTATAAAAAATTTTATTTAAAAGAAATGAGTCATTATTAAAAATTAATAAAATTCTACTAAGATAAATATTTGTAGTTAGAATCTAATTAAAAGTAACAAATATTTCATAAATGTAAATTTAAAAAATGATAAAATGAAATTAATTCTAATATAATGAAATACCGTGCAGTTCAACATGATAAAACGCAATAAAAATGCGAATTAAAATTAGTCAGATATAATCAAACATGAGAATATTTAATTTGAATTTGATGAGATGAAATTATATGAAATAAAATCAACACATTATTGTTGTAATAAAATAATATTATTTAATATTTTTAATATAAGCTAGTATTATTTTAATATAAATGAATTTTTTTTTTTGAAAATTGTAACGAAAAGTTAAACATGTATGACTTCAAAATTAGTTTTTTTAGAATATTTTCAAATTTCAAATTATATGAATATCAATAACAAGATAAGAGACTCACATATCTTTTACAGTTTAATTCATTTATACAAATTATCTTATAATTTAGTATTTTGAAAAACGTAGATAAAGACCGGTGATTTGATTGTTTTTTCTTGAAAAGTCCTTATAATTTAATATTATTAAAAAAGGATTGTCGTTAGATTTTGTGTCAACCAATTAGGTACCGTAGAAGCAAGCGATACGCGACATGTTTCATCTTTCAAAAGTACGAAACATGTCAAATCTGTCAGATTGTTTTAGATCAGAAAAATTTAGGGGAGTTTGATTTAAGTACGGGGTTAGGTATGGATATGGATATAATAGTAGAAGGGAATGACAATAGGTATAAAAAATTAAAAAATAATGTTTAGTTTGTAACTTAGGTTTCTGTATTAATACCAATAATATTATTTAGTTTGTTGCATTAATTGTGAATGAAAGATAATATAATACCATTTTTTCATGCCATATTTCCATATCATATTTTTTGTTATTGTTGTTGTTGTTATTGTTATTATTATTATTATTATTATTAAGAAGATTCCCAAATTTAATGGAATGAATCCATTAATTTGGAATTGAAAACCTTAAAGCAAATACTACTTTTTACAATGATTCCATTACTTCATTCTCAAACCCTCAAACCAAACGTCTCCTAATAGAATGGTTCTACGTGTCCTTTCAACAAATCTTTATAAAAATCATTTAAGAATCAACCGAACCACATAAAATATCTGTATCTTTAGGGTAATAATTCTGCTACTCCATATGTTTAGTTATATATATTGATGATTATCATTATCAATTGATCTATCTTTAATTAAGTAGGTCTAGCTAGTTCCATAACATTTTTTAAATCACTTTAGTATTGATTACTCTACTCTTAACTCTATATGTTTCTTGTTACATGATTATTGATTAATCTACCTTTGATTAATCACTCTATTAATTCTATACATTTCATGATATATAATTAGCAATTAATTCACCTTTGATTAACCGACTCTTGAATGGTATCAAAATTATTTAAATATTTTAGAAATATTAATTTGAAGATTAGTTGTACAATTATTTTAATTATTATTTTTATAATAACACAAGTGATATTTCATATAAATTTTATGACTAATTAACTTTGTGAAATTTTTCCTAACCATTTTCATACTTTTATCTAATTCTTAGTTTATAAATTTTTCAAATTAATTTTCTTTGTAAAGAAAAAATATAACTCATTAATCTTAGAGTTATATATTTAAATTATAATTCATGTTAAGTATAGCATGAATTTTGCAATTATAATATAACTAAAAAATTATTAAATAAATAAATAAATAAATAAGTATGTAATAAAAATATCTTTACTTAAATAAATAACATAAATATGAAACTAACATAATAATTATGGTTCACACGCTAAGAAGAAGATCATCATTTTTTTCACGTTTCAATTGAGCTTTATTAGTTGATTTCAACATCTTATTTAATTCCTTCAATAGAATAAACAAAAGAAGATAATTTTAAGATTGGTATCTACTATTGAAAGCAGTATTTTTATTAATTAAAGATAAAGTTACGTATTATTGAACCTTTCTATGCCGTATTTTATTTGAGATTTGTATTAAATGTTATTGTTGATATTGTTATTTATATATTATTAAAAATAATATTTTTATTAATTAAAGATAAGATTGTGTAATACCAAATTTCTCTTAACTTTATTTTATGTGCGAGATATGACTGTAATTTTCTAATTGACAAGAGTCTATAATTCAATTGTTAAAATTCTGGCGAGTAATCATTTACATACCAAAAAGGAATTGATGACTTCGAATATAATACTCATATCTTAATTTCTTATAAGAAAAGTATAAGATATTTTTTAGTTTCTTCCTCCTGAGCAAGATTCGAAGCTTAAATTGAAGATAATCATCTAACATTCTTAAGAGACCAATGAATTTCTATGAGAAGTAGAAGACAAACAGCTGCACCAATGACATGTTACTTCATCCACGTTACTTAACGATGACACGTTCTAGACAGGACGTCCCTTTTCACGCTTTGCATGCATTGTCTAACCTTTCCTATCTTGTTGAAAATTGAAATGCCTAACTAATAGGAAAATGTTTCGATACGAAACTCTTTTTTTTCCGGGTCGAACTTTCGGTTATTACCTTTTGAATATATATTGGGTAAATTTTCGGATTAACGTAATAGATTATAAATTATGTTAATCAGTACTTTATATTAGACAAGTCTTGTACGACAAGATCGATCGAAAAAATATAAATAAAAAGAATTAAATATAAATCTTTTTAGTCTTATGTTTTTCAATTTCATTCGATCACCGGCAAAGCTAATCATTGATTATTATACTATTATATTATTTAAATTATATTTATATATTATCTATTTAACTTACTATATACATAAAAATTCTGAATTTACTTACTGAAATTCAAAAGCTCAAAACGACCACCTGGCATTTGTGGGTAATTCCACGTGTTGGGAGAACTCATAAAATAAGGTGGTTACGTGTAGTTGCCATGTGAAAACACGTGTGCAGCTTCTTTGACAAGTCTGGTACTTTCAAGCAATTGAAAAGCCGCTATCAGTGGCAATTCAATAAGTTTAACATCTCCAACACGCATCTAATTTCCCCCACTCCACCACCTAACTGCTTGTTTTTTTGTTCGAACTCTGGTTAGTCTTTGAAGGTAAGCATGAAAAAGAAGAGAAGCAAAGCAAAGTGTTAAAGCAAATAAAAGAGTTGTTACAGTACGCGACTTAAGTCTCATTCTTTGAAGACCCTCTCAAATATTGAAATAATTTGAGCTTCCACTTCTAGAAGCCCGCAAAATTGGAGCTTTACAGGGGTGAACTACTCAGAGGGAAGAAGTGAAGGAAAGATGGCCACTTTGACTGTAACAACACTTTTTGTTCCTTCAAAACCAAGACCCTCTGTTTTTGGACAGAGAACTTCTCTTCTTCCGTTTAGAAGAAACCCCAAGGCCAAGAATCTAACTTTTAGTCCTGTAAGTGTTTTTTCTTTTTTTTTTGAGGTCTTTGTGGATCTGCTTTGTTTTCTTGTATGGTGTTGTTTTTATTTTGTTTGGAGTTGGTTGTGAGGTGGGTTTGTGTTGATTCAGGTGGCAAGGTTATTTGGGCCATCCATCTTCGAGGCTTCAAAGCTGAAGGTGTTATTTTTAGGAGTTGATGAGAAGAAGCATCCAGGAAAGCTGCCAAGGACTTATACTTTAACTCATAGTGATATTACATCTAAGCTTACTTTAGCCATCTCTCAGACAATAAATAATTCACAGGTAACCGTTGAATCATTTTTACTCTTTCCAAGAAAACTATTTTTGTGTTTTTTGTTCTTTCAGAACAAAGAAAACAGAGGAATCTTTGGGAATTACATTAAAAGCTGAAGTAGTTGCTTAGAAGGCATTCAAGATATAGGTTTGTGGATTTTGCTAGAATAGTTGTAAACAAATCTGAGGAGCTGTGCAGAATTTGAATATCAAAATCATACTAATTAAATGGTAAGAAAGATTGGTTGATAATAATGGAAATTGGGGTATGTTTACAGCTGCAGGGATGGGCCAACAAATTGTACAGAGATGAGGTGGTGGCAGAGTGGAAAAAAGTGAAAGGAAAGATGTCACTCCATGTGCACTGCCACATAAGTGGAGGCCATTTCCTCTTGGATATTTGTTCTAGACTCAGATACTACATTTTCTGCAAAGAACTCCCCGTTGTAAGATTTCTGAATAATGTTAATGCTTTTCTTTTTTATTCCTGTTACTTTTAACATCGGTGACCGACTAAAACTACTAATGTGTCAGGTGTTGAAAGCATTTGTTCATGGGGATGAAAATTTGTTGAACAACTACCCTGAATTACAGGAGGCTTTGGTATGGGTTTATTTCCATTCAAACGTTCCGGAATTCAACAAGGTGGAGTGTTGGGGTCCTCTCAACGATGCCACCGCGAAGAAGGAAACTACGGTGGCGGTGGCGTTGCCAGAGCCAGAGCCATGCCAGGTGGAGTGTAGCTGCTGTTTTCCTCCCATCAGCTTCATTCCACAAATCATGCAACAACAACAACAATAGTAACACCCAAGCTTATTAGTCTTCTGTGTCATAATTGTTTTAGATTTAGATTTTAGATTGTTTCTTATTGAATGTGTTCTGTTAGTAATATGGTTGTAAATATTACCATAAGTAAGTTATGGCCATTATACGCCAGAAAATGCCCCTTTTATTGATGGGGACTATCAATTGTAACTTTGAATTGCCATTGTCTAACTTAGCTATCATATTTATAGTTCTTTTATTATTTTGACAGTGCTCCTATGTGAATGATAAGTTTGGAATCAAAGTTTCATTTCTTCTTATTTAACTCTCAAATTAAAATTTCAATAGTTGACGTAATTCTATTTAGTTATGCTTGAACTAGCAGTACGCCTCCAGTCTTTATACCTATAAGCTTTGATAGACGCAACCGTTAAAGAATGCTTATACCTACAAGTTTGATAATTAACTTTCATAGTTTCCTTTGCGATGGAATCTCACACAAATTGTTTATACTGTTTCTGGAAGGCTCTCAAACGATACAAAGACTAAAAATTAACTTTAAAAGGAACCCTAGTTCATCCAACGTATATACAGTGTTACAAATTAAGAAGGTTTATTTACATACAATTGCATCAAGTACTTTGCAACGGACTAACAAGTCAAAGGATACACATGACTGATCTACAAGATCAGAGGGCACATGCAATGGAACAAAATCCAAATTTGAACCAACTCCAGAAGGAATTTTCCACAACTGCCATTTCAGGATTTCTGAAATGTTCTCTAACGAAAGGCTTGTTGGCTTGGAAAAGCATGTAAGATGAGCTCCTTCTGTAGCTGCACCAACCTCGCCTTAGAATCCTGCCAGAGCTAAAACTAGATATGTTACAATTTGGACGAACTCCACTCTACGGGACTCGTAGGAGTCACCGGATTGTAGTTCTTCCAAGTGAGGAGGCTCCGATTTCGCTCTCCGTGTTCTGTGTTGATAATGACATATGAGTTAGTTGCTGTTGGAAAATACAAGGTTAATATGTTTATGAGGGATTACAAAGGATCATGTCTGTCCAGACATCTCTTACGTTAAATGGAATAAAACCAGATGGTATTGTAGGGAGTAAATCTCCACTTTTATCAGAATGCAAATCGGGGTAAGAGGTTGGAGCTTACAACATACCAAAAAGAATGTGATACAGAAACATTTCTTAATAACCTATTGCAAAAAGAAAATGAAATTGTCTGTTTAATTAGGGACACTGTTATAGCCAATTAAAATGAACCAGGAAACTAGGTAAAAGTTGTATTCACCTGGGATTTAGGGGAAGGAAACACATTCCAAAAACGTAATGTTTCATCTCCTGCTCCAGTAACAATAGTCTGGAAAGAAAGTTTAATCATCGTAAGTTTATGTGGTTAATCACACATCAGTCAGAAAAAGGATGCATCAACACACAACATGGCATAATTGCTGATGCATCACAAAACGGAAGCAAATATTATACTTATGCATACAAACCACAACCTGTCCGTCAGGCGATATAGCAAGATAAAGGACTCTGTATGTATGACCAGTAAGAGTTGCCAACTGCATTGAAAAAAAGAAGTCAGCGCAAAAATTAAACAACATAGATATTGCTTAAACTGAGAGATAGACGCCGTACCTTTGACATTGTGGGGTATCTCCATACAATTATTTGGTTTTGAGAGTACCCATGCGTGCTGACTAGTTCATTTACATTCTTAGACCACACAAGATTGCATACCTGTCATGGGAACAAGTAGTATGACTTGAGCCTTGAGTATTTGAGCCATTGAAAGAGAGATGATAAATGCCAAAAGGTTAAAATTCTTAATAGTTCATATATATGCCATGTATCCTTTTGCAAGAGTTTTGGCAAGCCTGTTGCTTTCTCTTTTTCCTTGATAAGTTTCATCAACGGGTCCGACTATTTCACCACAATATTCATAGTAAATACAGATGAATATATATACATGTACAAAAATCTGCACAGTTTTTGAAGATTTATTAGGTTAGTAGAGGGGTACACATCTTGTAACAAATAATTCAAGAAGAGATAATAGTTCTGATGGTCCCGAGTAAAGAGAATGGATACCATATGTAGTCATGAACACATATATGCAGTCAGACCCACTATTCCTCATATATTGATACACATACCCAAAAAGAAAACGTGAATGCGCGTGTGCACATTGATTTTGTGGTTAAAATTCATCTGTTCATGGTACAGTGTATTACAAACATGTAGTAGTAAATTATCATAGTTTTTCTTTGTGCGCTTGTTCAATTCTTTTGTAAACTTTTAAGACCTTTCTGCAGAAATTTCCTTATTCCCGTCTTTCAGTAAGACTTTATTTCCAAAAGCAATAGAGGAAAAACCATCAAATGCTTTGCTAGCAGTTAGTGCATTACCTGACTACCAGTATCCATACAGCTGAGGTGTGAGTTAGTGGTTGTATTCCAGAACCTTATACAACGATCTGCAGTTCCACCTCCAGATGCTAGAAGTCCATGAAGATGGGGAGACCAAGCAATCGCTTTCACAGCTGCTGTATGTTCACAGTATTTTAGTACAGGTTGAGTTGACTGTTGATTCCAGACAAAAAGCTGCAGTGGATAACAGTAAGTTAACCTTTGAAATGGAAATCCATGACTGCAGGAAAACTGCTCGCTAGAGAATTTACTTATGCACACTGGAGATATCCATCACTCACCCTATTATCATTTCCACCCGATGCCAGCTCTCGGTTGTCATAAGACCACTTGAGTCCACAAACCTGTATGACAACAAGAATTATTAGTAGGCTGAGGGGAATGAACTCAAGGAAAATAAAAACTACAAATGAAGAAGTAACAACTATTAATGAACAGAAAATAAGAAGAGAACAGTCTTACCTCTGACTTGTGTCCAGAGAGTTTGCTAACAAAGTCTTCCTGAGCACGTATATCTCGTTGGAGAATACTCTTGTCCCGACTACCAGAAGACAAAAGACCTGAACTCCATGCTAAGGCCCCAACACGGAATCTGTGGCCCTCCATGGTTCTTACCCTCTTGCAACGAGATGCATCCCAAATCTACAAATGAAGAAATTGGCAGGAATAAAGTAACAATAGGTGCCTCCAAGAAAATAGAAATGTAGCAGGCTACCAATTTCCACTCATCATTTTGTTAATATTAGAAATAAAAGAACTAACCAATTTAGACAATTCAAGTTTCTAAGCTTCCATAGTGCAGCAAAAGAGCTGCTCCAGAAGCTTTTTGGAAAATCACTCAATATACTTCCATAAAATAAGATAGTTGGTTTGAGAGAACTGTGTTTTATTGATGCAAAAAGAGCTTAGAGTTTATAAAAGAAGTAAAAGAGAGCAACTCACTCAATACAAGCTTTAATTTGGTAGGATAAAGAGTGAGAATTAAGGTGAATGCAAAGACAAAAACTGCTGAAACTTACTTTATGTTAGGTTTTCTTATTATATAGGAAGTAATAAGTTAGACATATTATATTTGTTGTTTAAGACTTAAAACTTATTTAAGAAGAAATAATTCTTATTAGAGTACAATTCAATTTTATTTTGAATATTTTTGTTAGGAATCCCCTTACCAATAGAGTAAGGGTCCAAATATATATATATATATATATATATATATATATATATATATACTCACACA
>JANZLC010000201.1:28413931-28436328 GCA_026413385.1 Erythroxylum gracilipes
GTGGCCAAAGAGCGGTGCTGGGAGGAAACTGTGTATATCTTCACTCCGTTAATGGAGGTCGACTTCAAGCTCCCACCATGCATTGCCATATTTTTTGTCTCCTTTTATCAACTTGAGAATTTAGTTTGTCCGGAAGCAAACAATAAAACCCTGTTCTTCTTCTTCCTTAGAGTGTCAGGCTTATTTGTCGCGGTCCTTGGCCTGAAGGAACCCGCAAAGAGTTGGCGGCGAGACTGTCGGTTTTTTTAGAAGAAAAGAAATCCTGTTGTCAAATATTAGGGAAACGTAATTTTATGGTTTCCTTAATTTGGTTGTGGTTTTTTTTAAAACAAAACACCGCAACGCAATATTAAGGCCCAAACGTGTTTCGAAGTTAAGTTTTATTTTTAACAAAAATCACAACTAAAAACAGAAAAAAAGAAAACAAACACCCCCTAAACTACTTAAACAGAATATAAAGCTAGCATTGCCTTCGCAAAATAAATCAGTAAAAGGATTTAAAATGTTTTAATTTATTTTGGTTGAAATGATAAGGTCTTAATGAAGCTGTAGAGAGTTGTACATTATAGTCAAGCTGAACCGTCCATGGTTGTAATTAATTCTGATAGAACGTAAATAGTAATAATAATAATAATAGCCTATACAATCTTACACAAGATAAATTTACAATTTGTTAATGCATTTATTAAGGAGAAAGGAAGACATAATCATTTTTATTTTGTAAGAGGAAGTAAAGAAAATTTCATATTTGAAGGAAAAAAAAGAACGAAACGATTAATACTTAAAAGTTCTCATGTTATAAGAAAAATAAGCCTATAAACTCAAAATTGTTGCCACAAGAAGTTTTTATACTTTTGTAGATGATCACAAAGAATTAATCTTTTGTGTAATATTTATACATTAGGAAGTATATCTTGTTGGATAAATGGTCGTTTAAGTCCCCTCCTTTATTTGTTTAATTAAAGCATTTTCCATCCTATATGTTGTATTCTTGTCATAATTTGATGGGTATAAACTAGTTTTAGTCTTTATATCGAGATGAGTATTTGCCAAGATTTGAATAGCTTGTTCCTTTGTATTTTAGTAAAAGGCTAGATCTAGCCCAGACTAGAGATTTATTCTTTGACCGGATATTTGCAATGCCTCCAAATTTATCTCCATAATTTTTGGCGAATTTTATAAATGTTCTTTAGATTTGTCTCCACGATTTTTAGCTTCACCCACAGATTCTTCTCAAGCGTTTGATATGGTTTTGTATATTGGTTTTGCCAGTCATTCTTTTCAAACATAGAGATTTTTGCTAACTTGATAATATTTTCTCTGGATGACTGTATTTCTAAGAGTTGTAAGTCTTTAGTATTGAGTGCACGAGTTTGAAGACTAATTGTGTTATCCTTGAGGAGCAGACATGTCGAATTTTGCTTTCAAGGTAGTGGTTATACCATAATATAACCATTCAATAGCACTTCTTTTCTCTATTATACCTTTATTTTCCTTACAATTTGAAAGTAAAATTTCATAGTAGAAATATACAAGGAACTAACCTCTTTAAACTCAAATTCTTAGATGGAAACAATTACAATTGTTGGTCTTAAAAAAATTTATTTTCTTTGAACAACTAGAAGTAAATTATGTATTATTGATCTTCCATCTATTAAAGCCACAACCTATAAAACTCCTACTAATCCCACTGCTACTTCCCTCACTGACAAGGTTAAAAAGGCATAAGAAGAAGCTAGAATGAAGCATGAAAAAAGATAAGAGAATAGTCAGAGGGAATTTGCTAAACTATATGACTAACTATCTATTTAATCTTTTTGTGAATAAAAAATCTGTTAAGGAAATTAGGGACACTATAGAGAAGCGGTATGAGGCAAATGATGTTGGAAAGAGAAAATATGTTGTGGGAAAATGGTTAGAATTTCAAATGGTGGATGACAAGCCAATGATGGAGCAAGTCATGAATATGAAAACCTATTGGTTAATGTTTTAAGTGAGGTCATAAAGATGTGGGAGATATAGTAGGCAAATGTGTTATTAGAGAAGTTTCCACCATCTGAAGTGATAACAGAAATTAATTGAAGAACAAGAAGAAAGACATAGAACTTTATGAGTTGATCAATCACATGAAAACTAAGGAGGCTAATACCCTTAGATAAGCTAAATTTTGTTTCTTTTATTTCTATTAAAGCTAATTCTTTTATTTCTATGAGTGGAGGAGTAATTTTTGCGTGCTTTATTCTTAATAAAATTCTCACAAAAATTTAATCAAAACCCCTTTTAAGTTACGGAAAGGATTTGCTCCTAACCTTAATTATTTGGAAGTGTAGGGGTGTATATCTATGGTTTCTCCCTATTTCATGCTAAAAGTTTCGTATTGATGCACTAAAAGGCTTATTCTATGTTTCTTTACCTCATTCATTCCTTCAAAGGTGACTTGTAGTTTATCCCACATTTCCTTTGCTGTAGAGCAGTAGGATATCTTCTCATATTCTTTTAGAGATAATGCACAGATCAGATGATATTTTGCTTTGACGTTTAGCTATGCATTTCTTCTGTTAGCATCAGACCATATCTGTTAGCATTAGACCATACTTCTACGTTTTTTGTAGCGAGAAGTGTAGCTCCAACTCTGATGGCTTGCTAGACTTTAATATCTACAGATTAGAGATAGATTGTCATTCTCTCTTTCCAGTATGAGTAGTTGTTTCTATTGAAATAAGGAAGCTTTGAGACAAATTGTCCTTCAAAGCTTCTCAAATTGTTTGTCATGATCTATCATGTGCTGTAAAATACAATAAATGTGAAACCTCGCTCTGATACCAAATGATAAAGCAAACACACACAAGAGCGGGGTGAATTATGTGTGACTTAAAAAAAATTGCAAGTACTTTAAATTCATATAATAGACAGATCCCAGTTAAAGATAAAAAATAATAAGAGCCTATCAGACTATAAAGTATGTTAAACGATAGGAACCTGTTAAACAATAAATCCTTTTAAAGTAATTTAAAAATAGAAGGAGCTTGTTAAACAATAAATCCTTTTAAAGTAATTTAAAAATAGAAGGAGCCTGTTGAACTAAAAAGAGCCTCTTGCGAAGTTAAAAATAGAAGGAGCCTATTTTAAAAGTGAAGGAGCCTCTTGCAAAATGAAAACACAAATAATATAATGCGAAAATTTAAAAGTTAAGAGAAGAAAAAGAATGACATGATCGATTTATACTAGTTCAGCTTATAACCCAGGCCTACATCCAGTCCCCAAGCATCTAACTTGAGTGTTTCACTATTAAATCCAAGTAGTAATGTGACGAGCATCTTCAAGCTCATAAGTAAATATTTTTCAAAGTTCTTCAACCTTCCACACTAGTAGTATTTGTCTAGTCTCTATAAGCTCTCAATAAATGACAAAGTAATTTGCTCAATATGAGCTTCAATGATCACTCTCTTAAAAGAATTTTCACTTTCTAAAACAAAAAAGATTTGATAATGATATGAATTTCAAAAGCACTGATGCTATGAATGTATATAGAAAATTTGGCTTCCTTAATTTTTCTGTATGTATGTGTATCTCGCAACTACAGTAGTTCTTCCTTAAGTAGGCATTTCCTTCAACTAATCATTGCATCACTTTCGTTATAGGTTGACTTTGTATCTTCGATATCATTTTTGTTGGAATCTTCAATATTCAATCTTAAAGAGAAAAAATATGGCGATGTCTCGGAATTGATTGTCAAAACATATAGGATTAGCACAATCCTTTCAGATATTGTAAACTAATTAAGGTAAGTTCATAAAAGAAGCTTCCTACCAGAAAGGAAGTATTTATCCTATGATTTTATTTCCTTTTAAGAAATATATCGATACCTATACAGAGAAATAAATCTAATTTGAATTTTGAAATATTATACAGTTATCATTAAAATTTTTAATCATAAACCTTGAGCTATTAGTGTTCATTATCAGAAACTACAATTATGAGAAAAAGTACATAAAGCTTTATATGAAAGGTTCATCATGTGAGGTTGTATAGATCATTATTATAATGTATTGATATTGATTGGTTGAAATAAAAAGGCCTAAATTTGTCTTATGGGATTAATTGTTATTGCCTTATTATAAAGTAGTTTAAAATTTTTAATAGTAATACAACATTCATTGTGATACATTAATAAAAGATAAATTAAAATCATAGTAAGTGAAAGAGGACAGAGGAAGCTGCCTAGCAATACCCAAGTAAATCTGAAGCAAGATTGTATGGTAGTGATTTTAAGGAGTGGTAAAGTGGTGAAAGGTGTGGTTCTTAAAGAGGAGGAAACCAAGGATGCTGAAAGTGAGAATTTGGGTGAAGGCGAAGAGCCAAAAGAAACAACACAAAAGAAAGAGTCTTCACCAAGTTCAGACTTTTCCTTTGTACCACCTATACTATACCCTCAACGGGGTCAAGAAGAAGTAGGATGATATCAAATTTTAGAAATTCCTTGACCTTTTCAAGAAGATCTAAATCAATATCCCTTTTACTAAAGCTCTTGCTGAGATGCCTGCATACACCAAGTTCTTGAAGGAAATCATCTCCAATAAAAAGAAGCATGATAATTTTGCTACGGTAGCCTTAACTGAGGAGTGTAGTTCCATTTTACAGAATAAACTACCCCCTAAGTTAAAGGATGTAGGGAGTTTCACCATTCCTTATCACTTTGATGAATCTAATGTTTTTCAATGCTTATGTGACCTAGGTACAAGCATTAATCTTTTCCCTTGTCTCTCCATAACAGGCTGAGAATTAGTGAACTCAAACCAACTATAATTTCATTGCAACTTGATGATAGATCAATTCGATATCCCATTGGTATAGTCGAGGACTTATTGGTGGAAGTTTGTAAGCTTATAATTCCAGCTGATTTTGTTGTGCTTGAGATAGAGTTTGACATACAGGTTCCTATAATTTTAGGAAGACCATTCTTAGCCACTGGTGGAGTATTGATTAATGTTCCAGATGGTAAGCTAACTTTGAGAGTGGGTGATGAGGAAGAAGTGTTTAACATTTTCAAGGTTTTAAGGGGTCCCTCTTTCAATGAAGGCACCTATAGGATAAATGTAATTGATCCTCTTACATTTGAATCTATTCCTGAACTGATGTGTGATGAAACATGCCTAACTTTAGGAATAGATGAGAATGAATTGGACAATGAGTTAGTGGACTATGAATATAGATTGCAAGGTAATGGTTTTAGGTATAGACCCTAAATTGAAGAATTGGGCCCTCCTAAACCTAAATTATTACCCTTCATAGTGAGCCCACCGAACACTAAACTAAAACAACTTCCAATTCATTTGAGATATGCATTTTTGGAAGAATTAAATACACATCCGGTTATCATTTCTTCTTCTCTGGATTCCTTTCAAGAGGAGAAGTTATGACAAGGTGGAGGGTCTATATAGATTATAGAAAATTGAATGCAACAACTAGGAAGGATCACTTCCCTCTCCCCTTTATTGATCAAATGTTGGAAAGATTAGCAGGGCATGATTATTATTGTTTTTTAGATGGTTATTTAGCTTATAACCAAATTCTGATAGCCTCAGAGGATCAGGAGAAAACCACCTTCACTTGTTCCTATGGTATATTTATGTATCGTAGGATGCCCTTCGGTTTGTGCAACACTCTTGCCACTTTTCAATGCTGCATGATGTCTATATTCTCCGATATGGTGGAGAACATAATTGAGATATTTATGGATGATTTTTCTATTTTTGGTTCTTCTTTTGATGCATGTCTGGTCAATCTAGAACAGGTTCTACAAAGGTGTGCAGCAACCAATCTCATGCTGAATTGAGAAAAGTACCACTTCATGGTACAAGAAGGAATCGTCCTAGGCCATAAAATTTCTAACAATGAAATAGAGGCGGATCTAGTGAAAATTGAAGTCATCAACAAGTTGCCACCTCTCAATTCGATTTAAGGAGTTTTCTTGGACATGTCGGATTCTATCATAGATTTATTAAGGACTTGTCCACGATTTCTCAACCATTATGTGCTTTATTGCAAAAGGAGGTTACTTATGCATGTACTAATGAATGTCATTATGCTTTCAACAGGTTAGAGAAGGAACTTACCTCAGCTCCTATAATGGCTGCACTGTATTGGAATCTCCCTTTTAAGTTCACGTGTAATGCTAGTGACTATGCACTTGGGGCTATCTTAGGGCAAAAACAGGATAAAAAATTACATGTCATTTATTACGCTAGCAAAGTTCTTAATGATGCTCAAATTAATTATGCTACTATAGAGAAAGAATTGCTAGTAGTAGTTTTTGCATTCGATAAATTTAGAACTTATCTTGTTGGGTCCAAGGTCATTGTTTACACAGACCATTCTGCCTTGAAATATCTGTTTACAAAGCAAGATGCAAAACCAGGGTTAATCAGATGGATTTTACTCTTGCAGAAATTTGATTTGGAAATTAGAGTAAGAAGGGATCCGAAAATTCAGTGGTTGATCATCTCTCGCGACTTGAGCAAAGTGACAAGCTGGGAGCCAAACCGATTAATGATGCCTTTCCTGACGAGAATCTGTGGTTTGTTAAGAAAAATGTTCCCTGGTTTGCCGATCATGTTAATTTTCTGGTGTCTAATATTATTCCTAGTGATTACTCATACTATAAAAGAAGGAAATTCTTATTTGAGGTAAGGAATTACTTTTGGGAAGACTCGTTGCTCTTTAGAAGGTGTGATGATGGGGTAATTAGAAGATGTATACCTGATGAGGAGATGCGGTTTGTGTTGCATCATTGCCATGCTTCTCTTTACGGCGGACACCATGAGGCTAACAAAATGGCGACAAAGGTTTTACAATTCGGGTTTTATTGGCCTACTCTTTTCAAGGATGCTAGAACTTTTGTAATGACATGTGATAAATATCAAAGAATAGGAAACATTGGTAAAAAGCATGAGATGCCTCAGTCAGGGATTCTAGATGTTGAACTCTTTGATGTATAGGGTCCGGACTTTATGGGACCGTTTCCAGTATCCTTCTGTAATGAATACTTCTTTATGGCTATTGATTATGTATCCAAATGGGTGGAAGCCACAGCTTTGTCAAACAACACTGGAGCTAGTGTTGTCAAATTTATCAAGAAGCACATATTTTCAAAATTTGATGTTCCAAGAGCTATCATCAGTGAATGGGGTACATTTTCAGAATCATCAATTTAAATCTTTATTGGCAAAATATAGGTGTCATTTTAAGTTTGGAACCACCTATCAACCTCAAACCAGTGGGCAAGTTGAGGTATCTAACAGGAAAATGAAGCAAATTTTGGAGAAAATTGTTAATACCTCAAAAAAGGATTGGGCATTGAAGCTTGATGACACTCTTTGGGCGTACAGGACAACATACAAGACTCCCTTGGGCATGTCTCCATATAGATTAGTCTTTAGGAAATCTTGCCATCTTCTAGTTGAAATTGAGCACAAGGCATTATGGGTGATCCGGAAGTTGAACTATGATCTCAAAGAAGCTGGACAAAGGAGAATGATGGAGTTGAATGAGTTAGATGAATTTTGCCTAGATTCTTTTGAGAATGCTTGAATATACAAGGAGAGAACCAAGGCTTTCCACGACAAGCATATCCTTTGGCGAGAATTTAAACCTAGTTAAAAAGTTTTGTTATTTAACTCTCGTTTGAAATTGTTTCCAGGGAAATTGTGATCAAGATGGTCTGGACCTTTCGTGGTGACAAAGGTATATCCACATGGAGCTGTGGAGATTAGAAGGGATGATCAACAGCCCTTTAGGGTCAAAGGACAGCGACTCAAGCACTATTTTGAGGGAGAAATGGTTGGGTGTATTTCCACCATCGTATTCCAAAATTGACGTCATGATGGCCAAGTCCAGCTGAAGACATTAAATTTAACGCTTGTTGGGAGGCAACCCAATGTTTCTAACTCTCTTTGTTACTTCATTAATTTCATTTTTTTCATATCTTTTTATTCTTGTTTATTGTGTGCTGCATAGGGCTAGTGTGTACTAGACATCTCAATGACACCTCCTATTAGCACGAGGAATAGCGTGATCACAACTCTTCAATCCCAGAGGCAAGATCCATGTTAAGTTTGGGGGAGGTAAGTAGCAGTGTCTCTTTATTTTCTTTAATCTCTTCATTATTGGCACTCATACATTATGCATATAGTCCTATGATATAATTGAGTGGGTAGAAAGGACAAAAGAAGAGTGAACAAGGTGAGAAAAAAATTAGATTCACCGAGAAAGTCTGTTTAATGGACTCACAGACTCAACATAATATAGAAAAACCCGAGAAGGCCCGTTTAGCAGACATTACGTCCGTTTAATGGACTTACAGCTTCAGAACTACTAAAGAGACCCGTAAGGGTCCGCTAAGTAGACATTAATTGCTTTCAGAATTAAAACACCCTTTTCTCTTCTTTTCCCGCACTTTCTCTCTAACTTATTGCTGTCTCCTGGTGTCTCCCCTGCGTTCTCTCCTGCCTTCTTCCATACAGTCATCTTCTAGCCCAAGGTTTGTCATATTTTTCTTTCTTCTTCTCCCTTGCTCTACCCTTTACAAACCCCATCCCCACAACATTCCATCCCAGCCAGCCCTAGCCTCTCAAATCGTCTTCCTCTCTTCGATCACTTTATGTTCGAAGATTTCAGGGGATTTTCTTGAGGTTTTAGGCAGATTGTATGCAATTTATACTTCTATTGGATATAGGTAAGTGTTCTTTAATAGTGGAACTTCAATGTGTGCTTGATAATGTTGAGTTTGCTTAGTATATTGTTACATAGTGAAGTGTTGGGTTGAGATTAAACTGAATTTCAAGTTGTGTGATTGAATTTGAAGGGTTGATTTGTATTGAAGTGTTGGGTTGAGATTGAAGTAAGATTTCAGGTTGTGTTTGAATTTGGAAAGGTTGGGTTGTGTTGGAGTTATGAGGTTGAGATTGAAGCAGAGATTCTAGGGTGTGATTGAATTTATGCACTAGGAAGATAAACACATTAGATTTAAAGATAGAAATATCCTAAACTAGTGTGATAACTTATGGTTGCTTGTTCTTAATGAATTTGACTAGTTAGATTTCACATTGAGAGATGGTAATCAACTAGTTGGGTATTCTTATATGTCTTGAGTGAGAATATGAGTAAAGTTGTGCAATTGTTATTATAACCTGTCATTCAATCAATTCCATAGTTTATTGATCAATCTTTTAAATCATCTTTTATTGTCTACTCAAATCCAATCATCTTTCAAGTTTCTTGTCACTTTAGTATCTTAGTCCTTATGGGAGATGACCTTGGAATACTCAATTTGTAGGTACTAGGAACGACTTTGTGAACTTGCAGATTTTGTCGACCAAGTTTTTGACGCCGTTTCCAGGGACTAATTTATATTCTCTATTATTAATTCCAGTTATATTTTTTCTTTTCTTTTTTTATTATTACCATAAGTTTTCTTCCATTAATTACTTTTAAACCCTTTCTCTTTATTTTATTTCAGGAGTTGCATGCACTTAAGACATTTAAGAAATTTGAATAACGATAAGCTAATTGAGTTAAATCCTGAAATTGAACGCACTTGTAGAAGGAGTAATGCCCAATAAAGAAGAGAGATGGCAAACAATAATCAAAATCTGATTCTGCATCGGTTACAAGATATGGGGAACGAACAATTTAATGAAGGAAATCAAGCTACGCTGGTTGTTATTAATCTTGAGGTAAAGAGAATTAAAGATTATCAAATGCCATTTATTACTGACAACCCTTCTTGCATTCGATTGATTGCGGCAGCAAGGAATTATGAGCTAAAGCAAATTCATCTACCTATGTTGCCACAATTTAATGGAATGCCGAGTGAAGATGCTCTCACCTTTATGAGAGATTTCTATGCAATAGTTCAAACTTTTCCATTGTATGGATTGCCCGAAGATGAGTTAGGGCTAAGGTGTTTTCCCTATTGCATGAAAGGATTAACAAGAAACTGGTTGTTGAGTTTGGAGGTAGATTTCATTGATATTTGGGACAAAGTAATTGTGACTTTCATAATGAAGTGGTACCCAGCCCACAAAATTCTCGAACTAAGGAAGATGATAATTGGTTCTTGCGGAAAGAAGGAGAAAATTTTCATAAAGCATAGGAGCGATTTACTGATCTCCTTAACTAATGTCCTCATCATGGATTTGATACATACTCTTTGACTCAGTTTTTCTACTATGGTCTCACTGATCACAATCAGACTTTGGTGGATTTAAACGATGGTGGGAATATTAGCAACCTGAGTTCCCAAGAGCTATGGAATATTTTCAAAAAAGTTGCGGAGAATTCACATTATAAGGTGACTGGGAGCCAAGTTGCTATTCTTAATGAAGGGGGTTCTAAACTCGACATGGCTTACTAAGTTGCCGAGATAAATAAGAAGCTGAATTTGTTAATGAACGACAACAAGTATGGTAGGGATCTTTGCAATTTTTGTGGTAGATTTGGACATACAGCAGCTGGTTGTATAAACATTAAAGCAATAATGCAAGAGAAAGAGGTGAACTATGTATACAATGGTAGACAAGGTCAGAGATTTGATCCTTCACCTACAATAAAGGTTGAAAGTTTCATCCAAATTTTTTATGGAAAAATCAAGGGGCCGCAAAACCAATGGGACCACCTGGGTTCCAAACACCACCGAAACAACAGTATTCACCTCCTTCATGGTCTACACAACAACAATTCCCTTCCCCTTGGGATAAAAAGGTGGATTGGCTTGAAGATATGTTTGCTCAACTTATGAGCAAGATGGATCAAAGTGCACAAGCTAGCTCTTAAGCCATGAACAGAATGGAGCAAAACATCTAGCCCAACCAAGTTGTTATTAGAAATTTAGTGGTGCAAATCAGTCAAGTGGCAAAAGAGGTAAGTGAAAGAGGTAGAGAAAAGCTACCTAGCAATACTCAAGTGAATCCAAAACAAGATTGTACGACAATTCTTCTAAGAAGTGGTAAGGTGGTAGAAGGTGTGGTTACTAAAGAGAAGGAAGCTAAGATAAATGAAACCAAGGATGCTGAAATTATAAATTTGGATGAAGAAGAAGAACCTAAAGAAACCGAACCAAAGAAAAAGTTTCCACCAATTTCAGAATTTTCCTTTGTTCCACCTATACCATACCCTCAAAAGGTAAAGAAAAAGCATGATGATTCCAAATTTCAAAAATTCCTTAACCTTTTCAAGAAGATCCAAATCGAAATACCTTTTACTAAAGCACTTGCTGAGATGCTTGTTTACACCAAGTTCTTGAAGGAAATCATCTCCAACAAAAAGAACCTGGACAATTTTTCTATAGTAGCCTTACCTGAGGAGTGTAGTTCAATTTTACAAAATAAATTACCCCCTAAGTTAAAGGACCCAGGAAGTTTCACTATTCCTTGTCACTTTGGTGCTTCTAATTTTTTTCAATGCTTATGTGACCTAGGTGCAAGCATTAATCTTATTCCTTTGTCTCTCTATAATAGGCTTGGAATTGGTGAACTCAAACCAACTACAATTTCATTGTAACTTGTTGATATACCAATTCGATACCCTATTGGTATAGTTGAGGACTTACTAGTGAAAGTTGGTAAGCTTATAATTCCAGCTGATTTTGTTGTGCTTGAAATGGATTTCGATATGCAGAGTCCTATAATTTTAGGAAGGCCATTCTTTGCCACTGGTGGAGCATTGATTGATGTTCCAGATGGTAAGCTGACCTTGAGATTTGGTAAAGAGGATGAGGTGTTTAACATTTTCAAGGTTTTAAAGGGACCCTCTTTCGATGAAGTCACCTATAGGATAGATGTAATTGATTCCCTTACATTTGAATCTATTCCTAAATTAATGTATGATGATGCTTTAGAGACATGCCTAGTTTTAGGAATAGATGAGAAGGAATCAGATGATTAGCTAGTGGACTATGCATATAGATTGCAAGGTAATGGTTTTAGGTATAGACCCCAAATTGAAGAATTGGGCCCTCCTAAACCTAAATTGTTACCTTCCATATTGAGCCCACTAAAACTTGAATTAAAATAGGTTTCAATTCATTTGAGGTATGTGTTCTTAGGAGAATCAAATACATATCCGGTTATTATTTCTTCTTCTTTGAATTCCTCTCAAGAAGAGAAGTTATTAAGGGTGCTATATGAATATAAATTGGCTATTGCATGGAATATTGCTGACATAAAGGGAATTAGACTTTCTATTTGTGTTCATAGGGATTTAATAGAGGAAAACCACAAACCTAGTGTGGAAAATCAAAGGAGACTCAATCCTAACATGAAGGAAGTTGTGCAATTTGAGGTACTTAAGTTACTTGATGCCGGAATTATCTATCCTATTTCTGATAGCTCTTGGATAAGTCCTGTCCAGGTGGTACCAAAGAAAGGTGGCATGATTATCATCTCTAATGATAGTAATGAGTTAATTTCTACTAGGGTTATGACAAGGTGGAGGGTTCGTATAGATTACAGGAAGTTAAATGCAGCAATGAGAAAAGATCACTTCCCTCTCCCTTTTATCGATCAAATGTTGGAAAGATTAATGGGGCATGATTATTATTTCTTTTTAGATAGTTATTCAGGGTATAACTAAATTCCCATAGCCCTAGAGGATCAGGAGAAGACTACCTTCACTTGTCCCTATGGTACATTTGCGTATCGTAGGATGCCCTTTGGTTTATGCAATGCTCCTGCCACTTTCCAAAGTTGCATGATGTCCATATTCTCCGACATGGTGGAGAATATAATTGAGGTATTTATGGACAACTTTTCTGTTTTTGGTTCTTCTTTTGATGTATGTTTGTTCAATCTAGAACTTGTTCTATAGAAATGTGAAGAAACAAATCTTTTGCTAAATTGGAAAAAGTGTCATTTTATGGTACAAGAAGGAATCATCTTAGGCCACAAAATTTCAAATAATGGAATAGAGGTGGATCCAGCAAAAATAGAAGCCATCAATAAACTACCAACCCCAATTCGGTTAGAGCAATAAGGAGTTTTCTTGGGCATGTAGGGTTCTATCACAAATTTATTAAAGATTTTTCCAAGATTTCTCAACCCTTTTGTGCTTTGTTGCAAAAGGAAGCCCCTTTTGGATTTACTAATGAATGTCTTGATCCTTTCAATAGGTTGAAAAGGGAACTTACCTCAGCCCCTATAATGGCCACACTGAATTGGAATCTCCCTTTTGAGCTGATGTGTGATGATAATGATTATGCACTTGGGGTTGTCTTAGGATAAAAACTTGATAACAAATTACATGTCATTTATTATGCTAGCAAAGTTCTTAATGATGCTCAAATTAATTATGCAACTATAGAGAAAGAATCGCTAGCAGTATCTTTTGCATTTGATAAATTTAGATCTTATCTTGTTGGGGCCAAAGTCATTGTTTACACTGACCATTCTGCCTTGAAATATTTTCTTACAAAAAAGGATGCCAAACCAATGTTGATCAGAACGATTTTACACTTTGAGGAATTTAACCTAGAAATTAGAGACAAGAAGGGATTCAAAAACTCGGTGGCTGATCATCTCTTGCGACTTGAGGAAGGGGACAAGATGGGAGTTGAACCAAATAATGATGCCTTTCCTGATGAGAATCTGTGGTCTTTTAAGGAAAATGTTCCTTGGTTTGCTAATCTTGTTAATTTTCTAGTGTCTAACATTATTCTTGGTGATTATTCATACCATAAGAGAAGGAAATTACTATTTGAGGTAAAGAATTACTTTTAGGAAGACCCGTTACTCTTTAGAAGGTGTGTCGATTGGATAATTAGAAGATGTATACCTGATAAGGAGATTCAGTCAGTACTCCATCATTGCCATGCTTCTCTTTATGGCAGACACCATGGTGCTAACAAAACGGCGGCAAAGGTTTTCCAATCTGTGTTTTGTTGACCTACTCTTTTTAAGGATGCTAAAACTTTTGTCATTATATGTGATAGGTGTCAAAGAATAGGGAACATTGGTAGGAAGCACGAGTGCCTCAGTCAGGGATTTTAGAGGTTGAACTCTTTGATGCATGGGGTTTGGACTTCATGGGACCGTTTCCAGTATCCTTTGAAAATGAATACATCCTTGAGGTGGTTGATTATGTATCCAAATGGGTAGAAGCCACATCTTTGTCAAGCAACACAGGAGCTAGTGTTGTCAAATTTTTCAAAAAGCACAAATTTTCAAGATTTGGTTTTCCAAGAGCTATAATCAGTGACAATGGGGTACACTTTTAGAATCATCAATTTAAATCTCTTTTGGAAAAATATGGGTGCCATTTTAAGTTTGAATCTATCTATCACCCTCAAACCATTGGCCAAGTTGAGGTGTTTAGTAGGGAAATCAAGCAAATTTTGGAGAAAACTGTTAACACCTCAAGAAAGGATTAGGCATTGAAGCTTGATGATACTCTTTGGGCATACAGGACAGCATATAAGACTCCCTTGGGCATGTCTCCATATAGATTAATCTTTAGGAAATCTTGTCATCTTCCGGTTGAAATTGAGCACAAGGCATTATGAGCAATCTGGAAGTTGAACTATGATCTTGAATAAGATGGACAAAGGAGACTAATGGAGTTGAACGAGTTAGATGAATTTCACCTAGATGCTTTTGAGAATGCTCAAATATACAAGGAGAGAACTAAGGCTTTCCATGACAAGCATATCCTTTGGCAAGAATTTAAACCTGGTTAAAAAGATTTATTTTTTAACTCTCGTTTAAAATTTTTTTCAGGGAAATTGCTGTCAAGATAGTCTGGACCTTTCATGGTGACCAAAGTATACCCACATGGAGCCGTGGAGATTGCAAGGGATGAACAACAACCCTTTATAGTCAATGGACAACGACTCAAGCACTATTTTGAGGGAGAAATGGTGAGATATATTTCCACCATCACATTCCAAAATTGACATCATGATGGCTGAGTCTAGCTAAGGACATTAAATTTAGCTCTGTTAGGAGGCAACCCAACGTTTCTAACTCTTTTTGTTAGTTTATTAATTCATTTTTTCATATCTTCTTATTCTAGTTTACTATGTGTTGCATAGGGTTAGTGGTTATGAGACATCCCAATGACACCTCCTATCAGCATGAGGAATAATGCGATCATGACTTATCAATCCTAGAGGGTGTAGAATTTGGTTTCTTGACAATGCAGTAGGTTATTGCAGGGGTTTTCTTTACCCCTACTCCGCATTCTGTTATTTGCATTACTTTTTTTTATCTTAACCAACATTGAGGAAAATTTTGATTCTAATTATAGGGGAGGATAAATTGATGGTTTTGCATGCATTATTTTGCATTGAATTATCTTACAATTTCCAAAAAAAACCTTTGTTTTGTGTAGTTTTACATTAACTAGTTGTACATATTTTCATCATGCATGTTTGCATACTTATACATCTTTCACGTTCTAATTGTCATTATAATCCAATTTAATGAGCTAATTGTATTATGGGTAAGATTGATCTTAAATAAGATGCAAAATATGATTATAATATGATTAAATTGATTACATACCTTGTCACAATTGGATGTTGTAATGTTGAAGTGATTGAATGAGCATGCTATTGAATGAGTAAACATCACCAAGTGAGCTATTTGAGCCTAAAGGATTGCACCCAATCCTATTTTTCTTATGAGTGATATAATTTTCTCTTCTATGTATGTTTACTTCTATAACTTGTATTACATCTTTTCAAGGTTACATAATCATATTATGGTATGTTTATGAAAGTGATAAAAGGCACTAGGCTTGAGCTTGAGCTAAATGGTTCAATCCCCTAGTGAACCCTTTATGCCTAAGGATTTATTTGAGCCTTTTACTTTGTAATATTATCCCAAAGAACCTTGAACCAAGAAAAACAAATTCAACCTTATTCGATGGTTAGTAGGGCTATAAACGTTGTGCATTCAATATTCTAATTGATAGGTATACAAAGGAAGAAGTGTGGGGGTGTTTTCTATGAAAATTGAAGGGGCTTGTTCCTGAAAAATAAAATTAAAAAGAAAAAGAAAAAGAAAAAAGGAAAGAAAAATTGGCATCTAAATAGTGTTTTTCAAAAATTAGGCACATTCACTTCAGATTTCAAGGTAAAAGAATGATGGAAATTGTGATAATAGAGTTGGTGGAGTTTCTTAAGTATTATGGTTGTTTGGTACTTTCTCAGTAAATTTTGCCAATAATGATTGTAATATTTGTAGTTTTTGCTCTACTAATTATTGAAGGTTTGAATTCCTATCCTTTCTTTCTTAGCCTACTTTACCCTTGGCCCCATTACAACCAAAGGAATAAAGACCTTTTTGATTCATAGATATGCCATAGATGGGAGTAGTGGAGAAGTAGATAAGATGCAAGCTTAATGTAAGAGACATGCATCAGAAGATGATTGAGAGTCACCTTAAACTCTTGTGTGTGAAAATGAATGCTTTATGGGAGACTTCATTCATAGCATGTGATTTTGATTAATTGAAGCATTATGATATCCTATTGTTACTTAGTTTGTGATCTAATTTATGAAGTATTATGTAGCCTTATGTCTATGTTTCAATTCTTAACTACAATGCTTTCAACTTATTGGATTGAGCTGTGATGATGATTAGGTGTGGAATGATGGAAACAAAATGTTTGTGGGTGTCGTTCATTTTAGGTAAACACTCAGGAGACTATAACTCCTCCATTACAGATGCATAATGGTTTAAAGGCTTGTGGCATATGCTAAATGCCACCATACACCTACGAAAGTGGAGTCAATAACTTGTTTGCGGAATTAGTAGTTAGTTTTCTTTTGTTTTTGCTTAGGGACAAGCAATAGTTTAAGTGTTGGGGAATTTGATAAGTCAAATTATTTATATATGATTTTAGGATGAATTGGAACTAATTTGACTTATCTCTATGCGAATTTTGAGTTTTATTTGGTTAATTCTCATACATTTAAACTTTATTGCTTAATAGGTGCAAATGGATAGATTTTGTGGAAAGAGCCATAACTTTTGTTGTGGATATCATATTAAGGTCTTTCAAGTATGCTTTCAAACAAGACTATGAGTTCTACAACTTCTATGAAGACTTCGAGGAGAGATTTCACCATCAAAAGGGTCAAAATTGCACATTTTTTAGATGCTTGATATATATCCGACTAGCAGAATTAATGTCCCTTCAAACAGACATGAGCAGAGCTGGAAAGCCGGAAAACCCAAGAAGGTCCACTCAACGGACATTCACTGGCCAAATTCACTCAAGAAACCCGAAAAGGTCCGCTCAGTGGATATGAAGTCCGCCTAATGGACATTGTCGGCACTGTGACGATCTATATTCCCCTGTTTAGCAAAAACTAGGTTTCTTTAAGCCCAAGACACTATAAATACTCATCTATAAGTACTCATTTTTTAAGAACAAAAGTGGAGGCTGGACATTGAAAACAAGGCTGCAATATAAGGAGACACCCAAAGGAGGTAAAGAAGAAGAGAAAAGAGGATAGAATCAAGCATTGGAAGCAATCTTGTTTGTGTTCTCTCTACCTTCTCTCTCTACTCTTTCTTAGATGTTGATTGTCTTTATTTGTATGGATTATGTTATCATGTTCTGGAACTAAACCCCATTTAGGGTAAGGGATGTAGCCTATTTTGGGGGATTGATTTGTATTTTATGGATTGATTGGTGTTGAATGAAAGTTATTGTTTTATGTTTATCTTTCTTGAACTTCACTGTTGTTTCTATGCTTGATCACCATAGATGCAACCTTAGGAATCATATGATGAATTGAATGGTGAAGTGTGATTTGTGCACTAGGAAGATAAACACATGAGATTTAGCGATAGAGATATCCTAAACTAGTGTGATAACTTATGGTTGCTTGTTCTTAATGAATTTGACTAGTTAGGTTTTACATTGAGAGATGGTAATCAACTAGTTAGGTATTCTTATATATCTTGAGAAAGAATATAAGTAAATTTATGCAATTGTTGTTAGAACCTGTCATTCAATCAATTCCATAATCTATTGATCAATCTCTTAAATTGGTGAACCCCAAACCCCGAAGTCTAAATCATCATATTTCCCTTGTTTGTTTATTTACAGTCTTTACAATTTATTATATGCTCCAATCCAGTCATCTTTTAAGTTTCTTGTCTCTTTAGTTCAAGTAATTAGAATTAATTTAGTAGTGAGAATCTTAGTCCTTATGGGAGACGACCTTAGAATGCTTGATTTGTAGGTGCCAGGAACGATTCTATGCACTTGTAGATTTTGTTGACTATTTCCTTTAGAATTCCCTTCCTCAATTCATCAACATTAGGCACGCATAGCCTTTACTTCAACCACAGTGTCTCATCTCTCAGTTCAAACTCAGAATCCAATTTCATTTTCAATTTCTCAATAAGAAGAGCTTCACCATATTAGGATCTTTGTTCTGTACCTTTCTGATTCTATCATACAACATCGACCTTAGTTTTAGTGTGGCTATCAATACCTCATTCTGCTTTAGATTCAACTCCACATTTAGAGCTCTCAATTGAATTAAGCTCGGTAACCTTGATTACTAAATTTGAGCTACACTACTATTCGACTTTCTACTCAATGCATCTGCCACCACATTAGTTTTTCCCAAATGATACTCAATTGTACAGTCACAGTCTTTTAACAACTCTATCCATCTCCTCTGTCTCATATTTAATTCCTTCTGACTCAATAGATACCTCAAGTTCTTCTAATCGGTATATATCTGAAATGTCTCTCCATATATATAGTGTCTCCATATCTTTAGAGCAAAAACAACAGCAGTAAGCTATAAATCATGTACTGGATAATTTATCTCGTGAGACCTTAATTGTCTCGATGCATAGGCTATAACCTTGCCATACTGCATTAACACTCATCCAAATCCTTGATGTGAAGCATCATTTTATACTACATATCCTCCAGTTCCTGATGGAATAGTTAACATCGGTGCTATAGTCAACCGATGCTTCAGTTCCTCAAAGCTTTTCTAACAATCGTCATTCCATCTAAAAACTGCATTCTTCCTCAGAAGTTTAGTCAGAGGGGCTGAGATTAATAAGAACCCTTGACAAACCTCTGGTAATATCTATCTAATCCTAGGAAACTCTAGATTGCTGATACATTCTTCAGAGCCTACCACTTAATTACTGCCTCTGTCTTCTTTGGATCCACATGTATGCCTTGTCTAGTTACTACGTGGCCCAGAAACACTACTTGATCCAACCAAAACTCACATTTACTGAATTTGGAATATAACTGTTCTCCCTCATAATCTGTAAGATTACTCTTAAATGCTAAGTGTGCTCTTCTTTGCTCTTTGAGTACACTAAGATGTCATCAATAAACATAATTACAAAATGATCCAGATAGGGATGAAACACCCTATTCATCAAATCCATAAATGTAGCTGGGACATTAGTTAACACAAATAACATTACTAAAAACTTAAAGTGCCCATACTTGCTCCTGAATGCACTTTTTGGTACATCAGCCTCTGCTATCTTCAACTGATTGTACTCAGATCTCAAGTCCATCTTAGTTAACACTCGAGCTCCTCGAAACTGATCAAGCAAATCATCAATTCTAGGCAACGGGTACTTGTTCTTCACTGTTACCTGATTCAGTTGCCTATAATCGATGCACAGTCTCAGAGTTCAATCTTTCTTCTTCATAAATAAGACTGGAGCTCCCCATGGTGATATACTACGTCTAATGAAACCCTTTTTTAGCAACTCCTATAATTGAGCCTTCAATTCCTTTAGTTCCATATGTGCCATCCTATATGGAGGAATACATATAGAAGCAACACTTGGAACTAAGTCAATTGTAAACTCTGATTCCCTATTTGGAGGTAAACTAGATAATTCTGCGAGAAACACATTGAGGAATTCCCTAATAACATGAATGTCCTGCACATTTTGCTCAGTTCGGGTATAAACTGTGTGGGCCAGATAAGCCTCATATCCTCCTTGCATCAACCTCAAAGCACTCATAACTAAGATCAGTCTGGCTAGCATTGCTTGACTAATACCTTGGAATACTGCTCTCGACTGATTAGGAGAATCTAATATCACCTCCTTAGTATAGTAATTCATGATAGCCCTATGAAAAGTGAGCCAATCCATGCATAGAATAATCTCTATCTCCCTTAACTGTAGTACAATTAAATCTGCTTGATCAATTGGAATCAAGAACCTTTTATAGACTTCTCCTATTATTGTAGTAACACCTATTGTTGTACTCATATTTAATCCATGTTTCAACAGTTCTCTATCACAATGCAACTTAGATTCCAGATGTAGTGCAATAAAAGAGCACGTAGATCCAGGATCCAGCAATGCAAAAGCTTCATAGGAAAAAATAAATAACACACCTGCAATAACATTTGGAGAATCCTGAGCCTCCTGTCTGGTCATTACATAAACTTTGGCTTGAAACTGCGGTCGGTTGCTCCACACCTCAGTCCTGATAGTAGGACTCCCAAAACTCATCCTGCCTCTACCACGACCTCTCTATCTAGACCCACTAGCTTGGCTCTGCTTGATATTTGTTTCAGTTATTGATCCCCTCTCACACTAGACTGAGCTCCAACAATGGCAAGACAATCTCTGATTCGGTGCTCAAGAGAGCCATAACTAAAACAAGCTCTTGATAATGTCTTATATTCACCACTATGTCTCTTTCTATAGTGCTCACAGTTAGGCATCTGTGGTGTTTGCCTACTATAATTTTATCCTCCAGATGCTTGACCTCTGCTAGAGTAACCAAAGCCGCCTCTTGGCCTAAACCCAGACTATCTCGATCTCAACTGTGATTGGGACGATCTACTATGGCATTTCCCAAATCTCTTGCTAGATTTAGCTTGAAATTCACCAGGTCTCTTCATTCTAGACTCCTACCTATACTTTGCCTATCCCTCTCTCAATAACTGCTCAATTCTGATCGAGGCAGCTCTCAACTTAGTGAAACTACTCAAGTTGGCGATTGTCAGCCTTGTCCTAATCTCTATGTTCAACCCATCTTCAAATCTTCTACACTTGTCTTCTTTAGTAGGAATCAAGGCAGTAGCACACCCCATCAATTCATTGAACTTGATCTCATATTTTGCCACAGAAAATTTGCCCTGCTTCACATCCAGAAATTCCTTCATCTTTCTGTCCAGGTAGATCTTGGGCATATAGTTCTCCTTGAAGACCTTCAGAAAGTCTTCTCACTTCAAGTTATAAGGCCTGGTGGTACTGCCCAGAATAGTTTTCCACCATTGGTATGTTGGGAATTTGTTGGCCCCCGAATTTTTCTTGTTGAATTAAGCATGATTTAAATGAATTATTAGGTTTGATGGATAAAGTTTTGGAGCTACTTGTTATGTAAATATAATAGAATTTTACTATATGGTTTGGTTGTATTAAAAGTGGTAAGAATGCATAAGGGCATTTTAGGCAAGTCACTTAAGCTTATAAGGCTATAAGGTTTAATGGAAGGGCAAATTGGGCATTTCACACTTATTAAGGGTATAAGAAGAAGAAGTTATTGTTTTGCTTAAAAATGAAGAAGAGATCGTGGAGGAAGAAGAGAAGAAAAGAAGGAAGCTAGGGTTTTTGGACATCTTGAAGAATTTGAAGAATCTTTGAGTTAAACAAGTAAGTACAAGACTTAACCCTTCTTGATTGATAGTTAGAAGTGAAAATGAGGAGGAATGGTATAGGTAAAATGATTTAATCTTTTAGGGTTAATGATCAAATAGAGATTTTATTTGTGTTTGTGAATGATTTTGGGTTGGAATGAGCTTAGAAATGAAGTAGGAATGATGGTTTAAGGTTACGATGGGTTATATTTGAAAGATGGAAAGTATATGGATGAAGAATGTCGGAAAACAGGTCTTCGGGAGGTTTCTAGGCTCGTTCCCCACGACAAACTTTTGCCCTCGCTGTGGCGAATCCCATTTTCCTACACAGACATCCTTTGGTATTTTGGGTATAACTTTTGTTGTAGATGTCCAAATGAGGTGATTTTTAATTCGTTATAAACTAGAGACATAGAGATACAAGTTTTATGAAGAAATAAAGTTTTAATTCAATCTTTAAAGATCTCAATTTTTGGGTGGAAATTGAGTATATAATATCATTTCATCATAAGGATAGTCCCAATATGTTTGGACTATAACGTTTGAATTTCTGAACCAAATTGAATGAGTTTGGTGTCATTAGAAACTTAAGACAATGGGAAACATTTTTATAGGAGAGAATATTATCAGATTTTGTCATTTACTTGATCAGAGTGATCATAAAAAATTGACCCGAATGTTTGGACTTTTGGAAGAGTTTGAGTTTTTAGAATTTATCTTAGTGAATATGCAATATATG